>OY759211.1:47713521-48313521 GCA_963662105.1 Meiosimyza platycephala
TTTCGAAAATTTAATATTTTTAGTAATTTTTCGATACTTTTTGTGCTTTTTTCTAAATTTTTATATTTTTTCTAAATTCTGAAAGTTTTGAGCTATTTTACTTGTTTAAAACTTTCAATTTTTTGAAGTTTTCTACTTTTGTTGAATTTTCAAAGTTTTTGGAAATTTTTCAATTTTCGAAAATTTGATATTTTTAGTAATTTTTCGATACTTTTTGTGCTTTTTTCTAAATTTTTATATTTTTTTCTAAATTTTGAAAGCTTTGAGCGTTTTTTAATTGTTTAAAGCTTCCTATTTTCTGAAGTTTTCTATTTTTGGTGAATTTTCAAAGTTTTTGGAAATTTTTCAATTTTTGAAAATTTGATATTTTTACTAATTTTTCGATACTTTTTTGTGCTTTTTTCTAAATTTTTATATTTTTTTCTAAATTTTGAAAGCTTTGAGCGTTTTTTAATTGTTAAAAGCTTTCAATTTTTTGAAGTTCTCTATTTTTGGTGAATTTTCAAAGTTTTTGGAAATTTTTCAATTTTCGAAAATTTGATATTTTTACTAATTTTTCGATACTTTTTGTGCTTTTTTCTAAATTTTTATATTTTTTTCTAAATTTTGAAAGCTTTGAGCGTATTTTAATTGTTTAAAGCTTTCAATTTTTTGAAGTTTTCTATTTTTGGTGAATTTTCAAAGTTTTTGGAAATTTTTCAATTTTCGAAAATTTGATATTTTTTGTAATTTTTCGATACTTTTTGTGCTTTTTTCTAAATTTTTATATTTTTTTCTAAATTCTGAAAATTTTGAGCTTTTTTAACTTGTTTAAAACTTTCAATTTTTTGAAGTTTTCTATTTTTGGTGAATTTTCAAAGTTTTTGGAAATTTTTCAATTTTCGAAAATTTGATATTTTTAGTAATTTTTCGATACTTTTTGTGCTTTTTTCTAAATTTTTATATTTTTTTCTAAATTTTGAAAGCTTTGAGCGTTTTTGAATTGTTTAAAACTTTCTATTTTCTGAAGTTTTCTATTTTTGGTGAATTTTCAAAGTTTTTGGAAATTTTTCAATTTTCGAAAATTTGATATTTTTAGTAATTTTTCGATACTTTTTGTCCTTTTTTCTAAATTTTTATATTTTTTTCTAAATTCTGAAAGTTTTGAGCTTTTTTTACTTGTTTAAAACTTTCAATTTTTTGAAGTTTTCTACTTTTGTTGAATTTTCAAAGTTTTTGGAAATTTTTCAATTTTCGAAAATTTGATATTTTTAGTAATTTTTCGATACTTTTTGTGCTTTTTTCTAAATTTTTATATTTTTTTCTAAATTTTGAAAGCTTTGAGCGTATTTTAATTGTTCAAAGCTTTCTATTTTCTGAAGTTTTCTATTTTTGGTGAATTTTCAAAGTTTTTGGAAGTTTTTCAATTTTCGAAAATTTGATATTTTTAGTAATTTTTCGATACTTTTTGTGCTTTTTTCTAAATTTTTATATTTTTTTCTAAATTTTGAAAGCTTTGAGCGTATTTTAATTGTTTAAAGCTTTCTATTTTTTGAAGTTATCTATTTTTGGTGAATTTTCAAAGTTTTTGGAAATTTTTCAATTTTCGAAAATTTGATATTTTTAGTACTTTTTCGATACTTTTTGTGCTTTTTTCTAAATTTTTATATTTTTTTCTAAATTTTGAAAGCTTTGAGCGTTTTTTAATTGTTTAAAACTTTCTATTTTCTGAAGTTTTCTATTTTTGGTGAATTTTCAAAGTTTTTGGAAATTTTTCAATTTTCGAAAATTTGATATTTTTAGTAATTTTTCGATACTTTTTGTGCTTTTTTCTAAATTTTTATATTTTTTTCTAAATTCTGAAAGTTTTGAGCTTTTTTTACTTGTTTAAAACTTTCAATTTTTTGAAGTTTTCTATTTTTGTTGAATTTTCAAAGTTTTTGGAAATTTTTCAATTTTCGAAGATTTGATATTTTTAGTCATTTTTCGATACTTTTTGTGCTTTTTTCTAAATTTTTATATTTTTTTCTAAATTTTGAAAGCTTTGAGCGTTTTTTAATTGTTTAAAGCTTTCTATTTTCTGAAGTTTTCTATTTTTGGTGAATTTTCAAAGTTTTTGGAAATTTTTCAATTTTCGAAAATTTGATATTTTTATTAATTTTTCGATACTTTTTGTGCTTTTTTCTAAATTTTTATATTTTTTTCTAAATTTTGAAAGCTTTGAGCGTTTTTTAATTGTTTAAAGCTTTCAATTTTTTGAAATTTTCTATTTTTGGTGAATTTTCAAAATTTTTGGAAATTTTTCAATTTTAGAAAATTTGATATTTTTACTAATTTTTCGATACTTTTTGTACTTTTTTCTAAATTTTTATATTTTTTTCTAAGTTTCGAGCTTTTTTTCCTTGTTTGAAACTTTCAATTTTTTGAAGTTTTCTATTTTGGTGAATTTTCAAAGTTTTTGGAAATTTTTCAATTTTCGAAAATTTGATATTTTTATTAATTTTTCGATACTTTTTGTGCTTTTTTCTAAATTTTTATATTTGTTTCTAAATTTTGAAAGCTTTGAGCGTTTTTTAATTGTTTAAAGCTTTCTATTTTCTGAAGTTTTCTATTTTTGGTGAATTTTCAAAGTTTTTGGAAATTTTTCAATTTTCGAAAATTTGATATTTTTATTAATTTTTCGATACTTTTTGTGCTTTTTTCTAAATTTTTATATTTTTTTCTAAATTTTGAAAGCTTTGAGCGTTTTTTAATTGTTTAAAGCTTTCAATTTTTTGAAATTTTCTATTTTTGGTGAATTTTCAAAATTTTTGGAAATTTTTCAATTTTAGAAAATTTGATATTTTTACTAATTTTTCGATACTTTTTGTACTTTTTTCTAAATTTTTATATTTTTTTCTTAGTTTCGAGCTTTTTTTCCTTGTTTGAAACTTTCAATTTTTTGAAGTTTTCTATTTTGGTGAATTTTCAAAGTTTTTGGAAATTTTTCAATTTTCGAAAATTTGATATTTTTATTAATTTTTCGATACTTTTTGTGCTTTTTTCTAAATTTTTATATTTGTTTCTAAATTCTGAAAGTTTTGAGCTTTTTTTTTCTTGTTTAAAACTTTCAATTTTTTGAAGTTTTCTATTTTTGGTGAATTTTCAAAGTTTTTGGAAATTTTTCAATTTTCGAAAATTTGATATTTTTACTAATTTTTCGATACTTTTTGTGCTTTTTTCTAAATTTTGAAAGCTTTGAGCGTTTTTTAATTGTTTAAAGCTTTCTATTTTCTGAAGTTTTCTATTTTTGGTGAATTTTCAAAGTTTTTGGAAATTTTTCAATTTTAGAAAATTTGATATTTTTTGTAATTTTTCGATACTTTTTGTGCTTTTTTCTAAATTTTTATATTTTTTTCTAAATTTTGAAAGCTTTGAGCGTATTTTAATTGTTTAAAGCTTTCTATTTTTTGAAGTTTTCTATTTTTGGTGAATTTTCAAAGTTTTTGGAAATTTTTCAATTTTCGAAAATTTGATATTTTTAGTACTTTTTCGATACTTTTTGTGCTTTTTTCTAAATTTTTATATTTTTTTCTAAATTTTGAAAGCTTTGAGCGTTTTTTAATTGTTTAAAACTTTCTATTTTTTGAAGTTTTCTATTTTTGTTGAATTTTCAAAGTTTTTGGAAATTTTTCAATTTTCGAAAATTTGATATTTTTAGTAATTTTTCGATACTTTTTGTGCTTTTTTCTAAATTTTTATATTTTTTTCTAAATTCTGAAAGTTTTGAGCTTTTTTTACTTGTTTAAAACTTTCAATTTTTTGAAGTTTTCTATTTTTGTTGAATTTTCAAAGTTTTTGGAAATTTTTCAATTTTCGAAAATTTGATATTTTTAGTCATTTTTCGATACTTTTTGTGCTTTTTTCTAAATTTTATATTTTTTTCTAAATTTTGAAAGCTTTGAGCGTTTTTTAATTGTTTAAAGCTTTCTATTTTCTGAAGTTTTCTATTTTTGGTGAATTTTCAAAGTTTTTGGAAATTTTTCAATTTTCGAAAATTTGATATTTTTATTAATTTTTCGATACTTTTTGTGCTTTTTTCTAAATTTTTATATTTTTTTCTAAATTTTGAAAGCTTTGAGCGTTTTTTAATTGTTTAAAGCTTTCAATTTTTTGAAATTTTCTATTTTTGGTGAATTTTCAAAATTTTTGGAAATTTTTCAATTTTAGAAAATTTGATATTTTTACTAATTTTTCGATACTTTTTGTACTTTTTTCTAAATTTTTATATTTTTTTCTAAGTTTCGAGCTTTTTTTCCTTGTTTGAAACTTTCAATTTTTTGAAGTTTTCTATTTTGGTGAATTTTCAAAGTTTTTGGAAATTTTTCAATTTTCGAAAATTTGATATTTTTATTAATTTTTCGATACTTTTTGTGCTTTTTTCTAAATTTTTATATTGGTTTCTAAATTTTGAAAGCTTTGAGCGTTTTTTAATTGTTCAAAGCTTTCTATTTTCTGAAGTTTTCTATTTTTGGTGAATTTTCAAAGTTTTTGGAAATTTTTCAATTTTCGAAAATTTGATATTTTTATTAATTTTTCGATACTTTTTGTGCTTTTTTCTAAATTTTTATATTTTTTTCTAAATTTTGAAAGCTTTGAGCGTTTTTTAATTGTTTAAAGCTTTCAATTTTTTGAAATTTTCTATTTTTGGTGAATTTTCAAAATTTTTGGAAATTTTTCAATTTTAGAAAATTTGATATTTTTACTAATTTTTCGATACTTTTTGTACTTTTTTCTAAATTTTTATATTTTTTTCTAAGTTTCGAGCTTTTTTTCCTTGTTTGAAACTTTCAATTTTTTGAAGTTTTCTATTTTGGTGAATTTTCAAAGTTTTTGGAAATTTTTCAATTTTCGAAAATTTGATATTTTTATTAATTTTTCGATACTTTTTGTGCTTTTTTCTAAATTTTTATATTTGTTTCTAAATTCTGAAAGTTTTGAGCTTTTTTTTCTTGTTTAAAACTTTCAATTTTTTGAAGTTTTCTATTTTTGGTGAATTTTCAAAGTTTTTGGAAATTTTTCAATTTTCGAAAATTTGATATTTTTACTAATTTTTCGATACTTTTTGTGCTTTTTTCTAAATTTTGAAAGCTTTGAGCGTTTTTTAATTGTTTAAAGCTTTCTATTTTCTGAATTTTTCAATTTTTGGTGAATTTTCAAAGTTTTTGGAAATTTTTCAATTTTCGAAAATTTGATATTTTTTGTAATTTTTCGATACTTTTTGTGCTTTTTTCTAAATTTTTATATTTTTTTCTAAATTCTGAAAGTTTTGAGCTTTTTTTACTTGTTTAAAACTTTCAATTTTTTGAAGTTTTCTACTTTTGTTGAATTTTCAAAGTTTTTGGAAATTTTTCAATTTTCGAAAATTTGATATTTTTAGTAATTTTTCGATACTTTTTGTGCTTTTTTCTAAATTTTTATATTTTATTCTAAATTTTGAAAGCTTCCTATTTTCTGAAGTTTTCTATTTTTGGTGAATTTTCAAAGTTTTTGGAAATTTTTCAATTTTCGAAAATTTGATATTTTTAGTAATTTTTCGATACTTTTTGTGCTTTCTTCTAAATTTTTATATTTTTTTCTAAATTTTGAAAGCTTTGAGCGTTTTTTAATTGTTTAAAGCTCTCTATTTTCTGAAGTTTTCTATTTTTGGTGAATTTTCAAAGTTTTTGGAAATTTTTCAATTTTCGAAAATTTGATATTTTTAGTAATTTTTCGATACTTTTTGTGCTTTTTTCTAAATTTTTATATTTTTTTCTAAATTTTGAAAGCTTTGAGCGTATTTTAATTGTTTAAAGCTTTCTATTTTTTGAAGTTTTCTATTTTTGGTGAATTTTCAAAGTTTTTGGAAATTTTTCAATTTTCGAAAATTTGATATTTTTAGTAATTTTTCGATACTTTTTGTGCTTTTTTCTAAATTTTTATATTTTTTTCTAAATTTTGAAAGCTTTGAGCGTTTTTTAATGTTTAAAACTTTCTATTTTCTGAAGTTTTCTATTTTTGGTGAACTTTCAAAGTTTTTGGAAATTTTTCAATTTTCGAAAATTGTATATTTTTAGTAATTTTTCGATACTTTTTGTGCTTTTTTCTAAATTTTTATATTTTTTTCTAAATTCTGAAAGTTTTGAGCTTTTTTTACTTGTTTAAAACTTTCAATTTTTTGAAGTTTTCTATTTTTGTTGAATTTTCAAAGTTTTTGGAAATTTTTCAATTTTCGAAAATTTGATATTTTTAGTAATTTTTCAATACTTTTTGTGCTTTTTTCTAAATTTTTATATTTTTTTCTAAATTTTGAAAGCTTTGAGCGTTTTTTTTATTGTTTAAAGCTTTCTATTTTCTGAAGTTTTCTATTTTTGGTGAATTTTCCAAGTTTTTGGAAATTTTTCAATTTTCGAAAATTTGATATTTTTATTAATTTTTCGATACTTTTTGTGCTTTTTTCTAAATTTTTATATTTTTTTCTAAATTTTGAAAGCTTTGAGCGTTTTTTAATTGTTTAAAGCTTTCAATTTTTTGAAATTTTCTATTTTTGGTGAATTTTCAAAATTTTTGGAAATTTTTCAATTTTAGAAAATTTGATATTTTTACTAATTTTTCGATACTTTTTGTACTTTTTTCTAATTTTTTATATTTTTTTCTAAGTTTCGAGCTTTTTTTCCTTGTTTGAAACTTTCAATTTTTTGAAGTTTTCTATTTTGGTGAATTTTCAAAGTTTTTGGAAATTTTTCAATTTTCGAAAATTTGATATTTTTAGTAATTTTTCGATACTTTTTGTGTTTTTTTCTAAATTTTTATATTTTTTTCTAAATTCTGAAAGTTTGTAGCTTTTTTTACTTGTTTAAAACTTTCAATTTTTTGAAGTTTTCTATTTTTGTTGAATTTTCAAAGTTTTTGGAAATTTTTCAATTTTCGAAAATTTGATATTTTTATTAATTTTTCGATACTTTTTGTGCTTTTTTCTAAATTTTTATATTTTTTTCTAAATTTTGAAAGCTTTGAGCGTTTTTTAATTGTTTAAAGCTTTCAATTTTTTGAAATTTTCTATTTTTGGTGAATTTTCAAAATTTTTGGAAATTTTTCAATTTTAGAAAATTTGATATTTTTACTAATTTTTCGATACTTTTTGTACTTTTTTCTAAATTTTTATATTTTTTTCTAAGTTTCGAGCTTTTTTTCCTTGTTTGAAACTTTCAATTTTTTGAAGTTTTCTATTTTGGTGAATTTTCAAAGTTTTTGGAAATTTTTCAATTTTCGAAAATTTGATATTTTTATTAATTTTTCGATACTTTTTGTGCTTTTTTCTAAATTTTTATATTTGTTTCTAAATTCTGAAAGTTTTGAGCTTTTTTTACTTGTTTAAAACTTTCAATTTTTTGAAGTTTTCTATTTTTGTTGAATTTTCAAAGTTTTTGGAAAGTTTCCAATTTTCGAAAATTTGATATTTTTAGTAATTTTTCGATACTTTTTGTGCTTTTTTCTAAATTTTGAAAGCTTTGAGCGTTTTTTAATTGTTTAAAGCTTTCTATTTTCTGAAGTTTTCTATTTTTGGTGAATTTTCAAAGTTTTTGGAAATTTTTCAATTTTCGAAAATTTGATATTTTTTGTAATTTTTCGATACTTTTTGTGCTTTTTTCTAAATTTTTATATTTTTTTCTAAATTCTGAAAGTTTTGAGCTTTTTTTACTTGTTTAAAACTTTCAATTTTTTGAAGTTTTCTATTTTTGTTGAATTTTCAAAGTTTTTGGAAATTTTTCAATTTTCGAAAATTTGATATTTTTATTAATTTTTCGATACTTTTTGTGCTTTTTTCTAAATTTTTATATTTTTTTCTAAATTTTGAAAGCTTTGAGCGTTTTTTAATTGTTTAAAGCTTTCAATTTTTTGAAATTTTCTATTTTTGGTGAATTTTCAAAATTTTTGGAAATTTTTCAATTTTAGAAAATTTGATATTTTTACTAATTTTTCGATACTTTTTGTACTTTTTTCTAATTTTTTATATTTTTTTCTAAGTTTCGAGCTTTTTTTCCTTGTTTGAAACTTTCAATTTTTTGAAGTTTTCTATTTTGGTGAATTTTCAAAGTTTTTGGAAATTTTTCAATTTTCGAAAATTTGATATTTTTAGTAATTTTTCGATACTTTTTGTGCTTTTTTCTAAATTTTTATATTTTTTTCTAAATTCTGAAAGTTTTGAGCTTTTTTTACTTGTTTAAAACTTTCAATTTTTTGAAGTTTTCTATTTTTGTTGAATTTTCAAAGTTTTTGGAAATTTTTCAATTTTCGAAAATTTGATATTTTTATTAATTTTTCGATACTTTTTGTGCTTTTTTCTAAATTTTTATATTTTTTTCTAAATTTTGAAAGCTTTGAGCGTTTTTTAATTGTTTAAAGCTTTCTATTTTCTGAAGTTTTCTATTTTTGGTGAATTTTCAAAGTTTTTGGAAATTTTTCAATTTTCGAAAATTTGATATTTTTATTAATTTTTCGATACTTTTTGTGCTTTTTTCTAAATTTTTATATTTTTTTCTAAATTTTGAAAGCTTTGAGCGTTTTTTAATTGTTTAAAGCTTTCAATTTTTTGAAATTTTCTATTTTTGGTGAATTTTCAAAATTTTTGGAAATTTTTCAATTTTAGAAAATTTGATATTTTTACTAATTTTTCGATACTTTTTGTACTTTTTTCTAAATTTTTATATTTTTTTCTAAGTTTCGAGCTTTTTTTCCTTGTTTGAAACTTTCAATTTTTTGAAGTTTTCTATTTTGGTGAATTTTCAAAGTTTTTGGAAATTTTTCAATTTTCGAAAATTTGATATTTTTATTAATTTTTCGATACTTTTTGTGCTTTTTTCTAAATTTTTATATTTGTTTCTAAATTCTGAAAGTTTTGAGCTTTTTTACTTGTTTAAAACTTTCAATTTTTTGAAGTTTTCTATTTTTGTTGAATTTTCAAAGTTTTTGGAAATTTTTCAATTTTCGAAAATTTGATATTTTTAGTAATTTTTCGATACTTTTTGTGCTTTTTTCTAAATTTTGAAAGCTTTGAGCGTTTTTTAATTGTTTAAAGCTTTCTATTTTCTGAAGTTTTCTATTTTTGGTGAATTTTCAAAGTTTTTGGAAATTTTTCAATTTTCGAAAATTTGATATTTTTTGTAATTTTTCGATACTTTTTGTGCTTTTTTCTAAATTTTTATATTTTTTTCTAAATTCTGAAAGTTTTGAGCTTTTTTTACTTGTTTAAAACTTTCAATTTTTTGAAGTTTTCTATTTTTGTTGAATTTTCAAAGTTTTTGGAAATTTTTCAATTTTCGAAAATTTGATATTTTTATTAATTTTTCGATACTTTTTGTGCTTTTTTCTAAATTTTTATATTTTTTTCTAAATTTTGAAAGCTTTGAGCGTTTTTTAATTGTTTAAAGCTTTCAATTTTTTGAAATTTTCTATTTTTGGTGAATTTTCAAAATTTTTGGAAATTTTTCAATTTTAGAAAATTTGATATTTTTACTAATTTTTCGATACTTTTTGTACTTTTTTCTAATTTTTTATATTTTTTTCTAAGTTTCGAGCTTTTTTTCCTTGTTTGAAACTTTCAATTTTTTGAAGTTTTCTATTTTGGTGAATTTTCAAAGTTTTTGGAAATTTTTCAATTTTCGAAAATTTGATATTTTTAGTAATTTTTCGATACTTTTTGTGCTTTTTTCTAAATTTTTATATTTTTTTCTAAATTCTGAAAGTTTTGAGCTTTTTTTACTTGTTTAAAACTTTCAATTTTTTGAAGTTTTCTATTTTTGTTGAATTTTCAAAGTTTTTGGAAATTTTTCAATTTTCGAAAATTTGATATTTTTAGTAATTTTTCGATACTTTTTGTGCTTTTTTCTAAATTTTTATATTTTTTTCTAAATTTTGAAAGCTTTGAGCGTTTTTTAATTGTTTAAAGCTTTCTATTTTCTGAAGTTTTCTATTTTTGGTGAATTTTCAAAGTTTTTGGAAATTTTTCAATTTTCGAAAATTTGATATTTTTATTAATTTTTCGATACTTTTTGTGCTTTTTTCTAAATTTTTATATTTTTTTCTAAATTTTGAAAGCTTTGAGCGTTTTTTAATTGTTTAAAGCTTTCAATTTTTTGAAATTTTCTATTTTTGGTGAATTTTCAAAATTTTTGGAAATTTTTCAATTTTAGAAAATTTGATATTTATACTAATTTTTCGATACTTTTTGTACTTTTTTCTAAATTTTTATATTTTTTTCTAAGTTTCGAGCTTTTTTTCCTTGTTTGAAACTTTCAATTTTTTGAAGTTTTCTATTTTGGTGAATTTTCAAAGTTTTTGGAAATTTTTCAATTTTCGAAAATTTGATATTTTTATTAATTTTTCGATACTTTTTGTGCTTTTTTCTAAATTTTTATATTTGTTTCTAAATTCTGAAAGTTTTGAGCTTTTTTTACTTGTTTAAAACTTTCAATTTTTTGAAGTTTTCTATTTTTGTTGAATTTTCAAAGTTTTTGGAAATTTTTCAATTTTCGAAAATTTGATATTTTTAGTAATTTTTCGATACTTTTTGTGCTTTTTTCTAAATTTTGAAAGCTTTGAGCGTTTTTTAATTGTTTAAAGCTTCCTATTTTCTGAAGTTTTCTATTTTTGGTGAATTTTCAAAGTTTTTGGAAATTTTTCAATTTTCGAAAATTTGATATTTTTAGTAATTTTTCGATACTTTTTGTGCTTTTTTCTAAATTTTTATATTTTTTTCTAAATTCTGAAAGTTTTGAGCTTTTTTTACTTGTTTAAAACTTTCAATTTTTTGAAGTTTTCTACTTTTGTTGAATTTTCAAAGTTTTTGGAAATTTTTCAATTTTCGAAAATTTGATATTTTTAGTAATTTTTCGATACTTTTTGTGCTTTTTTCTAAATTTTTATATTTTTTTCTAAATTTTGAAAGCTTCCTATTTTCTGAAGTTTTCTATTTTTGGTGAATTTTCAAAGTTTTTGGAAATTTTTCAATTTTCGAAAATTTGATATTTTTAGTAATTTTTCGATATTTTTTGTGCTTTTTTCTAAATTTTTATATTTTTTTCTAAATTTTGAAAGCTTTGAGCGTATTTTAATTGTTTAAAGCTTTCTATTTTCTGAAGTTTTCTATTTTTGGTGAATTTTCAAAGTTTTTGGAAATTTTTCAATTTTCGAAAATTTGATATTTTTACTAATTTTTCGATACTTTTTGTGCTTTTTTCTAAATTTTTATATTTTTTTCTAAATTTTGAAAGCTTTGAGCGTATTTTAATTGTTTAAAGCTTTCTATTTTTTGAAGTTTTCTATTTTTGGTGAATTTTCAAAGTTTTTGGAAATTTTTCAATTTTCGAAAATTTGATATTTTTAGTAATTTTTCGATACTTTTTGTGCTTTTTTCTAAATTTTTATATTTTTTTCTAAATTTTGAAAGCTTTGAGCGTTTTTTAATGTTTAAAACTTTCTATTTTCTAAAGTTTTCTATTTTTGGTGAATTTTCAAAGTTTTTTGGAAATTTTTCAATTTTCGAAAATTTGATATTTTTAGTAATTTTTCGATACTTTTTGTGCTTTTTTCTAAATTTTTATATTTTTTTCTAAATTCTGAAAGTTTTGAGCTTTTTTTACTTGTTTAAAACTTTCAATTTTTTGAAGTTTTCTTTTTTTGTTGAATTTTCAAAGTTTTTGGAAATTTTTCAATTTTCGAAAATTTGATATTTTTACTAATTTTTCAATAATTTTTGTGCTTTTTTCTAAATTTTTATATTTTTTTCTAAATTTTGAAAGCTTTGAGCGTTTTTTAATTGTTTAAAGCTTTCTATTTTCTGAAGTTTTCTATTTTTGGTGAATTTTCAAAGTTTTTGGAAATTTTTCAATTTTCGAAAATTTGATATTTTTATTAATTTTTCGATACTTTTTGTGCTTTTTTCTAAATTTTTATATTTTTTTCTAAATTTTGAAAGCTTTGAGCGTTTTTTAATTGTTTAAAGCTTTCAATTTTTTGAAATTTTCCTTTTTTGGTGAATTTTCAAAATTTTTGGAAATTTTTCAATTTTAGAAAATTTGATATTTTACTAATTTTTCGATACTTTTTGTACTTTTTTCTAATTTTTTTCTAAGTTTCGAGCTTTTTTTCCTTGTTTGAAACTTTCAATTTTTTGAAGTTTTCTATTTTGGTGAATTTTCAAAGTTTTTGGAAATTTTTCAATTTTCGAAAATTTGATATTTTTAGTAATTTTTCGATACTTTTTGTGCTTTTTTCTAAATTTTTATATTTGTTTCTAAATTCTGAAAGTTTTGAGCTTTTTTTACTTGTTTAAAACTTTCAATTTTTTGAAGTTTTCTATTTTTGGTGAATTTTCAAAGTTTTTGGAAATTTTTCAATTTTCGAAAATTTGATATTTTTAGTAATTTTTCGATACTTTTTGTGCTTTTTTCTAAATTTTAAAAGCTTTGAGCGTTTTTTACTTGTTTAAAGCTTTCTATTTTCTGAAGTTTTCTATTTTTGGTGAATTTTCAAAGTTTTTGGAAATTTTTCAATTTTCGAAAATTTGATATTTTTACTAATTTTTCGATACTTTTTGTGCTTTTTTCTAAATTTTTATATTTTTTTCTAAATTTTGAAAGCTTTGAGCGTATTTTAATTGTTTAAAGCTTTCTATTTTCTGAAGTTTTCTATTTTTGGTGAATTTTCAAAGTTTTTGGAAATTTTTCAATTTTCGAAAATTTGATATTTTTAGTAATTTTTCGATACTTTTTGTGCTTTTTTCTAAATTTTGAAAGCTTTGAGCGTTTTTTAATTGTTTAAAGCTTTTTATTTTCTGAAGTTTTCTATTTTTGGTGAATTTTCAAAGTTTTTGGAAATTTTTCAATTTTCGAAAATTTGATATTTTTACTAATTTTTCGATACTTTTTGTGCTTTTTTCTAAATTTTTATATTTTTTTCTAAATTTTGAAAACTTTGAGCGTATTTTAATTGTTTAAAGCTTTCAATTTTCTGAAGTTTTCTATTTTTGGTGAATTTTCAAAATTTTTGGAAATTTTTCAATTTTCGAAAATTTGATATTTTTAGTAATTTTTCGATACTTTTTGTGCTTTTTTCTAAATTTTTATATTTTTTTCTAAATTTTGAAAGCTTTGAGCGTATTTTAATTGTTTAAAGCTTTCTATATTTTGAAGTTTTCTATTTTTGGTGAATTTTCAAAGTTTTTGGAAATTTTTCAATTTTCGAAAATTTGATATTTTTAGTAATTTTTCGATACTTTTTGTGCTTTTTTCTAAATTTTGAAAGCTTTGAGCGTTTTTTAATTGTTTAAAGCTTTCTATTTTCTGAAGTTTTCTATTTTTGGTGAATTTTCAAAATTTTTGGAAATTTTTCAATTTTAGAAAATTTGATATTTTTACTAATTTTTCGATACTTTTTGTACTTTTTTCTAATTTTTTATATTTTTTTCTAAGTTTCGAGCTTTTTTTCCTTGATTGAAACTTTCAATTTTTTGAAGTTTTCTATTTTGGTGAATTTTCAAAGTTTTTGGAAATTTTTCAATTTTCGAAAATTTGATATTTTTAGTAATTTTTCGATACTTTTTGTGCTTTTTTCTAAATTTTTATATTTGTTTCTAAATTCTGAAAGTTTTGAGCTTTTTTTACTTGTTTAAAACTTTCAATTTTTTGAAGTTTTCTATTTTTGTTGAATTTTCAAAGTTTTTGGAAATTTTTCAATTTTCGAAAATTTGATATTTTTTGTAATTTTTCAATACTTTTTGTGCTTTTTTCTAAATTTTTATATTTTTTTCTAAATTCTGAAAGTTTTGAGCTTTTTTTACTTGTATAAAACTTTCAATTTTTTGAAGTTTTCTACTTTTGTTGAATTTTCAAAGTTTTTGGAAATTTTTCAATTTTCGAAAATTTGATATTTTTAGTAATTTTTCGATACTTTTTGTGCTTTTTTCTAAATTTTTATATTTTTTTCTAAATTTTGAAAGCTTCCTATTTTCTGAAGTTTTCTATTTTTGTTGAATTTTCAAAGTTTTTGGAAATTTTTCAATTTTTGAAAATTTGATATTTTTTGTAATTTTTCAATACTTTTTATGCTTTTTTCTAAATTTTTATATTTTTTTCTAAATTCTGAAAGTTTTGAGCTTTTTTTACTTGTTTAAAACTTTCAATTTTTTGAAGTTTTCTACTTTTGTTGAATTTTCAAAGTTTTTGGAAATTTTTCAATTTTCGAAAATTTGATATTTTTAGTAATTTTTCGATACTTTTTGTGCTTTTTTCTAAATTTTTAGATTTTTTTCTAAATTTTGAAAGCTTCCTATTTTCTGAAGTTTTCTATTTTTGGTGAATTTTCAAAGTTTTTGGAAATTTTTCAATTTTCGAAAATTTGATATTTTTACTAATTTTTCGATACTTTTTGTGCTTTTTTCTAAATTTTTAGATTTTTTTCTAAATTTTGAAAGCTTCCTATTTTCTGAAGTTTTCTATTTTTGTTGAATTTTCAAAGTTTTTGGAAATTTTTCAATTTTCGAAAATTTGATATTTTTTGTAATTTTTCGATACTTTTTGTGCTTTTTTCTAAATTTTTATATTTTTTTCTAAATTCTGAAAGTTTTGAGCTTTTTTTACTTGTTTAAAACTTTCAATTTTTTGAAGTTTTCTACTTTTGTTGAATTTTCAAAGTTTTTGGAAATTTTTCAATTTTCGAAAATTTGATATTTTTAGTAATTTTTCGATACTTTTTGTGCTTTTTTCTAAATTTTTAGATTTTTTTCTAAATTTTGAAAGCTTCCTATTTTCTGAAGTTTTCTATTTTTGTTGAATTTTCAAAGTTTTTGGAAATTTTTCAATTTTCGAAAATTTGATATTTTTTGTAATTTTTCGATACTTTTTGTGCTTTTTTCTAAATTTTTATATTTTTTTCTAAATTCTGAAAGTTTTGAGCTTTTTTTACTTGTTTAAAACTTTCAATTTTTTGAAGTTTTCTACTTTTGTTGAATTTTCAAAGTTTTTGGAAATTTTTCAATTTTCGAAAATTTGATATTTTTAGTAATTTTTCGATACTTTTTGTGCTTTTTTCTAAATTTTTAGATTTTTTTCTAAATTTTGAAAGCTTCCTATTTTCTGAAGTTTTCTATTTTTGGTGAATTTTCAAAGTTTTTGGAAATTTTTCAATTTTCGAAAATTTGATATTTTTACTAATTTTTCGATACTTTTTGTGCTTTTTTCTAAATTTTTATATATTTTTCTAAATTTTGAAAGCTTTGAGCGTATTTTAATTGTTTAAAGCTTTCTATTTTCTGAAGTTTTCTATTTTTGGTGAATTTTCAAAGTTTTTGGAAATTTTTCAATTTTCGAAAATTTGATATTTTTTGTAATGTTTCGATACTTTTTGTGCTTTTTTCTAAATTTTTATATTTTTTTCTAAATTTTGAAAGCTTTGAGCGTTTTTTAATTGTTTAAAGCTTTCAATTTTTTGAAATTTTCTATTTTTGGTGAATTTTCAAAATTTTTGGAAATTTTTCAATTTTAGAAAATTTGATATTTTTACTAATTTTTCGATACTTTTTGTACTTTTTTCTAATTTTTTATATTTTTTTCTAAGTTTCGAGCTTTTTGTCCTTGTTTGAAACTTTGAATTTTTTGAAGTTTTCTATTTTGGTGAATTTTCAAAGTTTTTGGAAATTTTTCAATTTTCGAAAATTTTATATTTTTAGTAATTTTTCGATACTTTTTGTGCTTTTTTCTAAATTTTTATATTTGTTTCTAAATTCTGAAAGTTTTGAGCTTTTTTTACTTGTTTAAAACTTTCAATTTTTTGAAGTTTTCTATTTTTGTTGAATTTTCAAAGTTTTTGGAAATTTTTCAATTTTCGAAAATTTGATATTTTTAGTAATTTTTCGATACTTTTTGTGCTTTTTTCTAAATTTTGAAAGCTTTGAGCGTTTTTTAATTGTTTAAAGCTTTCTATTTTCTGAAGTTTTCTATTTTTGGTGAATTTTCAAAGTTTTTGGAAATTTTTCAATTTTTGAAAATTTGATATTTTTTGTAATTTTTCGATACTTTTTGTGCTTTTTTCTAAATTTTTATATTTTTTTCTAAATTTTGAAAGCTTTAAGCGTATTTTAATTGTTTAAAGCTTTCTATTTTCTGAAGTTTTCTATTTTTGGTGAATTTTCAAAGTTTTTGGAAATTTTTCAATTTTCGAAAGTTTGATATTTTTAGTAATTTTTCGATACTTTTTGTGCTTTTTTCTAAATTTTTATATTTTTTTCTAAATTTTGAAAGCTTTGAGCGTATTTTAATTGTTTAAAGCTTTCTATTTTTTGAAGTTTTCTATTTTTGGTGAAATTTCAAAGTTTTTGGAAATTTTTCAATTTTCGAAAATTTTATATTTTTAGTAATTTTTCGATACTTTTTGTGCTTTTTTCTAAATTTTTATATTTTTTTCTAAATTTTGAAGCTTTGAGCGTTTTTTAATTGTTTAAAACTTTCTATTTTCTGAAGTTTTCTATTTTTGGTGAATTTTCAAAGTTTTTGGAAATTTTTCAATTTTCAAAAATTTGATATTTTTAGTAATTTTTCGATACTTTTTGTGCTTTTTTCTAAATTTTTATATTTTTTTCTAAATTCTGAAAGTTTTGAGCTTTTTTTACTTGTTTAAACTTTCAATTTTTTGAAGTTTTCTATTTTTGTTGAATTTTCAAAGTTTTTGGAAATTTTTCAATTTTCGAAAATTTGATATTTTTAGTAATTTTTCGATACTTTTTGTGCTTTTTTCTAAATTTTTATATTTTTTTCTAAATTTTGAAAGCTTTGAGCGCTTTTTAATTGTTTAAAGCTTTCAATTTTTTGAAATTTTCTATTTTTGGTGAATTTTCAAAATTTTTGGAAATTTTTCAATTTTAGAAAATTTGATATTTTTACTAATTTTTCGATACTTTTTGTACTTTTTTCTAATTTTTTATATTTTTTTCTAAGTTTCGAGCTTTTTTTCCTTGTTTGAAACTTTCAATTTTTTGAATTTTTCTGTTTTGGTGAATTTTCAAAGTTTTTGGAAATTTTTCAATTTTCGAAAATTTGATATTTTTAGTAATTTTTTGATACTTTTTGTGCTTTTTTCTAAATTTTTATATTTTTTTCTAAATTCTGAAAGTTTCGAGCTTTTTTTACTTGTTTAAAACTTTCAATTTTTTGAAGTTTTCTATTTTTGTTGAATTTTCAAAGTTTTTGGAAATTTTTCAATTTTCGAAAATTTGATATTTTTAGTAATTTTTCGATACTTTTTGTGCTTTTTTCTAAATTTTGAAAGCTTTGAGCGTTTTTTAATTGTTTAAAGCTTTTTATTTTCTGAAGTTTTCTATTTTTGGTGAATTTTCAAAGTTTTTGGAAATTTTTCAATTTTCGAAAATTTGATATTTTTACTAATTTTTCGATACTTTTTGTGCTTTTTTCTAAATTTTTATATTTTTTTCTAAATTTTGAAAGCTTTGAGCGTATTTTAATGGTTTAAAGCTTTCTATTTTCTGAAGTTTTCTATTTTTGGTGAATTTTCAAAATTTTTGGAAATTTTTCAATTTTCGAAAATTTGATATTTTTAGTAATTTTTCGATACTTTTTGTGCTTTTTTCTAAATTTTTATATTTTTTTCTAAATTTTGAAAGCTTTGAGCGTATTTTAATTGTTTAAAGCTTTCTATTTTTTGAAGTTTTCTATTTTTGGTGAATTTTCAAAGTTTTTGGAAATTTTTCAATTTTCGAAAATTTGATATTTTTAGTAATTTTTCGATACTTTTTGTGCTTTTTTCTAAATTTTGAGAGCTTTGAGCGTTTTTTAATTGTTTAAAGCTTTCTATTTTCTGAAGTTTTCTATTTTTGGTGAATTTTCAAAATTTTTGGAAATTTTTCAATTTTAGAAAATTTGATATTTTTACTAATTTTTCGATACTTTTTGTACTTTTTTCTAATTTTTTATATTTTTTTCTAAGTTTCGAGCTTTTTTTCCTTGTTTGAAACTTTCAATTTTTTGAAGTTTTCTATTTTGGTGAATTTTCAAAGTTTTTGGAAATTTTTCAATTTTCGAAAATTTGATATTTTTAGTAATTTTTCGATACTTTTTGTGCTTTTTTCTAAATTTTTATATTTGTTTCTAAATTCTGAAAGTTTTCAGCTTTTTTTACTTGTTTAAAACTTTCAATTTTTGAAGTTTTCTATTTTTGTTGAATTTTCAAAGTTTTTGGAAATTTTTCAATTTTCGAAAATTTGATATTTTTAGTAATTTTTCGATACTTTTTGTGCTTTTTTCTAAATTTTGAAAGCTTTGAGCGTTTTTTAATTGTTTAAAGCTTTCTATTTTCTGAAGTTTTCTATTTTTGGTGAATTTTCAAAGTTTTTGGAAATTTTTCAATTTTCGAAAATTTCATATTTTTTGTAATTTTTCGATACTTTTTGTGCTTTTTTCTAAATTTTTATATTTTTTTCTAAATTCTGAAAGCTTTGAGCTTTTTTTACTTGTTTAAAACTTTCAATTTTTTGAAGTTTTCTACTTTTGTTGAATTTTCAAAGTTTTTGGAAATTTTTCAATTTTCGAAAATTTGATATTTTTAGTAATTTTTCGATACTTTTTGTGCTTTTTTCTAAATTTTTATATTTTTTTTCTAAATTTGAAAGCTTCCTATTTTCTGAAGTTTTCTATTTTTGGTGAATTTTCAAAGTTTTTGGAAATTTTTCAATTTTCGAAAATTTGATATTTTTACTAATTTTTCGATACTTTTTGTATATTTTTTCTAATTTTTTATATTTTTTTTCTAAATTTTGAAAGTTTTAGGTATTTTAAACTTGTTTAAAGCTTTCAATATTTTGAAATTTTCTATTTTTGGTGAATTTTCCAAGTTTTTGGAAATTTTTCAATTTTCGAAAATTTGATATTTTGACTAATTTTTCGATACTTTTTGTATATTTTTTCTAATTTTTTATAGTTTTTTACTAAATTTTGAAAGTTTTGAGTATTTTGAACTTGTTTAAAGCTTTCAATATTTTGAAGTTTTCTATTTTTGGTGAATTTTCAAAGGTTTTGGAAATTTTTTAATTTTCGATAATTTGATATATTTAATAATTTTTCGATACTTTTTGTATATTTTTTATAATTTTTTTCTAAATTTAGAAAGTTTTGAGTATTTTGTACTTGTTTAAAGCTTTCAATATTTTGAAGTTTTCTGTTTTTGGTGAATTTTCAAAGTTTTTGGAAATTTTTCAATTTTCGAAAATTTGATATTTTACTAATTTTTCGATACTTTTTGTATATTTTTTTTCATTTTTTATATTTTTTTCTAAATTTTGAAAGTTTTGAGTATTTTGAACTTGTTTAAAGCTTTCAATATATTGAAGTTTTCTATTTTTGGTGAATTTTCCAAGTTTTTGGAAATTTTTCAATTTTCGAAAATTTGATATTTTTACTAATTTTTCGACACTTTTTGTATATTTTTTCTAATTTTATATATTTTTTTTCTAAATTTAGAAAGTTTTGAGCATTTTGAACTTGTTTAAAGCTTTCAATATTTTGAAGTTTTCTATTTTGGTGATTTTTCAAAGTTTTTGGAAATTTTTCAATTTTCGAAAATTTGATATTTTTACTAATTTTTCGATACTTTTTGTATATTTTTTCTAATTTTTTAAATTTTTTTTCTAAATTTTGAAAGTTTTGAGTATTTCGAACTTGTTTAAAGCTTTCAATATTTTGAAATTTTCTATTTTTGGTGAATTTTCCAAGTTTTTGGAAATTTTTCAATTTTCGAAAATTTGATATTTTTACTAATTTTTCGATACTTTTTGTATATTTTTTCTAATTTTGTATATTTTTTTTCTAAATTTTGAAAGTTTTGAGTATTTTGAACTTGTTAAAAGCTTTCAATATTTTGAAGTTTTCTATTTTTGGTGAATTTTCAAAGTTCTTGGAAATTTTTCAATTTTCGAAAATTTGATATTTTTACTAATTTTTCGATACTTTTTGTATTTTTTTTCTAATTTTTTATATTTTTTTTCTATATTTTGAAAGTTTTGAGTATTTTGAACTTGTTTAAAGCTTTCAATATTTTGAAGTTTTCTATTTTTGGTGAATTTTCCAAGTTTTGGAAATTTTTCAATTTTCGAAAATTTGATATTTTTACTAATTTTTCGATACATTTTGTATTTTTTTTCTAATTTTTTATTTTTTTTTCTAAATTTAGAAAGTTTTGAGTATTTTGAACTTGTTTAAAGCTTTCAATATTTTGAAGTTTTCTATTTTTGGTGAATTTTCCAAGTTTTTGGAAATTTTTCAATTTTCGAAAATTTGATATTTTTACTAATTTTTCGACACATTTTGTATATTTTTTCTAATTTTTTATATTTTTTTTCTAAATTTAGAAAGTTTTGAGCATTTTGAACATGTTTAAAGCTTTCAATATTTTGAAGTTTTCTATTTTTGGTGAATTTTCAAAGTTTTTGGAAATTTTTCAATTTTCGAAAATTTGATATTTTACTAATTTTTCGATACTTTTTGTATATTTTTTTTAATTTTTTATATTTTTTTCTAAATTTTGAAAGTTTTGAGTATTTTGAACTTGTATAAAGCTTTCAATATATTGAAGTTTTCTATTTTTGGTGAATTTTCCAAGTTTTGGAAATTTTTCAATTTTCGAAAATTTGATATTTTTACTAATTTTTCGATACTTTTTGTATTTTTTTTCTAATTTTTTATATTTTTTTTCTAAATTTAGAAAGTTTTGAGCATTTTGAACTTGTTTAGAAAAAATTCACCAAAAATAGAAAACTTCAAAATATTGAAAGCTTTAAACAAGTTCAAAATACTCAAAACTTTCAAAATTTTCGATACTTTTTGTATATTTTTTCTAATTTTTTATATTTTGTTTCTAAATTTTGAAAGTTTTGAGTATTTTGAACTTGTTTAAAGCTTTCAATATTTTGAAGTTTTCTATTTTTGGTGAATTTTCAAAGTTTTTGGAAATTTTTCAATTTTCGAAAATTTGATATTTTTACTAATTTTTCGATACTTTTTGTATATTTTTTTCTAAATTTTGAAAGTTTTGAGTATTTTGATTGTGTTTAAAGCTTTCAATATTTTGAAGTTTTCTATTTTTGGTGAATTTTCAAAGGTTTTGGAAATTTTTCAATTTTCGATAATTTGATATTTTTAATAATTTTTCGATACTTTTTGTATATTTTTTATAATTTTTTTCTAAATTTAGAAAGTTTTGAGTATTTTGAACTTGTTTAAAGCTTTCAATATTTTGAAGTTTTCTATTTTTGGTGAATTTTCAAAGTTTTTGGAAATTTTTCAATTTTCGAAAATTTGATATTTTACTAATTTTTCGATACTTTTTGTATATTTTTTTTAATTTTTTATATTTTTTTCTAAATTTTGAAAGTTTAAAGCTTTCAATATATTGAAGTTTTCTATTTTTGATGAATTTTCCAAGTTTTTGGAAATTTTTCAATTTTCGAAAATTTGATATTTTTACTAATTTTTCGACACTTTTTGTATATTTTTTCTAATTTTATATATTTTTTTCTAAATTTAGAAAGTTTTGAGTATTTTGTACTTGTTTAAAGCTTTCAATATTTGAAGTTTTCTATTTTTGGTGAATTTTCTAAGTTTTTGGAAATTTTTCAATTTTCGAAAATTTGATATTATTACTAATTTTTCGATACTTTTTGTATATTTTTTCTAATTTTTTATATTTTGTTTCTAAATTTTGAAAGTTTTGAGTATTTTGAACTTGTTAAAAGCTTTCAAAATTTTGAAGTTTTCTATTTTTGGTGAATTTTCAAAGTTTTTGGAAATTTTTCAATTTTCGAAAATTTGATATTTTTACAAATTTTTCGATACTTTTTGTATATTTTTTCTAATTTTTTATATTTTTTTTCTAAATTTTGAAAGTTTTGAGTATTTCGAACTTGTTTAAAGCTTTCAATATTTTGAAATTTTCTATTTTTGGTGAATTTTCCAAGTTTTTGGAAATTTTTCAATTTTCGAAAATTTGATATTTTTACTAATTTTTCGATACTTTTTGTATATTTTTTTTAATTTTTTATATTTTTTTTCTAAATTTTGAAAGTTTTGAGTATTTTTAACTTGTTAAAAGCTTTCAATATTTTGAAGTTTTCTATTTTTGGTGAATTTTCAAAGTTTTTGGAATTTTTTCAATTTTCGAAAATTTGATATTTTTAGTAATTTTTCGATACTTTTTGTGCTTTTTTCTAAATTTTTATATTTTTTTCTAAATTTGAAAGCTTCCTATTTTCTGAAGTTTTCTATTTTTGGTGAATTTTCAAAGTTTTTGGAAATTTTTCAATTTTCGAAAATTTGATATTTTTACTAATTTTTCGATACTTTTTGTATATTTTTTCTAATTTTTTATATTTTTTTTCTAAATTTTGAAAGTTTTGAGTATTTTTAACTTGTTTAAAGCTTTCAATATTTTGAAGTTTTCTATTTTTGGTGAATTTTCAAAGTTTTTGGAATTTTTTCAATTTTCGAAAATTTGATATTTTTGCTAATTTTTCGATACTTTTTGTATTTTTTTTCTATTTTTTTATATTTTTTTTCTAAATTTTGAAAGTTTTGAGTATTTTGAACTTGTTTCAAGCTTTCAATATTTTGAAGTTTTCTATTTTTGGTGAATTTTCAAAGTTTTTGGAAATTTTTCAATTTTCGAAAATTTGATATTTTTACTAATTTTTCGATACTTTTTGTAAATTTTTTCTAATTTTTTATATTTTTTTTCTAAATTTTGAAAGTTTCGAGTATTTTGTACTTGTTTAAAGCTTTCAATATTTTGAAGTTTTCTATTTTTGGTGAATTTTCCAAGTTTTGGAAATTTTTCAATTTTCGAAATTTGATATTTTTACTCATTTTTCGATACTTTTTGTATTTTTTTTTCTAATTTTTTATATTTTTTTTCTAAATTTAGAAAGTTTTGAGTAAGTTAAACTTGTTTTTAAAGCTTTCAATATTTTGAAGTTTTCTATTTTTGGTGAATTTTCAAAGTTTTTGGAAATTTTTCAATTTTCGAAAATTTGATATTTTTACTAATTTTTCGATACTTTTAGTAAATTTTTTTCTAATTTTTTATATTTTTTTTCTAAATTTAGAAAGTTTTGAGCATTTTGAACTTGTATAAGCTTTCAATATTTTGAAGTTTTCTATTTTTAGTGAATTTTCAAAGTTTTTGGAAATTTTTCAATTTTCGAAAATTTGATATTTTTACTAATTTTTCGATAATTTTTGTATTTTTTTTCTAATTTTTTATATTTTTTTTCTAAATCTAGAAAGTTTTGAGTATTTTGAACTTGTTTAAAGCTTTCAATATTTTGAAGTTTTCTATTTTTGGTGAATTTTCAAAGTTTTTGGAAATTTTTCAATTTTCGAAAATTTGATATTTTTACTAATTTTTCGATACTTTTTGTATATTTTTTCTAATTTTTTATATTTTTTTTCTAAATTTAGAAAGTTTTGAGTATTTTGAACTTGTTTAAAGCTTTCAATATTTTGAAGTTTTCTATTATTGGTGAATTTTCAAAGTTTTTGGAAATTTTTCAATTTTCGAAAATTTGATATTTTTACTAATTTTTCGATACTTTTTGTATATTTTTTCTATTTTTTTATATTTTTTTTCTAAATTTTGAAAGTTTCGAGTATTTTGTACTTGTTTAAAGCTTTCAATATTTTGAAGTTTTCTATTTTTGGTGAATTTTCCAAGTTTTGGAAATTTTTCAATTTTCGAAAATTTGATATTTTTACTAATTTTTCGATACTTTTTGTATTTTTTTTTCTAATTTTTTATATTTTTTTTCTAAATTTAGAAAGTTTTGAGTATGTTAAACTTGTTTAAAGCTTTCAATATTTTGAAGTTTTCTATTTTTGGTGAATTTTCCAAGTTTTTGGAAATTTTTCAATTTTCGAAAATTTGATATTTTTACTAATTTTTCGATACTTTTAGTAAATTTTTTTCTAATTTTTTATATTTTTTTTCTAAATTTAGAAAGTTTTGAGCATTTTGAACTTGTTTAAAGCTTTCAATATTTTGAAGTTTTCTATTTTTGGTGAATTTTCAAAGTTTTTGGAAATTTTTCAATTTTCGAAAATTTGATATTTTTACTAATTTTTCGATACTTTTTGTATATTTTTTTCTAAATTTTGAAAGTTTTGAGTATTTTGATTGTGTTTAAAGCTTTCAATATTTTGAAGTTTTCTATTTTTGGTGAATTTTCAAAGTTTTTGGAAATTTTTCAATTTTCGAAAATTTGATATTTTACTAATTATTCGATACTTTTTGTATATTTTTTTTAAATTTTTTATATTTTTTTCTAAATTTTGAAAGTTTTGAGTATTTTGAACTTGTTTAAAGCTTTCAATATATTGAAGTTTTCTATTTTTGGTGAATTTTCCAAGTTTTTGGAAATTTTTCAATTTTCGAAAATTTGATATTTTTACTAATTTTTCGACACTTTTTGTATATTTTTTCTAATTTTATATATTTTTTTCTAAATTTAGAAAGTTTTGAGTATTTTGTACTTGTTTAAAGCTTTCAATATTTTGAAGTTTTCTATTTTTGGTGAATTTTCTAAGTTTTTGGAAATTTTTCAATTTTCGAAAATTTGATATTATTACTAATTTTTCGATACTTTTTGTATATTTTTTATAATTTTTTATATTTTGTTTCTAAATTTTGAAAGTTTTGAGTATTTTGAACTTGTTTAAAGCTTTCAAAATTTTGATGTTTTCTATTTTTGGTGAATTTTCAAAGTTTTTGGAAATTTTTCAATTTTCGAAAATTTGATATTTTTACTAATTTTTCGATACTTTTTGTATATTTTTTCTAATTTTTTATATTTTTTTCTAAATTTTGAAAGTTTTGAGTATTTCGAACTTGTTTAAAGCTTTCAATATTTTGAAATTTTCTATTTTTGGTGAATTTTCCAAGTTTTTGGAAATTTTTCAATTTTCGAAAATTTGATATTTTTACTAATTTTTCGATACTTTTTGTATATTTTTTTTAATTTTTTATATTTTTTTTCTAAATTTTGAAAGTTTTGAGTATTTTGAACTTGTTAAAAGCTTTCAATATTTTGAAGTTTTCTATTTTTGGTGAATTTTCAAAGTTTTTGGAATTTTTTCAATTTTCGAAAATTTGATATTTTTACTAATTTTTCGATACTTTTTGTATTTTTTTTCTAATTTTTTATATTTTTTTTCTAAATTTTAAAAGTTTTGAGTATTTGGAACTTGTTTAAAGCTTTCAATATTTTGAAGTTTTCTATTTTTGGTGAATTTTCAAAGTTTTGGAAATTTTTCAATTTTCGAAAATTTGATATTTTTACTAATTTTTCGATACTTTTTGTATATTTATCTAATTTTTTATATTTTTTTTCTAAATTTTGATAGTTTCGAGTATTTTGTACTTGTTTAAAGCTTTCAATATTTTGAAGTTTTCTATTTTTGGTGAATTTTCCAAGTTTTGGAAATTTTTCAATTTTCGAAAATTTGATATTTTTACTAATTTTTCGATACTTTTCGTATTTTTTTTCTAATTTTTTATATCTTTTTTCTAAATTTAGAAAGTTTTGAGCATTTTGAACTTGTATAAGCTTTCAATATTTTGAAGTTTTCTATTTTTGGTGAATTTTCAAAGTTTTTGGAAATTTTTCAATTTTCGAAAATTTGATATTTTTACTAATTTTTCGATACTTTTAGTAAATTTTTTTCTTATTTTTTATACTTTTTTTCTAAATTTAGAAAGTTTTGAGCATTTTGAACTTGTTTAAAGCTTTCAATATTTTGAAGTTTTCTATTTTTAGTGAATTTTCAAATTTTTTGGAAATTTTTCAATTTTCGAAAATTTGATATTTTTACTAATTTTTCGATAATTTTTGTATTTTTTCTAATTTTTTATATTTTTTTTCTAAATTTAGAAAGTTTTGAGTATTTTGAACTTGTTTAAAGCTTTCAATATTTTGAAGTTTTCTATTTTTGGTGAATTTTCAAAGTTTTTTGAAATTTTTCAATTTTTGAAAATTTGATATTTTTACTAATTTTTCGATACTTTTTGTATATTTTTTCTAATTTTTTATATTTTTTTTCTAAATTTTGAAAGTTTCGAGTATTTTGTACTTGTTTAAAGCTTTCAATATTTTGAAGTTTTCTATTTTTGGTGAATTTTCCAAGTTTTGGAAATTTTTCAATTTTCGAAAATTTGATATTTTTACTAATTTTTCGATACTTTTTGTATTTTTTTTCTAATTTTTTATATTTTTTTTCTAAATTTAGAAAGTTTTGAGTATTTTAAACTTGTTTAAAGCTTTCAATATTTTGAAGTTTTCTATTTTTGGTGAATTTTCCAAGTTTTTGGAAATTTTTCAATTTTCGAAAATTTGATATTTTTACTAATTTTTCGATACTTTTAGTAAATTTTTTTCTAATTTTTTATATTTTTTTTCTAAATTTAGAAAGTTTTGAGCATTTTGAACTTATTTAAAGCTTTCAATATTTTGAAGTTTTCTATTTTTAGTGAATTTTCAAAGTTTTTGGAAATTTTTCAATTTTCGAAAATTTGATATTTTTACTAATTTTTCGATACTTTTTGTATTTTTTTTCTAATTTTTTATATTTTTTTTCTAAATTTTGAAAGTTTTGAGTATTTGGAACTTGTTAAAAGCTTTCAATATTTTGAAGTTTTCTATTTTTGGTGAATTTTCAAAGTTTTTGGAATTTTTTCAATTTTCGAAAATTTGATATTTTTGCTAATTTTTCGATACTTTTTGTATTTTTTTTCTAATTTTTTATATTTTTTTTCTAAATTTTGAAAGTTTTGAGTATTTTGAACTTGTTTAAAGCTTTCAATATTTTGAAGTTTTCTATTTTTGGTGAATTTTCAAAGTTTTTGGAAATTTTTCAATTTTCGAAAATTTGATATTTTTACTAATTTTTCGATACTTTTTGTATATTTTTTCTAATTTTTTATATTTTTTTTCTAAATTTAGAAAGTTTTGAGTATGTTAAACTTGTTTAAAGCTTTCAATATTTTGAAGTTTTCTATTTTTGGTGAATTTTCCAAGTTTTGGAAATTTTTCAATTTTCGAAAATTTGATATTTTTACTAATTTTTCGATACTTTTAGTAAATTTTTTTCTAATTTTTTATATTTTTTTTCTAAATTTAGAAAGTTTTGAGCATTTTGAACTTGTTTAAAGCTTTCAATATTTTGAAGTTTTCTATTTTTAGTGAATTTTCAAAGTTTTCGGAAATTTTTCAATTTTCGAAAATTTGATATTTTTACTAATTTTTCGATAATTTTTGTATATTTTTTCTAATTTTTTATATTTTTTTTCTAAATTTAGAAAGTTTTGAGTATTTTGAACTTGTTTAAAGCTTTCAATATTTTGAAGTTTTCTATTTTTGGTGAATTTTCAAAGTTTTTTTTAAATTTTTCAATTTTCGAAAATTTGATATTTTTACTAATTTTTCGATACTTTTTGTATATTTTTTCTAATTTTTTATATTTTTTTTCTAAATTTAGAAAGTTTTGAGTATTTTGAACTTGTTTAAAGCTTTCAATATTTTGAAGTTTTCTATTTTTGGTGAATTTTCAAAGTTTTTGGAAATTTTTCAATTTTCGAAAATTTGATATTTTTACTAATTTTTCGATACTTTTTGTATATTTTTTCTAATTTTTTATATTTTTTTTCTAAATTTTGAAAGTTTCGAGTATTTTGTACTTGTTTAAAGCTTTCAATATTTTGAAGTTTTCTATTTTTGGTGAATTTTCCAAGTTTTGGAAATTTTTCAATTTTCGAAAATTTGATACTTTTACTAATTTTTCGATACTTTTTGTATTTTTTTTCTAATTTTTTATATTTTTTTTCTAAATTTAGAAAGTTTTGAGTATTTTAAACTTATTTAGAGCTTTCAATATTATGAAGTTTTCTATTTTTGGTGAATTTTCCAAGTTTTTGGAAATTTTTCAATTTTCGAAAATTTGATATTTTTACTAATTTTTCGATACTTTTAGTAAATTTTTTTCTAATTTTTTATATTTTTTTTCTAAATTTAGAAAGTTTTGAGCATTTTGAACTTATTTAAAGCTTTCAATATTTTGAAGTTTTCTATTTTTGGTGAATTTTCAATTTTTTTGGAAATTTTTCAATTTTCGAAAATTTGATATTTTTACTAATTTTTCGATACTTTTTGTATTTTTTTTCTAATTTTTTATATTTTTTTTTTCTAAATTTAGAAAGTTTTGAGTATTTTGAACTTGTTTAAAGCTTTCATTATTTTGAAGTTTTCTATTTTTGGTGAATTTTCAAAGTTTTTGGAAATTTTTCAATTTTCGAAAATTTGATATTTTTACTAATTTTTCGATACTTTTTGTATATTTTTTCTAATTTTTTATATTTTTTTTCTAAATTTAGAAAGTTTTGAGTATTTTGAACTTGTTTAAAGCTTTCAATATTTTGAAGTTTTCTATTTTTGGTGAATTTTCCAAGTTTTTGGAAATTTTTCAATTTTCGAAAATTTGATATTTTTTGTAATTTTTCGATACTTTTTGTATATTTTTTCTAATTTTTTATATTTTTTTTCTAAATTTAGAAAGTTTTGAGCATTTTGAACTTGTTTAAAGCTTTCAATATTTTGAAGTTTTCTATTTTGGTGATTTTTCAAAGTTTTTGGAAATTTTTCAATTTTCGAAAATTTGATATTTTTACTAATTTGTCGATACTTTTTGTATTTTTTTTCTAATTTTTTATATTTTTTTTCTAAATTTTGAAAGTTTTGAGTATTTTGAACTTGTTTAAAGCTTTCAATATTTTGAAGTTTTCTATTTTTGGTGAATTTTCAAAGTTTTTGGAAATTTTTCAACTTTCGAAAATTTGATATTTTTACTAATTTTTCGATACTTTTTGTATATTTTTTCTAATTTTTTATAGTTTTTTACTAAATTTTGAAAGTTTTGAGTATTTTGATTGTGTTTAAAGCTTTCAATATTTCGAAGTTTTCTATTTTTGGTGAATTTTCAAAGGTTTTGGAAATTTTTCAATTTTCGATAATTTGATATTTTTAATAATTTTTCGATACTTTTTGTATATTTTTTATAATTTTTTTCTAAATTTAGAAAGTTTTGAGTATTTTGTACTTGTTTAAAGTTTTCAATATTTTGAAGTTTTCTGTTTTTGGTGAATTTTCAAAGTTTTTGGAAATTTTTCAATTTTCGAAAATTTGATATGTTTACTAATTGTTCGATACTTTTTGTATATTTTTTCTAATTTTTTATATTTTTTTTCTAAATTTTGAAAGTTTTGAGTATTTCGAACTTGTTTAAAGCTTTCAATATTTTGAAATTTTCTATTTTTGGTGAATTTTAAAAGTTTTTGGAAATTTTTCAATTTTCGAAAATTTGATATTTTTACTAATTTTTCGATACTTTTTGTATATTTTTTTTAATTTTTTATATTTTTTTTCTAAACTTTGAAAGTTTTGAGTATTTTGAACTTGTTAAAAGCTTTCAATATATTGAAGTTTTCTATTTTTGGTGAATTTTCAAAGTTTTTGGAAATTTTTCAATTTTCGAAAATTTGATATTTTTACTAATTTTTCGATACTTTTTGTATATTTTTTCTAATTTTTTATATTTTTTTTCTAAATTTTGAAAGTTTTGAGTATTTTGAACTTGTTTAAAGCTTTCAATATTTTGAAGTTTTCTATTTTCAGTGAATTTTCCAAGTTTTTGGAAATTTTTCAATTTTCGAAAATTTGATATTTTTACTAATTTTTCGATACTTTTTGTATATTTTTTCTAATTTTTTATATTTTTTTCTAAATTTTGAAAGTTTTGAGTATTTTAAACTTGTTTAAACCTTTCAATATATTGAAGTTTTCTATTTTTGGTGAATTTTCAAAGTTTTTGGAAATTTTTCAATTTTCGAAAATTTATATTTTTACCAATTTTTCGATACTTTTTGTATATTTTTTCTAATTTTTTATATTTTTTTTCTAAATTTAAGAAGTTTTGAGTATTTTGAACTTAATTAAAGCTTTCAATATTTTGAAGTTTTCTATTTTTGGTGAATTTTCAAAGTTTTTGGATATTTTTTCTAATTTTTTATATTTTTTTTCTAAATTTAGATAGTCTTGAGTATTTTGAACTTGTTTATTGCTTTCAATATTTTGAAGTTTTCTATTTTTGGTGAATTTTCCAAGTTATTGGAAATTTTTCAATTTTCGAAAATTTGATATTTTTAGTAATTTTTCGATACTTTTTGTGCTTTTTTCTAAATTTTTATATTTTTTTCTAAATTTTGAAAGCTTTGAGCGTATTTTAATTGTTTAAAGCTTTCTATTTTTTGAAGTTTTCTATTTTTGGTGAATTTTCAAAGTTTTTGGAAATTTTTCAATTTTCGAAAATTTGATATTTTTAGTAATTTTTCGATACTTTTTGTGCTTTTTTCTAAATTTTGAAAGTTTTGAGCGTTTTTTAATTGTTTAAAGCTTTCTATTTTCTGAAGTTTTCTATTTTTGGTGAATTTCCAAAATTTTTGGAAATTTTTCAATTTTAGGAAATTTGATATTTTTACTAATTCTTCGATACTTTTTGTACTTTTTTCTAATTTTTTATATTTTTTTCTAAGTTTCGAGCTTTTTTTCCTTGTTTGAAACTTTCAATTTTTTGAAGTTTTCTATTTTGGTGAATTTTCAAAGTTTTTGGAAATTTTTCAATTTTCGAAAATTTGATATTTTTAGTAATTTTTCGATACTTTTTGTGCTTTTTTCTAAATTTTTATATTTGTTTCTAAATTCTGAAAGTTTTCAGCTTTTTTTACTTGTTTAAAACTTTCAATTTTTTGAAGTTTTCTATTTTTGTTGAATTTTCAAAGTTTTTGGAAATTTTTCAATTTTCGAAAATTTGATATTTTTAGTAATTTTTCGACACTTTTTGTGCTTTTTTCTAAATTTTGAAAGCTTTGAGCGTTTTTTAATTGTTTAAAGCTTTCTGTTTTCTGAAGTTTTCTATTTTTGGTGAATTTTCAAATTTTTTGGAAATTTTTCAATTTTCGAAAATTTGATATTTTTTGTAATTTTTCGATACTTTTTGTGCTTTTTTCTAAATTTTTATATTTTTTTCTAAATTCTGAAAGTTTTGAGCTTTTTTTACTTGTTTAAAACTTTCAATTTTTTGAAGTTTTCTACTTTTGTTGAATTTTCAAAGTTTTTGGAAATTTTTCAATTTTCGAAAATTTGATATTTTTAGTAATTTTTCGATACTTTTTGTGCTTTTTTCTAAATTTTTAGATTTTTTTCTAAATTTTGAAAGCTTCCTATTTTCTGAAGTTTTCTATTTTTGGTGAATTTTCAAAGTTTTTGGAAATTTTTCAATTTTCGAAAATTTGATATTTTTACTAATTTTTCGATACTTTTTGTATATTTTTTCTAATTTTTTATATTTTTTTTCTAAATTTTGAAAGTTTTGAGTATTTTGAACTTGTTTAAAGCTTTCAATATTTTGAAGTTTTCTATTTTTGGTGAATTTTCCAAGTTTTTGGAAATTTTTCAATTTTCGAAAATTTATATTTTGACTAATTTTTCGATACTTTTTGTATATTTTTTCTAATTTTTTATATATTTTTTCTAAATTTTGAAAGTTTTGAGTATTTTGAACTTGTTTAAAGCTTTCAATATTTTGAAGTTTTCTATTTTTGGTGAATTTTCAAAGGTTTTGGAAATTTTTTAATTTTCGATAATTTGATATATTTAATAATTTTTCGATACTTTTTGTATATTTTTTATAATTTTTTTCTAAATTTAGAAAGTTTTGAGTATTTTGTACTTGTTTAAAGCTTTCAATATTTTGAAGTTTTCTGTTTTTGGTGAATTTTTAAAATTTTTGGAAATTTTTCAATTTTCGAAAATTTGATATTTTACTAATTTTCCGATACTTTTTGTATATTTTTTTTAATTTTTTATATTTTTTTCTAAATTTTGAAAGTTTTGAGTATTTTGAACTTGTTTAAAGCTTTCAATATATTGAAGTTTTCTATTTTTGGTGAATTTTCCAAGTTTTTGGAAATTTTTCAATTTTCGAAAATTTGATATTTTTACTAATTTTTCGACACTTTTTGTATATTTTTTCTAATTTTATATATTTTTTTCCTAAATTTAGAAAGTTTTGAGCATTTTGAACTTGTTTAAAGCTTTCAATATTTTGAAGTTTTCTATTTTGGTGATTTTTCAAAGTTTTTGGAAATTTTTCAATTTTCGAAAATTTGATATTTTTACTAATTTTTCGATACTTTTTGTATATTTTTTCTAATTTTTTATATTTTTTTTCTAAATTTTGAAAGTTTTGAGTATTTCGAACTTGTTTAAAGCTTTCAATATTTTGAAATTTTCTATTTTTGGTGAATTTTCCAAGTTTTTGGAAATTTTTCAATTTTCGAAAATTTGATATTTTTACTAATTTTTCGATACTTTTTGTATATTTTTTCTAATTTTTTATATTTTTTTTCTAAATTTTGAAAGTTTTGAGTATTTTGAACTTGTTAAAAGCTTTCAATATTTTGAAGTTTTCTATTTTTGGTGAATTTTCAAAGTTCTTGGAAATTTTTCAATTTTCGAAAATTTGATATTTTTATTAATTTTTCGATACTTTTTGTATTTTTTTTCTAATTTTTTATATTTTTTTTCTAAATTTTGAAAGTTTTGAGAATTTTGAACTTGTTTAAAGCTTTCAATATTTTGAAGTTTTCTATTTTTGGTGAATTTTCCACGTTTTGGAAATTTTTCAATTTTCGAAAATTTAATATTTTTACTAATTTTTCGATACATTTTGTATTTTTTTTCTAATTTTTTATATTTTTTTTCTAAATTTAGAAAGTTTTGAGTATTTTGAACTTGTTTAAAGCTTTCAATATTTTGAAGTTTTCTATTTTTGGTGAATTTTCCAAGTTTTTGGAAATTTTTCAATTTTCGAAAATTTGATATTTTTACTAATTTTTCGACACACTTCGTATATTTTTTTCTAATTTTTTATATTTTTTTTCTAAATTTAAGAAGTTTTGAGTATTTTGAACTTAATTAAAGCTTTCAATATTTTGAAGTTTTCTATTTTTGGTGAATTTTCAAAGTTTTTGGATATTTTTTCTAATTTTTTATATTTTTTTTCTAAATTTAGATAGTCTTGAGTATTTTGAACTTGTTTATTGCTTTCAATATTTTGAAGTTTTCTATTTTTGGTGAATTTTCCAAGGTATTGGAAATTTTTCAATTTTCGAAAATTTGATATTTTTAGTAATTTTTCGATACTTTTTGTGCTTTTTTCTAAATTTTTATATTTTTTTCTAAATTCTGAAAGTTTTCAGCTTTTTTTACTTGTTTAAAACTTTCAATTTTTTGAAGTTTTCTATTTTTGTTGAATTTTCAAAGTTTTTGGAAATTTTTCAATTTTCGAAAATTTGATATTTTTAGTAAGTTTTCGATACTTTTTGTGCTTTTTTCTAAATTTTGAAAGCTTTGAGCGTTTTTTAATTGTTTAAAGCTTTCTATTTTCTGAAGTTTTCTATTTTTGGTGAATTTTCAAAGTTTTTGGAAATTTTTCAATTTTCGAAAATTTGATATTTTTAGTAATTTTTCGATACTTTTTGTGCTTTTTTCTAAATTTTGAAAGCTTTGAGCGTTTTTTAATTGTTTAAAGCTTTCTATTTTCTGAAGTTTTCTATTTTTGGTGAATTTTCAAAATTTTTGGAAATTTTTCAATTTTAGAAAATTTGATATTTTTACTAATTTTTCGATACGTTTTGTACTTTTTTCTAATTTTTTATATTTTTTTCTAAGTTTCGAGCTTTTTTTCCTTGTTTGAAACTTTCAATTTTTTGAAGTTTTCTATTTTGGTGAATTTTCAAAGTTTTTGGAAATTTTTCAATTTTCGAAAATTTGATATTTTTAGTAATTTTTCGATACTTTTTGTGCTTTTTTCTAAATTTTTATATTTTTTTCTAAATTTTGAAAGCTTTGAGCGTATTTTAATTGTTTAAAGCTTTCTATTTTTTGAAGTTTTCTATTTTTGGTGAATTTTCAAAGTTTTTGGAAATTTTTCAATTTTCGAAAATTTGATATTTTTAGTAATTTTTCGATACTTTTTGTGCTTTTTTCTAAATTTTGAAAGTTTTGAGCGTTTTTTAATTGTTTAAAGCTTTCTATTTTCTGAAGTTTTCTATTTTTGGTGAATTTTCAAAATTTTTGGAAATTTTTCAATTTTAGAAAATTTGATATTTTTACTAATTCTTCGATGCTTTTTGTACTTTTTTCTAATTTTTTATATTTTTTTCTAAGTTTCGAGCTTTTTTTCCTTGTTTGAAACTTTCAATTTTTTGAAGTTTTCTATTTTGGTGAATTTTCAAAGTTTTTGGAAATTTTTCAATTTTCGAAAATTTGATATTTTTAGTAATTTTTCGATACTTTTTGTGCTTTTTTCTAAATTTTTATATTTGTTTCTAAATTCTGAAAGTTTTCAGCTTTTTTTACTTGTTTAAAACTTTCAATTTTTTGAAGTTTTCTATTTTTGTTGAATTTTCAAAGTTTTTGGAAATTTTTCAATTTTCGAAAATTTGATATTTTTAGTAATTTTTCGACACTTTTTGTGCTTTTTTCTAAATTTTGAAAGCTTTGAGCGTTTTTTAATTGTTTAAAGCTTTCTGTTTTCTGAAGTTTTCTATTTTTGGTGAATTTTCAAAGTTTTTGGAAATTTTTCAATTTTCGAAAATTTGATATTTTTTGTAATTTTTCGATACTTTTTGTGCTTTTTTCTAAATTTTTATATTTTTTTCTAAATTCTGAAAGTTTTGAGCTTTTTTTACTTGTTTAAAACTTTCAATTTTTTGAAGTTTTCTACTTTTGTTGAATTTTCAAAGTTTTTGGAAATTTTTCAATTTTCGAAAATTTGATATTTTTAGTAATTTTTCGATACTTTTTGTGCTTTTTTCTAAATTTTTAGATTTTTTTCTAAATTTTGAAAGCTTCCTATTTTCTGAAGTTTTCTATTTTTGGTGAATTTTCAAAGTTTTTGGAAATTTTTCAATTTTCGAAAATTTGATATTTTTACTAATTTTTCGATACTTTTTGTATATTTTTTCTAATTTTTTATATTTTTTTTCTAAATTTTGAAAGTTTTGAGTATTTTGAACTTGTTTAAAGCTTTCAATATTTTGAAGTTTTCTATTTTTGGTGAATTTTCCAAGTTTTTGGAAATTTTTCAATTTTCGAAAATTTATATTTTGACTAATTTTTCGATACTTTTTGTATATTTTTTCTAATTTTTTATAGTTTTTTACTAAATTTTGAAAGTTTTGAGTATTTTGAACTTGTTTAAAGCTTTCAATATTTTGAAGTTTTCTATTTTTGGTGAATTTTTAAAGGTTTTGGAAATTTTTTAATTTTCGATAATTTGATAAATTTAATAATTTTTCGATACTTTTTGTATATTTTTTATAATTTTTTTCTAAATTTAGAAAGTTTTGAGTATTTTGTACTTGTTTAAAGCTTTCAATATTTTGAAGTTTTCTGTTTTTGGTAAATTTTTAAAGTTTTTGGAAATTTTTCAATTTTCGAAAATTTGATATTTTACTAATTTTTCGATACTTTTTGTATATTTTTTTTAATTTTTTATATTTTTTTCTAAATTTTGAAAGTTTTGAGTATTTTGAACTTGTTTAAAGCTTTCAATATATTGAAGTTTTCTATTTTTGGTGAATTTTCCAAGTTTTTGGAAATTTTTCAATTTTCGAAAATTTGATATTTTTACTAATTTTTCGACACTTTTTGTATATTTTTTCTAATTTTATATATTTTTTTTCTAAATTTAGAAAGTTTTGAGCATTTTGAACTTGTTTAAAGCTTTCAATATTTTGAAGTTTTCTATTTTGGTGATTTTTCAAAGTTTTTGGAAATTTTTCAATTTTCGAAAATTTGATATTTTTACTAATTTTTCGATACTTTTTGTATATTTTTTCTAATTTTTTATATTTTTTTTCTAAATTTTGAAAGTTTTGAGTATTTCGAACTTGTTTAAAGCTTTTAATATTTTGAAATTTTCTATTTTTGGTGAATTTTCCAAGTTTTTGGAAATTTTTCAATTTTCGAAAATTTGATATTTTTACTAATTTTTCGATACTTTTTGTATATTTTTTCTAATTTTTTATATTTTTTTTCTAAATTTTGAAAGTTTTGAGTATTTTGAACTTGTTAAAAGCTTTCAATATTTTGAAGTTTTCTATTTTTGGTGAATTTTCAAAGTTCTTGGAAATTTTTCAATTTTCGAAAATTTGATATTTTTATTAATTTTTCGATACTTTTTGTATTTTTTTTCTAATTTTTTATATTTTTTTTCTAAATTTTGAAAGTTTTGAGAATTTTGAACTTGTTTAAAGCTTTCAATATTTTGAAGTTTTCTATTTTTGGTGAATTTTCCAAGTTTTTGGAAATTTTTCAATTTTCGAAAATTTGATATTTTTACTAATTTTTCGACACACTTCGTATATTTTTTTCTAATTTTTTATATTTTTTTTCTAAATTTAGAAAGTTTTGAGCATTTTGAACTTGTTTAAAGCTTTCAATATTTTGAAGTTTTCTATTTTTGGTGAATTTTCAAAGTTTTTGGAAATTTTTCAATTTTCGAAAATTTGATATTTTACTAATTTTTCGATACTTTTTGTATATTTTTTTTAATTTTTTATATTTTTTTCTAAATTTTGAAAGTTTTGAGTATTTTGAACTTGTTTAAAGCTTTCAATATTTTGAAGTTTTCTATTTTCAGTGAATTTTCCAAGTTTTTGGAAATTTTTCAATTTTCGAAAATTTGATATTTTTACTAATTTTTCGATACTTTTTGTATATTTTTTCTAATTTTTTATATTTTTTTCTAAATTTTGAAAGTTTTGAGTATTTTAAACTTGTTTAAACCTTTCAATATATTGAAGTTTTCTATTTTTGGTGAATTTTCAAAGTTTTTGGAAATTTTTCAATTTTCGAAAATTTGATATTTTTACCGATTTTTCGATACTTTTTGTATATTTTTTCTAATTTTTTATATTTTTTTTTTCTAAATTTAAGAAGTTTTGAGTATTTTGAACTTAATTAAAGCTTTCAATATTTTGAAGTTTTCTATTTTTGGTGAATTTTCAAAGTTTTTGGATATTTTTTCTAATTTTTTATATTTTTTTTCTAAATTTAGATAGTCTTGAGTATTTTGAACTTGTTTATTGCTTTCAATATTTTGAAGTTTTCTATTTTTGGTGAATTTTCCAAGTTATTGGAAATTTTTCAATTTTCGAAAATTTGATATTTTTAGTAATTTTTCGATACTTTTTGTGCTTTTTTCTAAATTTTTATATTTTTTTCTAAATTCTGAAAGTTTTCAGCTTTTTTTACTTGTTTAAAACTTTCAATTTTTTGAAGTTTTCTATTTTTGTTGAATTTTCAAAGTTTTTGGAAATTTTTCAATTTTCGAAAATTTGATATTTTTAGTAATTTTTCGATACTTTTTGTGCTTTTTTCTAAATTTTGAAAGCTTTGAGCGTTTTTTAATTGTTTAAAGCTTTCTATTTTCTGAAGTTTTCTATTTTTGGTGAATTTTCAAAATTTTTGGAAATTTTTCAATTTTAGAAAATTTGATATTTTTACTAATTTTTCGATACGTTTTGTACTTTTTTCTAATTTTTTATATTTTTTTCTAAGTTTCGAGCTTTTTTTCCTTGTTTGAAACTTTCAATTTTTTGAAGTTTTCTATTTTGGTGAATTTTCAAAGTTTTTGGAAATTTTTCAATTTTCGAAAATTTGATATTTTTAGTAATTTTTCGATACTTTTTGTGCTTTTTTCTAAATTTTTATATTTGTTTCTAAATTCTGAAAGTTTTCAGCTTTTTTTACTTGTTTAAAACTTTCAATTTTTTGAAGTTTTCTATTTCTGTTGAATTTTCAAAGTTTTTGGAAATTTTTCAATTTTCGAAAATTTGATATTTTTAGTAATTTTTCGATACTTTTTGTGCTTTTTTCTAAATTTTGAAAGCTTTGAGCGTTTTTTAATTGTTTAAAGCTTTCTATTTTCTGAAGTTTTCTATTTTTGGTGAATTTTCAAAGTTTTTGGAAATTTTTCAATTTTCGAAAATTTGATATTTTTTGTAATTTTTCGATACTTTTTGTGCTTTTTTCTAAATTTTTATATTTTTTTCTAAATTCTGAAAGTTTTGAGCTTTTTTTACTTGTTTAAAACTTTCAATTTTTTGAAGTTTTCTACTTTTGTTGAATTTTCAAAGTTTTTGGAAATTTTTCAATTTTCGAAAATTTGATATTTTTATTAATTTTTCGATACTTTTTGTGCTTTTTTCTAAATTTTTATATTTTTTTCTAAATTTTGAAAGCTTCCTATTTTCTGAAGTTTTCTATTTTTGGTGAATTTTCAAAGTTTTTGGAAATTTTTCAATTTTCGGAAATTTGATATTTTTACTAATTTTTCGATACTTTTTGTATATTTTTTCTAATTTTTTATATTTTTTTTCTAAATTTTGAAAGTTTTGAGTATTTTGAACTTGTTTAAAGCTTTCAATATTTTGAAGTTTTCTATTTTTGGTGAATTTTCCAAGTTTTTGGAAATTTTTCAATTTTCGAAAATTTGATATTTTGACTAATTTTTCGATACTTTTTGTATATTTTTTCTAATTTTTTATAGTTTTTTACTAAATTTTGAAAGTTTTGAGTATTTTGAACTTGTTTAAAGCTTTCAATATTTTGAAGTTTTCTATTTTTAGTGAATTTTCAAAGGTTTTGGAAATTTTTTAATTTTCGATAATTTGATATATTTAATAATTTTTCGATACTTTTTGTATATTTTTTATAATTTTTTTCTAAATTTAGAAAGTTTTGAGTATTTTGTACTTGTTTAAAGCTTTCAATATTTTGAAGTTTTCTGTTTTTGGTGAATTTTCAAAGTTTTTGGAAATTTTTCAATTTTCGAAAATTTGATATTTTTACTAATTTTTCGATACTTTTTGTATATTTTTTCTAATTTTTTATATTTTTTTTCTAAATTTTGAAAGTTTTGAGTATTTCGAACTTGTTTAAAGCTTTCAATATTTTGAAATTTTCTATTTTTGGTGAATTTTAAAAGTTTTTGGAAATTTTTCAATTTTCGAAAATTTGATATTTTTACTAATTTTTCGATACTTTTTGTATATTTTTTCTAATTTTTTATATTTTTTTTCTAAACTTTGAAAGTTTTGAGTATTTTGAACTTGTTAAAAGCTTTCAATATATTGAAGTTTTCTATTTTTGGTGAATTTTCAAAGTTTTTGGAAATTTTTCAATTTTCGAAAATTTGATATTTTTACTAATTTTTCGATACTTTTTGTATATTTTTTCTAATTTTTTATATTTTTTTTCTAAATTTTGAAAGTTTTGAGTATTTTGAACTTGTTTAAAGCTTTCAATATTTTGAAGTTTTCTATTTTCAGTGAATTTTCCAAGTTTTTGGAAATTTTTCAATTTTCGAAAATTTGATATTTTTACTAATTTTTCGATACTTTTTGTATATTTTTTCTAATTTTTTCTAAATTTTTGAAAGTTTTGAGTATTTTAAACTTGTTTAAACCTTTCAATATATTGAAGTTTTCTATTTTTGGTGAATTTTCAAAGTTTTTGGAAATTTTTCAATTTTCGAAAATTTGATATTTTTACCAATTTTTCGATACTTTTTGTATATTTTTTCTAATTTTTTATATTTTTTTTCTAAATTTAAGAAGTTTTTAGTATTTTGAACTTAATTAAAGCTTTCAATATTTTGAAGTTTTCTATTTTTGGTGAATTTTCAAAGTTTTTGGATATTTTTTCTAATTTTTTATATTTTTTTTCTAAATTTAGATAGTCTTGAGTATTTTGAACTTGTTTATTGCTTTCAATATTTTGAAGTTTTCTATTTTTGGTGAATTTTCCAAGTTATTGGAAATTTTTCAATTTTCGAAAATTTGATATTTTTACTAATTTTTCGATACTTTTTGTATATTTTTTCTAATTTTTTATATTTTTTTTGTAAATCTAGAAAGTTTTGAGTATTTTGAACTTGTTAAAAGCTTTCAATATTTTGAAGTTTTCTATTTTTGGTGAATTTTCCAAGTTTTTAGAAATTTTTCAATTTTCGAAAATTTGATATTTTTACTAATTTTTCGATACTTTTTATATATTTTTTCTAAGTTTTTATATTTTTTTTTTAAATTTTGAAAGTTTTGAGTATTTTGAACTTGTTAAAAGCTTTCAATATTTTGAAGTTTTCGCACTTTTGTTGACCAGGCTTTTCAACTTATTGAAGAAAGCTTTGCCACATAAAGAAATCATTATGAAAGCTTGGTGCGACTCAACTGTGGTTTTAGCGTGGCTATCGCAGCCGCCAATCAAATTAAAAACATTTGTCGCCAACCGCACAGCAGAAATTCTCGATACCCTTCCACGAAACGCTTGGAGACACGTCGTATCCAAAGATAACCCCGCTGACTGCGCGTCACGTGGAATGGTGGCTTTCAATTTGATAGAATTTGACCTCTGGTGGAAGGGACCTGTTTGGCTCAGGAATGACGATACAGATTATTCTATACTTGAGAATGAAGGTAACCTGGTAATATTTACAGAAAAAGAAATGGCCGCTGAAATGAAAACTTCAACAGTTAACATGGTCTCCACTGAACTCATCAGTCAGAATCCACTGGAAAATCTTGTAAAAAGGGTCTCAACATGGAGATGGCTCTTACAAGTCATGTCATACGTCCTATTCTTTATGAAAAAAATTCACACTCGTGATGGTCAACCAGCATCAGGCCAATCAACTTTCAATAAAACTAACGAAGCTAGACTAGCGTGTCTCCGATTAGCTCAGACATGCTACACCGTTGATCGAATCAAGCTGCAAGCCAAGGAACACCTTAGTAAAGGGTCTCAATTAATTAAACTTGATCCATTTATTGACGAAAATGGACTTTTACGGGCTGGAGGTAGAATTCGGAATTCAACTTTAGATGAAACTATCCGTCATCCAATTATTCTCCCTAAGGAGCATATAATCACATATTTGATTCTACTTGATGAACATGAGAAAAATCTTCACCCAGGAGTGTCTGCATTTTTTGTTCAAATTCGGCAGACCTACTGGATTTTTGGAGCACGAAATTTAATACGAAAGCTGACTCATAAATGTCTCAAATGCTTCCGCCAACGCCAACTTTCAACACAGCAATTTATGGCTGATCTACCGGCTATACGTGTTCGACAGGCGCATCCATTCGAAAATTCGGGATGTGACTACGCTGGCCCTTTGACTCTAAAATTGTACCGCGGAAGAAATGCACGCACTTCAAAGGGTTATATTTGTTTATTTGTTTGCCTTGTTACATCTGCCATACACCTCGAACTTTCCACTGACTTGAGTACTGATTGCTTCTTAGCAGCACTACGTCGTTTTATGTCCCGCCGTGGAAAATGTTCTACAATATTCAGCGACAACGGAAGAAATTTTCTTGGTGCCTCTCGTGTCTTAAATGAGATGCACAAAGCAATAATGTCGCAGCCTCATAATAAAATCGTTGCCGCATCCTTAGCAGAGGACGGTATCCGATGGATTTATATTCCACCACACGCACCACATTGGGGTGGTATTTGGGAATCGGCAGTGCGATCAGTGAAACTGCATCTACGCCGTGTAATAGGAAATGCAATACTCACGTTTGAGCAAATGCACACTTTACTTGCACAGATTGAAGCAGTGGTCAACTCACGCCCTTTGGGCATAGCGCCTGACTCGGACACTAATTATCTTTCTCCTTCTCATTTTTTAATAGGTCGCCCATATACTATGGTTCCAGAAGGAGATTTGAGCCATGTTAATGTCAATAAGCTGGACTACTGGCGGCACATTCAAAATATGTATCAAGGTTTTTGGCGTAGTTGGCATCAAGAGTATCTGACATCATTGCAGAATCGTCCAAAATGGTCTCATCGACAGCCTAATGTAGCTGTGGGCAACATAGTAGTAGTCAAAGAAAACAATGCACCTCCAGCGAAATGGCCCATGGGACGAATTACCGAAATTCATCCAGGCTCAGATGGACTCGTTCGAGTTGTTAGACTGCACACTGTTCATGGGGAAATGACACGGCCTACATCCAAGATTGTAGTCCTACCTATATTCTGAAACGTTGTTTCAGGGCCGCCCGGGATGTTCGTGAACGAATACCTTTTATAGTTTTAAGTGTCATCACTAATGCATTAAGTATTCGCATTAAATTTATTTGCATCTCTAACAAGTGCAATGGAATAGCCGTTATAGTAATTCATTATTTTTTGTCTCACTGCACTCTTATGCTTATTAGCAGTATAACAGTTTGCTAGCTTAAGATTCTCACAATGTTGTTTTTTTTTGTTATTGTTAACTCTCATTAGAATTATGTTCTTGATTTTGTTCTTGTAAGCTAAACGGTAGAATCATACGATTCAATACCTAATTGTTATTTTTGGCTCTTTGAGCAACATCAAAATTTGTTAAACGCACTGATGATGAAACTGTCGTAAAATAAAGTCGTACTTTGCATTATTTTAAATCAAGAGTTTTTTTCTAATTTTATATTAACTTTTTTCGCATTCATCATCAGCTATAATAGCGTTTGGACATTTCCCTTCTGATTGGAAAAGATCTCTTATTATAATGGTTCAAAAGCCTGGTAAAGACCCTACCTTAGCATCTTCATATAGACCCATTAGTCCGCTTCCTTGTCTTTCAAAACTTTTTGAAAAACTGTTGCTAGCAAAATTGATGCCATTCTCACAAGAACAAAATCTTATCCCTCCTCATCAGTTTGGATTAAGGGAAAAACACGGAACCAATAATGAAATAAGGAAAGCATTCGAGCACCGCGAGGACTGCTCTGCTATGTTCCTTGATGTTCAATAGGCATTCGATAGAGTATGGCATGATGGGCTTATTTATAAAATAAGGTTGCTTTTACCCCAAAATGTTCATAGCGTATTAGAGTCTTATTTGTCAAATAGGCTTTTTAGAGTTAATTATAAAACCTCTGCTACATCCGATTTTCCAATTAGAGCAGGAGTACCGCAGGGCAGTACTTTTTATTCATATCAGATATTCCCACAAATGACCATTTAGTTACCTCTACATTTGCTGACGATACAGCAATTTTGAGTCGTCATAAAAATGCTGTAACAGCAACCCTTCAGCTTCAATCCCACTTGTCGTCAGTCGAGAGTTGGTTGTCACAATGGCGAATAAAAGTCAATGAACATAAATGTCTCCATGTTACTTTTACCCTCAACAAAAGTCTCTTTCCAGCAATATTTCTTAATGGAATCGTTATTCCACAAAAATATAATGTCACATACCTTGGCATTCATTTGGACAAACGTTTGACATGGCGTAAGCACATAGACGCCAAGAGCTGTCAAATGAAACTTAAGGCTGCTAGCTTGCAGTGGCTTATAAACAGAAACTCCCTCTAAGTTTAGAGTATAAAGTTCTCCTTTATAACCAAGTCATAAAGCCAATTTGAACATATGGCATACAATTGTATGGTAATGCAAGTGCATCAAACATTGAAATTCTGCAAAGGGCTCAATCTAAAATATTAAGAACTATTACAGGAGCTCCTTGGTTTATGAGAAATGAATACATTCACAGAGATCTGCACATCCCAATGGTAAAAGTCGAGTTTTAAATGCTAAAATATAAATACATATCAAAATTACAAGATCATGTTAATCAATTGACCAGGACTCTCTGTAACACATTGCCATTTTCGCGACTGAAGAGAGCTGACAGAGCGGGTGTTGAAAATAGACACCCAGATGAGTCCTGTAATATCACAACCCAAATTCAGCTGGTTCATCGACTTACATTTGATCAGATGTACCGGGACCTAGATCGTCTCGGGCACTGTCCTCTAATCATAATAAATAAAAACAAAAAGAAAACCAACCTCGTCAACCCATCACCACCAGCTGTTTGGCGCGGACCGGGACCTAGCTCGTCTCGGCTGCAGCCCGTTGAGTGGCGAGTGCGGCAACAGAAACGTTGGAGCAGCGTACTCTTAGACCGCTTTTGGGTGCTAGACCGGGATCCAGCCTATCTCGGCTACCGCCTTAAAGTTGTTTCAGTGGCACTGGTTCCCCTCAATGTGATGGACCGGGACCTAGCTTGTCTCGGCTATCACTGCACAATCTTTAGTGGCACTAGTTCTCCCCAACGTGATGGACCGGGACCTAGTTCGTCTCGACTATCACTACACAATTGTTATCAAGGTACTAGTTACGTCCATGGTGGTAGACAGGGACCTAGCTCGTTTCTGCTACCACGCCAATACAGACCGGGACCTCGCTCGTCTCAGCTGTAAATGGATCAGAAGAGGCGCAATAGTCGTAAACTGCACTATAGATGGGTTGTCATGAACCTTTCACCACGCCACTGCAAAAACGGGTTATTCCATTCTCATCTACCGCAATTGCAGTAAACAGAAGTGATGTTTGTAAAATCTACTTTCAGACCAGCTAAAATTTTTGGAGTCCCGCTGCACTTTTAGTTACTTATTATAATACACATATCAATTTGTATATAATTTATAATTTGTAATAGTTTTTATTAGAAATAAGAGCCTATAACTTATTGTTAGTCTTTGATTTAAAGATATACAATAAATAAAAAGAAGAGTGAAAAAAAAAAATTTGTTGTGTTTATGCTTTTCTCTAATTCTAAAGCTAAAGTCGTTGCTTTTGCTAACGTCTTTGGTTGCGATGCAAATATTGTATTTTTTATTCGTCATTTAGTCCATTTTTGAAAATAGTCAATGCATAACCGTCGTTCAATGTTAATATTAAATTTCTTTGCTCATCACTAGCTCCTGCTATTAGTTCATTTATTTGTAGGCTGTTTAGTTCTGAGATAAGTGTCAGTAGTTTGTCTTTGAAATTTGTCACAGTGCCGTTACGTTGTGTCAACGATGAAAGCTGTGTGTGTATTTGTGTAGGGGTTAGATTAGTTTTGTATGCATTGTCGAGAGCTGTTTTAATTTTTGGAACGTATCTATACCAGTAGTGTAACCTAGGGTGGTTTTGACATTTGTGGCTAATTTTACATTTACAACAAGGTTTATTAGTTTTTTCTTGTTGTCCGTCGAGTAAGTGTCGTAAAGCAGTTCAATTATTGTAAAAAACGCATCCAAATCTTTGTGATTTCCGCCAAAAATTGGAATGGTTTTTAGACTGAGTTCAATATTATTATCAGCCATGTTTGTGTTTTCTGTGTTTTTGGTGTTTTCTGTATTTTTCGTACCGTTTGGCATGTGATTTAACAAAAGTTTTTCAGTGTCGTTAAGTAAAATATAAAATTGGTCGCGGAATTCATAAACCTCTAATTTATTTAAAAGCATAGCTGAAAAATCAAAGTTCGACTTGTATCGTTTTCAAATTTTCAATTTTAGCTGTACCGTTTCTTTGGTATATTTTCGGTTAATTGATTTCTTTATATTCGTTTTAATTGCTTTAACCTCTTCAAATATTTTGGTCAGATTTTCCATATATGAGTGAATGAATGAAAAATTTTAATTAGAAATATATATTTTTGTTTACAGTAGACGTCCAATATAACGAACTAATTAATGCACGGGTCAGTCGTATTATCGTAAAATTCGTTATATCGAAGTGTGTTTTTATTCAAGCAACTGGCTTTTATTTATGCCATATTTACTCGCGATCACTTATGCTGGTATTCTTTTCTTACCTTCTTCAATTATATTAACTTTATCACTTAAAGTAAGGCTCTTGCGTTGAAGCGGAATGAATTAAATATCGTTCGTAATTTAGAATAGTAAAAATTTTCGTAATTTAGAGACATCAATGTAAAAATTTCAATTTGAAAAACTGTTCATTAAAATGGATATTCGTTATATCGATATACGTTATATTGGACGTCCACTGTATTATGTATTTAAAAACATATTTATATTTTTGTTTTTATATATTTTTGATTTTACTGATCATTATTTCTACGAACTACATGCTTCCTAACATATTTCTTTATATATATATTGATTTTGTATCCTATGTAAAGTACTATAAGTATGACTATTATTATGATTACTGCGGTTGAACTAACTGAAGTAATGTCAGATTTTGTAAGGACTGATCCTATGTTGTTGCCGATGTTCTCGTTGATGATTATTTCTTCTTTACGTTGTTTGTCAAACATAGCGAGGTTGTAAATGGTGTTGGTGAAATTGGGTATCATCGAAATTCGTTGTTTAAATGATGATTTTGTTTGAGTTAATGTTAATGTTGTTTGTTTTTTAATTCAATCTCTTTTAGAATCTTTTTTGTTAATTTAAAAATGTCGTTATGAGCTTTTAAGTGGCGTTGTATGTGACGTGTGTCTTTTTCGCATACAAAGCAAATTATCTTAACAGTCTTTGGTCCTGGTCGCCTTGTTGATTTGTGGTTTTTCTAAATTTTCCGTGATTTTGCGAAAATTTTCGTTAAACTTTTCTACGTCAGAAGTCCAGTCCGTATTTGGCAGGATCGCCATGTAATGTGTTTTGTACTGTTCTGATTTTAAGTTTCCTACTTTAAAAAAAAATTGGTGTATTAAGGCGCACCGCGCCAAAGTAGGATGGCTTAAGAGCCGTACTTTTCAGGAGATATTAAATAAAAACAAAAGCGTAATCGCTCTTCAAGTTTCTGATTAATTCTGATTTATTTGGTAAAATTCCTTAACTTATATATCATATTTACAAGTATTTTTGCTTAAAATTATTTCCCTATATTCAAATGTTTTCCCATTATTTTAAAAACTCCTCCTCCATTCTTTTGTCCCTGTGTTGATCGCCAATCAATTGCATTTTTGGTCGATCATAAATTTTGGGTTCCCATAAGGAAATCTAATACAGTGCAACTTCGATAATCCGGACACATATAGTTTTAGGCTCGTTCGGATTATCGAGGTGTCCGGACTATAGTATGTAGAAAACATTTTTGAAATAATCTAAGTGAGCTTAAACGTGAATTGACTCTTTTGCTGCGGATATATTTATTCAAAAATAGTATTAAATAGAATCCATATTTTTTATATGTACATACTATATCGGTCATACTTTGGAATTTTTACCTTTTTGATAATTTTTTGAAACGAAATATCTCAAAAACTATAGGAGATAGGATGACAAATTATTTAATCCTTTTTGTTAAGAAATACTATAAAAAAATATTAAAAAGATTTAAATAAAATTGTTGAAACACTAATTTTTTTTTATATACAAAAATTTTTCTCAAAATATTTTCATTAAGGGTATTCCTCTAAACGCGAAAACTCGCGTGTTTAAGGGAACACCCCAATCTATGCAAACGAATGAGAAACGGTTTTTGTTCCCTAAAACTGCCTAACTCGTGTCTTTTTACTTCCAAACGTAGTTAAATATGAGCCTGAAAATGAGAGAAATCAACATGTGTCTTAGTTGTCAATCAAAAAAATTAAATAAAAAAACTTTAAGTTGTTAAAAACTAATTTTTTTGGATTCATTTTAAACCATTGATTATAGATGGACCGATTAGAAAGTTTTTCACACTAATATTATAGCTTAATAAATTACTTTTCAACTGATAAGAAATAGAAACATAAAATTGCTTAACTGAATCAAAATAAAAAGTTTGTAGCAAATTAAAATTTGTTTTGAAAATCGAAAAATCGTCATAATTTAATTTTCGTTTTTGACACTTTTTTATCTTTTTGAGAACAATTGCGCTCTTTTGGCTCATATTATTCATTTTCCAACTTTCGAGGCTACTTTCGCATCAAATTTGCCTCGAAAGTTTTCGATAGTTGCGTAAACTTTTTGTCATACAAATTATTTTTGAAGCTCAAAAATGTTCTCAGTTTTCGAGTTTTCAAGGTTTTTCAAGTTTTCAGGAATACCCTTATTATCTTTCTTCTGTTTTTTTTTATTTTTTTATATGTTATTCGTCAATCAATCCTAAGAATGCATGTGCTTTTATATCGAAATTTCCGCTATAACTTCGGAAACTACGAACTTTTTACTGATGTTTTTCAAATTTAAACATTAAATTCAACATAAAATTTTTTCTGTAATGTTATTTTCAATCAATCCTTAGAATGTAGCTGCATTCAAATCGAAGTTCCCGACATAACTTTTGAAAATATCATACAATATTGATGCGCGTCTTCATAAAAAACTCATGTTTTTCCTAATAGTTTTCCCTCATTAAGACTTTGTAAAATATCAAACTTTTTCTATAAAGTTAGTGTTTTATGCTTGCGATTATTATTTAAAAATATGGCACTTGGTACAAAATTAGAGAAACACGCTTACGAGGGAAAGAACCGAATCTGAAGTAATGACAGTGTGAGATGTGAATCAAAGTGGGAATAACAAAACATGCGAGGTAAAAACGGTAAAACAACGGTATTTAATTTTTTTCTTGCATAAAAAAAATTTGTCCGGATTGTAGAGGTAAAAATTTTAAATTGTCCGAAATGTAAAAGCATCCGAATTATTGGAGTGTCCGGACTATCGAAGTTGTACTGTACATCAATAGCAACAAATACTCTGAATTTTGGCTTTGACTAAAATATGTCATTTGCACTTGATGCAATTCAATATGTGCAGTTGCTTTGCTTATGCTTAAGCAGTGCATTCAAATGCAGTTTGTTGTTGTTGTTGTTTTGGTTTGTGTTGCTTACCAAATACGTAAACAGCACAAGCCAAGAGGGGTTGAAAATAAATCAAAGGAAATATTTATTTTCAAATTCAAAATTTGTACTTAGTTTATTTTTGTTTAGATTAAATTTGGTGGGAAAGTTAAAATTTGAAAAATTGTTTACTATTCGCCGTAAATCTAATTTTACGATTTTAGTTGGTGGTCTAGGGTTTTTTATTGTCTTTTTTAAAAGTGGTGGTTGTGGTAATAGTGACTATATGAGTACACTACAACAGACAGCAATAAGCGACTGCCGACTGCTGAGTGTCTGCTACTGCTCTAGCTATTTATCAATTTTACTATTACTTCGCAGTCAGAGCACAATTATTGGTGCTGTTACTAATTTTTCCGCAGCAATTCAAACACTGCTTGCATTTTTAGCACCTTGAAATCAGTGTCATAGCGGTATAATTTTTAGATTTCTAAACTATTTGTACAGAGAGATTTTTAACATTACATTATTCCTCGCCATCTTATCAATTTCTTCATATATTTCGATTGTATCAACTAGATGGTGTGATCAGAAACATCCGTTGTACTAAAAAATTGCAAATGACCGTTTTCGCAATGAAGTAGTGAAACATTCGAAATATATGTATATGTCACCGGCCAAACTAGTCCTTAGGATAAACTAGTTTTTCTAGGACAAACAAGTTTATTCGAAGGCCTAAAAGTATGCAATTTAATTTTTTTGTAAAAGCACTGTAAATATCTACGCCAGTGTTGCACATATTATAGACTGAACGTAGCCGCTGTTGGACATACATATTAGAGGATGTAAATCCTGAACCGCGGCCATAAGCCACCCAATTACCCTCACTTACGACTTGTCAAGTATACAATAAAATTGCCATAAAGTAGACGTCCAATATAACGTATAACGAATTTCCATTTTAATGAACAGTTTTTCAAATTGAGACTTTTCCATTGATGTCTCTAAATTAAGAACGCTAAAAATATTTTCCGTTCCAAATAACGAACATTGTTTAATTCAAGAATAACTGATGAACTGAAATAACTTTTTTTACCAGTAAAGGTGATCGCCAGTAAGAAAAGCATTGCATAATCTAATTTAACGTTTCTACGAGTAAATATATGCGATAATACAAGCCAGTTTCTTTAATAAAAAAACACTTCGATATAACGAATTTTACGATATTACGACTGTCCGGTGCATTAATTAGTTCGTTATATTGGACGTATACTGTATTTTGTTGTCTGACTTTGCTGCTGTCGTAGACTTCACTAACCGCAGTGCTCTTGCATTAAAATTTCATTGCACATCTTTAGGCTTAACAGAACTATTTTTAAATGGAAACTGAATAGTTATTACCTATTTCAGTTATTTTAATCCGATTAAAGTTGAATGTTGAAAGTAATCTAAGTAGCCATACATTCCCAGGAACTCTGTGCAGTCATTGTATACAGCGTAGTTGTTTCTTGTGATTTTATTCTGTATTGTGATTTGTGTGGAATTGATTTATCTTTATTTTACTGAATAGTTTGAAAAGAATTTGAGAAATTATTATATGGTAACTTCGATTGACATGTTTTCTTTATTTTACTATGGTAACTTCGATTGACAAATGCACAAGTACTATACAAAAGTTGCAATAGGGTTTGTTACGAAATCAAATTTACTACAAATATCAAATTTATCAAAAATACACATTGCAAGACTAAATACAACAGATCGTGAATACCGCTATTCTTTTTCAATAAAATATGAATACAGTGAAATTCCCCATAACCAAACACCCACCGTCGCAGTATTTGTGTCCGGTTATGGGGGAGAAACAAAAAAATTTTATTGAATTTATTGAACAAATTTACACACTACATACATACATTTTACACATGTTTACATACTAATTTGGTTGAAAAAGTTCAGTGCGAGTAGATGCTACAAATTCATCTCTTGTAAAATGCTTCAAATGGGCAACTTGCTTCAATGCCTCATCATATAAAGTTATCGGGTCAGCAATTTTGTCATAAACTTCGTTTTCAGACTCGCTTATCTCTGGAGTGGCGTTTTGATTTTCAAATTGTACTTCAATATTGTTATATTCAGTTGTTAAACTTTAACCGACTTTCGAAAATTCGTCAAAACCAGCGAACCAGAATGAACGAAAAAATCCAACTCTACTCAACACTTCTGATATAAATACATTAGCATTATTAGGGGAACCACCGAATTCGTTACTTTCAAAACAAAAACGAATTAGAGTTTGTAAAAAAGGGAAGTAGTACAAATTTAATAGAATTCTTATTTAATTCTGTACGTTTAAAAGAAATATTTTGATCAAAATGACATAGAATATAGTGTCCGCGTCCGGTTATTGGATCCGGACGCTCCTATTAATTAATTTTGTATGAAAAAGTTAATAAAAAGTGAGCGTCGCCGAAATCTGTCCGGTTATAGGAGCTGTTCGGTTATGGGGGCTGTCCGTAATGGGAAAATCCACTGTATACTATGCAAAATGTTACTTAGTTTTGATTTTTTAAATCTATCCAGTAATTGCAACTTTTCGATGTTTGAAGCAACCCCTGGGACATTTTGGTTGCTTTTATCGAGATTCTAGTGTACTTGAAACAAGTTAAGAAAAAGCAAATCTTTCCACGCTTATGCCTCAGCTTTTGATTAACCAAACACGAAGCTGATAGTTTTAGTGCACTTAGCTCGATGAGTACTTTAATTTGATATATCATTTACTGCTGTAGATATTCTAGATGCCATCAATTTTTTCATTTTAATAAAGATTTTCGTCGCAATTTACCGCAGTTTAGTTTTTAAGGCTTTTTTTCTATTTTTGGTTTTTTCATTGCATTTATGTAAGTCCACGCATTAAACATAAAATAAGCTTATGCGACGGCATTTGATTCAAAGCTTTTTGAACGCACGAAGAGTGTCGACTCTTGCACGATTTCCGATCGGTATTCGGTAAAACGAACGAAGCTGTCGCATAAACATAGTAATAGAAAGCAATCAACCTAATTTTCCTCGCTATAGCAAGGCTTTGGTAGTTGATCAGTGCATTGCTTGACAAAATTGAAAAAAATAGAAAATCTTTCTATGCTTATATCTCAGCTTTTGACTACCCGATCTAAAAGCTGATAATTTCAGCACATTCTGCTCAATGAGTACTTTAATTTGATAAATAATTTATTGCTGTAGCTTAATTAAAAAAAGCGTTTCATGTTTTGTGTTACAAATTTTTCAAATGAGCTCCACTAAAGAATTTTCATTTCAATAAAACACTTCAATTATCAGCTCTGAACGAGTTATTGTTTTTTAATTCAGAGCCATCTTGCTTATTTTTTAAATGAGCTCCACTAAAGAAGTTTCACTTCAATAAAACACTTCAATTATCAGCTCTGAACGAGTTTTTGTTTTTCAATTCAGAGCCATCTTGCTGATTTCCTCAGATATTTATACCGAAAGATCGTTTCTAAACGTATGCGAATTATTCGCATGTACTGGCTTTTCTCAAAGAACGATTTGAAAACAAATCAATAATTTTTCAGGCACAAAGAGTTGTTTGAGTTACCGTAGCTTCCACGACAAAATCTCTCTAGTTCAAGGAAGTGAATAGATAACGTCAACTCACACTTAAGGCCACTCAATTCGTTAGGCAGCATGGAAGACCGTTATTCGGTCTAAAATTGATACCAATAATTTGCATCTATGAAATTATGTTTCTTTTCAAAGCCATTATTTTCATTACTTTTACAATAGATTCGTCGTTTAGCGCCATCTTGATGATTTCCTTACATAGTTCGATCATTTCTGGCGTATGCGAACTACTAATTTTAAAAGAATCATCACTTTTAGGACCGTTTAACAATGAAGTTCATACTCACAGAAGTAACAGACTGCGAAATATATTTGCTAATAATACAACATTGGTTTCTTCATATTATCAGCTATGAATTACATCTGTTTTTCATTTCAGTACCATAACTTTTCTTAATGTATCAATACATTATCAGCTTCAGCGCCATATATTTCGATTGTATCAACTAGATGGTGTGATCGTAAACAACCGTTGTACTAAAAAATTGCAAATGACCGTTTTCGAAATGAAGTAGTGAAACATTCGAAATATATATGTCACCGGCCAAACTAGTCCTTAGGATAAACTAGTTTTTCCTAGGCCAAACTAGTTTATTCGAAGGCCTAAAAGTATGCAATTTAATTTTAATGTAAAAGCACTGGGAATAGCGAAGCCAGTGTTGCACATATTATAGACTTAACCGCGGCGAAGCCGCTGTTGGACATATTGAAGGATGTAAGTCCTGAACCGCGGCCCTCACTTACCACTTGCCAAGTATACAACGAAATTGCCAAATTTTGTTGTCTGACTTTGCCGCTGTCGTAGACTTCACTAACCACAGTGCTCTTGCATAAAAATTGCATTGTACATCGTTAGGCCTAACAGAACTAGTTTGGCCTAAAAACTAGTTGTGCCGGTAACATATATACTAAGAAATAAAACAATTTAATTATTAGCTCTGAACGAGTTTTTGTTTTTCAGTTCAGAGCCATCTTGCTGATTCCTCAGATAGATGTACCGAAAAATCGTTTCTAAATGTATACGAATTATTCGTATGTTTTGGCTTTTCTCAAAGAACGATTTGAAAACAAATCAATAATCTTTCAGGAACAGAGTTGTTTGAGTTACCGTGGCTTCCACGACAAAATCCCTCTAGTTTAAGGGAGTGAATAGATAACGTCAACTCACACTTAAGGGCACTCAAATCGTTAGGCAGCATGGAAGACCATTATTCGGTCTTAAACTGATACCAATAATTTGAAATAATGAAATTATGATTCTTTTCAAAGCCATTATTTTCATTACTGTTGCAATAGATTGGTTGTTTAGCGCCATCTTGATAATTTCCATACATATTTGGCGTATGCGAAATACTAATTTTGTATTTTGAAAGAATACTGCAAGAGAATCATCACTTTTAGGACCGTTTAACAATGAAGTTCATACTCACAGAAGTAACAGACTGCGAAATATATTTGCCAATAATACAACATTGGTCTCTTCATATTATCAGCTATGAATGACATCTGTTTTTCATTTCAGTGCCATTATTTTTCAAATTTCAAATAATTTTTATTCAAAATATTTTGCTGTTGGTCGAAAAACCACACCATAAACATTTGTTTTAAGCAAAAGAAGTGAAGTGTCCTTTATTGATAAAAAATTTTTTAGCCTAGAATAAAATTGAATGTTTATCGTCAATTCGTATTGATTTTCAGAAGGAATGTGTTAATAGTTTTTATATGGAAGCAGGACCGTTTCACAATGAAGTAGCAGACTGTGAAATATATTGGTCTCTTCATATTATCAGCTATGAATTACATCTGTTTTTCACTTCAGTGCCATAATTTTTCTTAATCTAACAGTACATTATTCGCTTCAGCGCCATATATTTCGATTGTATAACTAGATGGCGTGACCGAAAACAACCGTTGTACTAAAAAATTGCAAAGAGAAGCATCATCTATAGGTCCGTTTTCGCTATGAAACATTCGAAATATGTATACATAAGTATATGCTAAGAAGTAAAACACTTCAATTATCAACTCTGAACGAGTTTTTGTTTTTCAGTTCAGAGCCATCTTGCTGATTTCCTTAGATAGATATACCGAAAGATCGTTTCTAAACTTAAGCGGAAACTAATTTTAGTAAAATAAAATACTGCATCACCTTCAGTGAAATTTCCTCAGTGAAGTAAATTGCAGTAGTGAGGGGCCGTTCATAAATTACTTAAGACGTTTTTTTTGGGGGGGAGGGAGGTCAACGGATTCTTACTAAATCTTACGAGAGGGAGGGGGGTGGTCAATAATCATCTTACGTAAGATTTAAAATGCGTATTCGTACATAAAAGTTGTTAAGGCATCGTCATTTGTAACAGTAATGAAATATATTTGAATTTTCGACAGTCACGAAAGATTAAGAAACATCGATAACAATCGACTCTGAACGGGACTATTTCTCTTCTGTTTATGTAATGACATATGTATATGTAATGCTGCCAACTCTACTTATTTTAGGAGTACAATACTCCTTTGCAGCTGTCTGTACTTCTAGAGATATTGTATTTCCGTTTGTACTCCTGTATGCGTTCAAACAAAGCGGAAAGAACGTAGATGTAAGCGGACGAAATGCAAGCCGTACTCAGAATGCTACCAATATTATTATTCTGTCAGTCGTTCAGTGACGCTCTTTTTGCCGCTTATTGTATTTTTTGGGTTCGGTATTGGTTGATATTTTATTAAAAATTAAGAAAATGAAAGCGCGGCGTACTAATGTTTTTATGTGTAATACGTGTAATTCCGAATTTAACACTGCAAATTCTGAGAAAACAGCTATTGAAAAGCATTTCCTTATTAGTAAACACCTAAGTGCATTGAAATCTGCTTCAATTAGTCGTTCAGTGACCGGATATTTATTTATTATCTTCACTTCTTACAATGGCACAATATGAAGTCATTTGGACCTATCACGTGATTAAAGCAAAATTATAGTTTTAATTGCAGCAAATGTGTTTCAAATATATTTCGAACATGCTTCGAATTGAGAACATTTTTTTTTTAGATATTTCACAGAGAAATGTACTGTTTTTGCCGTGCAAAAGTCGTTTTATTCCATTCGTGACCTTTTTTTTGTTATTTTACTGAAATGTACTGCTTTCTTCCGGTTCACAGTTGGCAGCATTATGTGAATGTATGTTGTTGACACGCAGGGTCAACTTGTAACACTGTCTCACAAGTTCGCAATTATTCAGGCATTTACACGCAGATACGTAAACGTTGAAATGTTGTTTTTCTCAAAACTTAAAAAAAATAGATTGCTACGACGTAGTCTAAGATTATGAAGAAAAATAAAAATAATAGATGTTTTCTCTTATTTTCCTTATATATTTTTATTTTAAAATTTATTTATTATGTTAAGTTTTAACATTAATTTTAGCTAAATGATAATTTAAACATTTATTTTACTAAATATAAACTTAAGTATTTTTGACATTTGAACGCCGACGCACAAATCTTACGTAAGATTTCGGGAGGGTGGGGAGTTGTGAGAGTCTTACGAAATCTTACTTTGGGGAGAGGGGGGTCAAAAATGTTATGAAATCGTCTTACGTAATTTATGAACGCCCCTGAAACAGCACATCAATATTCAATACAGAGGAAGCTCGCAAATTAAAGTTCGCGGAAATTAGATTTGCTTGGAAATTGGGTCACTATTTTACTTTGTGTACACAGCTTGGAAATTAGAAAAGAAATCTTTTTTTTGAGCTCAAAATTTTAAGCTCTAAAATTAGAACAGAGAAGCTAATTTCGAGCAATTTTTTGTATTCCTCCCTTTCGATTGTATTTATTATGTTCCTATTGATACGAAATAAATTTACCGTTTTAACGGTAATAAGCATTTATAAGATGTACTTTTTTGTTTTCTATTTTGTGAAATTTGTAAATTTTTGGATGCCGTTCGAAAAGTGGTGTGCGAAAAGCAGTTTTACACCTTTATGTGAACATATTGACTAAATTAAAAAATTTTTTCACACAGCTGTTTCTATTAATTTTTTTAATAAATTTATGTATTAACTAGACTCGAGTCGCTTCAAGCAAGATAAAGATCGTTAAAATTGTCAACCAAATCTGACATTGCACAATTATTAAATAGTGTTATATATAATGTGTTAGTTATATAGTATATTATAGATTCCAAATACATAATTCGCAAAATCGGAGCAGCTGATTTACTCGTTTTATGGGCATTTGAAGGTTAGCACTTTCGCCGAAACATTAGAAATAAAACACTTTAGTTATTTTTTAATTTGTTTCAATGTCATATAATGTATTAATGGAAAAATGAATAAATAAATAAATAACATCTGTTTCAGTGCGATTATTTCAGTACATTATTCGCTTCAGCGCCATCTAGCAACATGGATTTTTTCCTGGTCGCTCTTCTTCTACCAATCTAACAATTTTTTCTAATTTTGGCATCAATGCTGTTGAAAGTGGTTCTCAGGTCGATGTTTTGTACACCGATTTTTCGAAAGCTTTGGATAACGTGAGGCATAATATCTTGTTAATCAAGCTTCATAAATTGGGTATTCATTCATAGCTTTTGAAATGGCTTGTGTCTACAGCAGTGATCGAATTTTCGGTACATTTGTACTTTTTTCGGTACATTTGCATCCTAAAAAATCGTTGTCAGTACATTCGACAAGTTTTCAGTACATTCGGTACATTTGGAGCATTTTCAGTACATTCGCCAAATTTTTAACACATTTTCAGTACATTTTCGGTACTTATTGTCGCGGTGGACTGCTGCAGTTCTCTGGTACACAGCTTGGAAATTAGAAAAAAGATCTAATATTTGGAGCTCAAAATTGAAGAGAACTGCAGCAGTCCACCGCGACAATAAGTACACCGCATAAATGTTGCTTATTTTTCATACCCGAGTATGCAAAACACCGCCACAAAAACTATGCGGTGTTATTTTTACTTGTAGTTCTGTTATTCTTACACAATGCGATCGCAAAAATGCTTATCACTTTTCTCTTTACGCATTTTTGTACTCATGTGAAGAGCGACCGCAAAAAGTTTGTGCCTGCAAAAACTACCACCTAGTTGTTGCAATACGTTAAGTATAGGGCGCTTTCGCATTCGGGTAACTTTTTTGCTTATGCTTTGTGCAGTGTTTTTCGAAAAAATGTTTCGTGCGTGCACGGGTGTGCAAACGAAAGCGATGATCAGTGTTGCTACTGCCAACAACAAAAAAAACGCCCCAAAAATTTGTTCGAAAATTACCACTTTTGATACAATTGTATCATTTCGGCAACACGGAAGAGGATCGGCGGCTGAGTAAATGCGTGCATAAGTAAATACACAATTACTCTAAGTGTGTGTTTTATTGGCACCGCATATTTTTTTTACTCGTACGATTTTTGAGAAATACGACCGCGACAACGATGTGCGAAAAAGCAATTCAAGTGCACCAGCTACACAGCAGTTTTTATACTTAGTACCAGGAGACCGACCACAGTTCGGTTTTTCGTTTTGACATTGAAAAAATCGAAAAAATATAGAATTTGTTGAAAAAAGTTGACTAATATTGAATAAGTTGAAATATTTAAAAAACATTGAAAAAAGTTGAATAGCCAAAAATAAAAATTAGGAAAGTTGTAAGAGGTTGAAAAACGTCAATAAAGAATAAAAAAATAGTATGGGCAATGTTGAAATGGGTTGAAAAGGCAAAAAATGTTGGAAAAGTCGGAAAAAAATGGAACAGATAAAGTTGAGAGACGTTGAAGCGTGAAAGTGAAAAACGTGGAAAAAGTTGATAGAAGTAGAAAATCTCCAAAAAGTTGAAAATCTCGAAAAAAGTTGAACGATGTTGAAAAAGTCAAGAAAAATTAAATGAAGTTGACAAAGTCGGAAAAATATGGAAAATGTTTACAAAAATTAAAAGATGTTGTAAAATGTTGAAACAGTTGAAAGAAACTGAATAGCTCAAAAAAAAATTTAAAGAGGTTGAAAAAGTCGAAAGAAGCTGAATGACGTTCAAAAATTCGGAAAAATATGGAAAATGTTGAAAAAAGGTGAAAGAGGTCGAAAAGTGTTGAAACAGTTAAAAGAAGTTGAATAATTCGAAAATAGTTGAATGAGGTTAAAAAAGTCGAAAAAAGTTTAATAAGGTCGAAAAATGTTGAAACAGTCGAAAAAATTAAATGAGATTGAAAAAAGTTGAAAGAGTTTGAAAAACTCGAAAAAAGTTGAAATATCTCAAAAAAAATTTGATGAGGTTGAGGTTGAAAATGTTGAAAACGTTGAAAAAAGTTGAATAACTCAAAAAAAGTTGAATGAGGCTCAGAAAGTCAAAAAAGTTGAATAAGGTTGACAAGCTCGGAAAATGTTGAAAAAAATTGAAAGAGGTTGAAAAATGTTGAAACAGTTGAAAGAAGTTGGATAATTCGAAAAAAGTTGAATGAGGTTCAAAAAGTCGAAGAAAGTTGAATAAGGTCGAAAAATGTTGAAACAGTCGAAAAAATTAAGTGAGATTGAAAAAAGTTGAAAGAGTTTGGAAAACTCGAAAAAAGTTGAAATATCTCAAAAAAAATTTGATGAGGTTGAAAAAGCTGAATATGGTTGAAAAAGTCGAAAAAATTGAATGAGGTTGAATAAAGTTGAAAGTGGTTGAAAAACTAGAAAAAAGTTGAATATCTCTAAAAAAATATAATGAGGTCGATAAAAGTTGAATGAGTCTGACAAAGTCGAAAAAATATGAAAATGTTGAAAGCAGCTGAAAGAAGTTGAAAAATGTTGAAACGGTTGAAAAAAGTTGAATAACTCTAAAAAAGTTCAAAGAGGTCCAAAATGTCAAAAAAGTTGAATAAGGTTGACAAAGTCGGAAAATGTTGAAAAAAGTTGAAAGAGGTTGAAAAATGTTGAAACAAATGAAAGAAGTTGAATAACTCAAAAACAGTTGAATGACGTTCAAAAAGTCGGAAAAATATGGAAAGTGTTGAAAAAAGTTGAAAGAGGTTGAAAAATGTTGAAACAGTTGAAAGAAGTGAATAATTCGAAAAAAGTGGAATGAGGTTAAAAAAGTCCAAAAAAGGTGAATAAGGTTGACAAAAGTGGAAAATGTTGAAAAAAGTTGAAAGAGGTTGAATATTGAAACGGTTGAAAAAAGATGAATAACTCTAAAAAAGTTGAATGAGGTTCAATAAGTGAAAAAACTTGAATAAGGTTGACAAAGTCGGAAAATGTTGAAAAAAGTTGAAAGAGGTTGAAAAATGTTGAAACAAATGAAAGAAATTGAATAATTCTAAAAAAGTTGAATGACGTTCAAAAAATCGAAGAAAGTTGAATACGGGTGAAAAAGTCGAAAAAATTGTATGAGGTTGAATAAAGTTGAAAGAGGTTGAAAATCTCGAAAGAAGTTGAATATCTCTAAAAAAATTGAATGAGGTCGAAAAAAGTTGAATGAGTTTGACAAAGTCGGAAAAATATTTAAAATGTTGAAAGAGGTTAAAAAAAATTTAAAGTACCACGCCCACTGATGCAATCCCGTCGAAGTCCATTTAATTTCAGAGTTTTTACTAACCGACATATGTATCTATACCAAATTTTAAAAAGATAACTCTCATAGCACACTAAATATAACACAAAGCGTGTTTTGCTTGTATGGGAGGTGCCACGCCCACTGAATCAATCCCGTCAAAATCCAATTAATTTTAAAGCTTATAGTAACCGACATCTCTATACCAAATTTCATTAGGATTACTCGTACAGTTCACCAAATATAGCACAAAACGTTTTTTGCATCTATGGGAGGTGCCACGCCTACTGATGAAATCCCGTCGAAATCCAATTAATTTCAAAGCTTATAGTAACCGACACCTCCATACCAAATTTCATTAGGATTACTCTTATAGTTCACCAAATATTGCACAAAACGTTTTCTGCTTGCATGGGAGGAGCCACGGCCACTAACAAAATCGTGTCGAACTCCATATAATTTCAAAGCTTATAGTAACCAACATCTCTATACAAAATTTTATTACGATTACTCTTATAGTTCACCAAATATTACACAAAACGTTTTTTGCTTATATGGGAGGTGCCACGCCCACTGAAGCAATCCCGTCGAAATACATATAATTTCAAAGCTTATAGTAACCGACACCACCTCACCAAATTTTAAGAAGATTACTCTCATAGCACCCTAAATATAACATTTAACGCTTTTTTCTTGTATGGGAGGTGCCACGCCCACATGTACTATTGTGCCTATTTTTGGTTAAAAAATACCTTATAGCAAGTATACCTACCATGCTAAATTTCATATCGACTGCATTGTTAGTTTTCCTATTATAACGTTTATAAATATTGTGGGCTGTGCCACGCCCTTCAACGAATTTTGCCAGTATAGTGACATAGCATGTTATGATGACTGCTTTTAGTGGTATCATCTATAAAAATTTTATGAAAATCGTCAGTGCCGTTTTTGAGTACGGAACGCCCACTTTTCCAATTCCGCCCACTTTTGGCAAAATTTAAGACATTTATGATCTGCATCTGTGTACCAAATTTTATTACAATATCTTGAATGGTTTTCGAGATATGACGTTATGAAAATAAAAGTTTAGGGATGTGCCACGCCCCTCCAGGAGTCTTTGATAAGGTTAAACCCAGCCCAATGCTAATTTTGTTTACATATGTACCTAACCCCCAAGTTTCATCAAAATCGCTGCACCTGTTTTGGAAATAAAGTCTGAAAATATGAATATATATATATATATATATTAGACCGGTTCAAAAAAAAAAAAAGTCTCTGAAATTTAGAGGCACCGGCAGTTTCCTATTCCCATAAGTGTCCCGAGTGGGATGTGTTACCAATTTTTTCTAAATATTGCGCTCCTGATTAGCGATTTTCATATTACTCTTGAAACTTTCGCATAAAAAAAAAGTTCACCAACAACCTAAAAACGATGGTGGTTATCGCTGAGGTGAACTTTTTTCTTTTAATTCAGTCTCACATTCGGAGTAGTTTTGAATGGGGGATTCGAATTTTTCATTATTTTTTAAATATGTTGTTTTCTTCAGTGGTAAAAACTGAAAATAATCATGAAATTTTGTCAAAAATTTAAATCTTTTTTTTTTAAATGAAAAATCAGGTATAAATTTTTGGATTTTTTTTGCTTTTATTATTTTCAATAATTCATTTATTTCTCATCTATCTGATGGTGGTAACCGCAAATTTTTATTATTTTTGTACTTAAAAATATAAACATAAATATAATTGAACAAAGGATTTTTTTCATATTAAAGCTATGTTTTAACAGGGAATATAAATTTTAATGTGGAAATTTGTTTCGAAAAATATGAAATATATTTATCTAATTCTATACACTTGGTTTGGTTCAAGAAAACTAGATTTCATATTTTTGAAACAGATTTTCACATTAAAATTTATTTTCCCTATTAAAACATAGCTTTAATATGAAAAAAATCCTTTGTTCAATTATATTTATGTTTATATTTTTAAGTACAAAAATAATAAAAATTTGCGGTTACCACCATCAAATAGAGGAGAAATAAATGAATTATTGAAAATAATAAAGCAAAAAAAATCAAAAAATTTATACCTGATTTTTCATTTTAAAAAAAAAAATTTCAATTTTTGACAAAATTTCATGATTATTTTCAGTTTTTACCACTATAGTAGATATTGCTATGAGTATATATTTGCATAAACTGCATTTTTGAGCGAGTATGCTTAGGGTTGTGAAATTAGGCACTCTTGCAGTTCTCTGCTGTGTACACAAAGTAAAATAGTGACCCAACTTCCAAGCAAATCTAATTTCCGCGAATTTTAATTTGCGAGCTTCGTCTGTATTGAATATTGATGTGCTGTTTCACTACTGCAATTTACTTCACTGATGAAATGGCACTGAAGATGATGCAGTATTTTATTTTACTAAAACTGTTCGCGACATCTTCGCGTTAAGAAGAATACCCTCATTAGTCAGCAAGATGGCTCTGAACTGAAAAACAAATACTCGTTTAGAGTTGATAATTGAAGTGTTTTATTTCCTAGCATTTACATATGTTTCATAGCGAAAACGGTCCTAAAGATGATGCTTCTCTTTGATACAATCGAAATATATGGTGCTGAAGCGAATAATGTACTTACTGTTAGATTAAGAAAAATTATGGCACTGAAATGAAAACAGATGTCATTCATAGCTGATAATATAAAGAGACCAATGTATTTCGCAGTCTGTTACTTCATTGTGAAACGGTCCTAAAAGCACATGCTTCCATATAAAACTATTAACACATTCCTTCTGAAAATCAATACGAATTGATGATAAACATTCAATTTTATTCTCGGCCAAAAAATTTTTTATCAATAAAGGACATATTTCATTTTTTTTGCTAAAAATAGATGTTTATGGTGTGTTTTTTCGACCTACAGCAAAATATTTTCAATAAAAATTATTTTTTTCTCTGATCCTTGCATCAGTTTTATGAATCGATAAAAAATTTAGATCCTAAAGGATTTTATTAAATTTTTTTTGTTTGTCCGGATTTCACTGTTCGCCACTGTATGTATATTTCGAATGTTTCATAGCGAAAACGGTCCTCAAGATAATGCTTCTCTTTTAAATTTTTTAGTACAACGGTTGATTCGGGTCGCGCCATCTAGTTGATACAATCGAAATATATGGCGCTGAAGCGAATAATGGTTTGTTACATTAAGAAAAATAATAGCACTCAAATGAAAAACAGATGTCATTCATAGCTGATAATATGACGAGACCAATGTTGTATTCTTAGCAAATATATTTCACAGTCTGTTACTTCTGTGAGTAAGAACTTCATTGTGAAACGGCCTTAAAAGTGATGATTCTCTTGCAGCATTCTTTTAAAATACAAAATTAGTATTTCGCATACGCCAAAAATGATCGAAATATGTAAGGAAATTATCAAGATGGCGCTAAACGACGAATCTATTGTAAAAGTAATGAAAATATGGCTTTGAAAAGAAACATATTTTCATAGATGCAAATTATTGGTATCAATTTCCATTTGTATGCCCTTAAGTGTGAGTTGACGATAACGAATGTACTTGTTTTTGTCTTGAACACAAAATTTTCCTAAAACGCACGAAATTGTTCCAAAATTTATTATCAAAAAAAAAAACAAAAAAGGTCCTCATTTCTCCCATCTCAAAAACCCTAGCAAAATAAGATATATTTCACATTGAATTAATTACAAAATCTACACATTGAGCGATTATTTTTATTAATATAATAGGGTAATTATATTATATACAGGTAATTACTATAAATCTACTCATTGCGGTTATTTTTATTTACTAAAAACCAAAAAAAAGGTAAATATTATAAATTGTTCAAATGTACCAAAAATGTACTGAAAATGTGTTAAAAATTTGGCGAATGTACTGAAAATGCCCCAAATGTACCGAATGTACGAAAACTTGTCGAACGATTGACAACGATTTTTTAGGATGCAAATGTACCGAAAAAAGTACAAATGTACCGAAAATTCGATCACTGCTGTAGACACAAGCCATTTCAAAAGCTATGAATGAATACCCAATTTATGAAGCTTGATTAACAAGATATTATGCCTCACGCTATCCAAAGCTTTCCAAAAATCGGTGTACAAAACATCGACCTGAGAACCACTTTCAACAGCATTGATGCCAAAATTAGAAAAAATTGTTAGATTGGTAGAAGAAGAGCGACCAGGAAAAAATCCATGTTGCTAGATGGCGCTGAAGCGAATAATGTACTGAAATAATATATATATATATATATATATATATAACACTATATAATAATTGTGCAATGTCAGATTTGGTTGACAATTTTAACGATCTTTATCTTGCTTGAAGTGACTCGAGTCTAGTTAATACACAAATTTATTAAAAAAATTAATAGAAACAGCTGTGTGAAAAAATTTTTTAATTTAGTCAAAATGTTCACATAAAGGTGTAAAACTGCTTTTCGCACACCACTTTTCGAACGGCATCCAAAAATTTACAAATTTCACAAAATAGAAAACAAAAAAGTACATCATATAAATGCTTATCACCGTTAAAACGGTAAATTTATTTCGTATCAATAGGAACATAATAAATACAATCGAAAGGGAGGAATATAATAAATTGTTCGAAATTAGAATCTTTGTTCTAATTTTAGAGCTTAAAATTTTGAGCACAAAAAATAGATTTCTTTTCTAATTTCCAAGCTGTGTACACAAAGTAAAATAGTGACCCAATTTCCAAGCAAATCTAATTTCCGCGAACTTTAATTTGCGAGCTTCCTCTGTATTGAATATTGATGTGCTGTTTCAGGGGTCGTTCATAAATTACGTAAGACGATTTCATGACATTTTTGACCCCCCTCTCCCCCAAGTAAGATTTCGTAAGATTCTCACAACTCCCCCCCCCCTCCCGAAATCTTACGTTAAATTTGTGCGTCGGCGTTCAAATGTCAAAAATACTTAAGTTTATATTTAGTAAAATAAATGTTTAAATTATCATTTAGCTAAAATTAATGTTAAAACTTAACATAATAAATAAATTTTAAAATAGAGATATATAAGGAAAATAAGAGAAAACATCTATTATTTTTATTTTTCTTCATAATCTTAGACCACGTCGTAGCAATCTACTTTTTTTATGTTTTGAGAAAAACAACATTTCAACGTTTACGTATCTGCGTGTAAATGCCTGAATAATAGCGAACTTGTGAGACAGTGTTACAAGTTGACCCTGCGTGTCAACAACATACATACACATAATGCTGCCAACTGTGGACTGGAAGAAAGCAGTACATTTCAGTAAAATAACAAAAAAAAGGTCACGAATGGAATAAAACGACTTTTGCACGGCAAAAACAGTACATTTCTCTGTGAAATATCTAAAAAAAAATGTTCTCAATTCGAAGCATGTTCGAAATATATTTGAAACACATTTGCTGCAATTAAAACTATAATTTTGCTTTAATCACGTGATAGGTCTAAATGACTTCATATTGTGCCATTGTAAGAAGTGAAGATAATAAATAAATATCCGGTCACTGAACGACCAATTGAAGCAGATTTCAATGCACTTAGGTGTTTACTAATAAGGAAATGCTTTTCAATAGCTGTTTTCTCAGAATTTGCAGTGTTAAATTCGGAATTACACGTATTACACATAAAAACATTAGTACGCCGCGCTTTCATTTTCTTAATTTTTAATAAAATATCAACCAATACCGAACCCAAAAAATACAATAAGCGGCAAAAAGAGCGTCACTGAATAACTGACAGAATAATGATATTGGTAGCATTCAAAAAATGCTGCATTGAAGCTTCTAACATTTCATCTGACACTAGTGTTTTTCTGAGTACGGTTTGCATTTCGTCCGCTTACATCTACGTTCTTTCCGCTTTGTTTGAACGCAAACAGGAGTACAAATGGAAATACAATATCTCTAGAAGTACAGACAGCTGCAAAGGAGTATTGTACTCCTAACATAAGTAGTGCAATTTACTTCACTGAGGAAATTTCACTGAAGGTGATGCAGTATTTTATTTTACTAAAATTAGTTTCCGCTTAAGTTTAGAAACGATCTTTCGGTATATCTATCTAAGGAAATCAGCAAGATGGCTCTGAACTGAAAAACAAAAACTCGTTCAGAGTTGATAATTGAAGTGTTTTACTTCTTAGCATATATGTATGCTACCGGCCAAACTAGTTCTGTTAAGCCTAAAGATGTACAATGCAATTTTTATGCAAGAACACTGTGGTTAGTGAAGTCTACGACAGCAGCAAAGTCAGACAACAAAATTTGGCAATATCATTGTATACTTGTCAAGTGGTAAGTGAGGGCCGCGGTTCAGGATTTACATCCTTCAATATGTCCAACAGCGGCTTCGCCGCGGTTAAGTCTATAATATGTGCAACACTGGCTTCGCTATTCACAGTGCTTTGACATTAAAATTAAATTGCATACTTTTAGGCCTTCGAATAAACTAGTTTGGCCTAGGAAAAACTAGTTTATCCTAAGGACTAGTTTGGCCGGTGACATATATATTTCGAATGTTTCACTACTTCATTGCGAAAACGGTCATTTGCAATTTTTTAGTACAACGGTTGTTTACGATCACACCATCTAGTTGATACAATCGAAATATATGGCGCTGAAGCTGATTGATACATTAAGAAAAGTTATGGCACTGAAATGAAAAACAGATGTCATTCATAGCTGATAATATGAAGATACCAATGTTGTATTATTAGCAAATATATTTCGCAGTCTGTTACTTCTGTGAGTATGAACTTCATTGTTAAACGGTGATGATTCTTTTAAAATTAGTATTTCGCATACGCCAGAAATGATCGAAATATGTAAGGAAATCATCAAGATGGCGCTAAACGACGAATCTATTGTAAAAGTAATGAAAATAATGGCTTTGAAAAGAAAAATAATTTCATAGATGGTATCAATTTTAGATCGAATAACGGTCTTCCATGCTGCCTAACGAATTGAGTGGCCTTAAGTGTGAGTTGACGTTATCTATTCACTTCCTTGAACTAGAGAGATTTTGTCGTGGAAGCTACGGTAACTCAAACAACTCTTTGTGCCTGAAAAATTATTGATTTGTTTTCAAATCGTTCTTTGAGAAAAGCCAGTACATGCGAATAATTCGCATACGTTTAGAAACGATCTTTCGGTATAAATATCTGAGGAAATCAGCAAGATGGCTCTGAATTGAAAAACAAAAACTCGTTCAGAGCTGATAATTGAAGTGTTTTATTGAAGTGAAACTTCTTTAGTGGAGCTCATTTAAAAAATAAGCAAGATGGCTCTGAATTAAAAAACAATAACTCGTTCAGAGCTGATAATTGAAGTGTTTTATTGAAATGATAATTCTTTAGTGGAGCTCATTTGAAAAATTTGTAACACAAAACATGAAACGCTTTTTTTTTAATAAAGATCTAGAATAGCTACAGCAATAAATTATTTATCAAATTAAAGTACTCATTGAGCAGAATGTGCTGAAATTATCAGCTTTTAGATCGGGTAGTCAAAAGCTGAGATATAAGCATAGAAAGATTTTCTATTTTTTTCAATTTTATCAAGCAATGCACTGACCAACTACCAAAGCCTTGCTATAGCGAGGAAAATTAGGTTGATTGCTTTCTATTACTATGTTTATGCGACAGCTTCGTTCGTTTTACCGAATACCGATCGGAAATCGTGCAAGAGTCGACACTCTTCGTGCGTTCAAAAAGCTTTGAATCAAATGCCGTCGCATAAGCTTATTTTATGTTTAATGCGTGGACTTACATAAATGCAATGAAAAAACCAAAAATAGAAAAAAAGCCTTAAAAACTAAACTGCGGTAAATTGCGACGAAAATCTTTATTAAAATGAAAAAATTTATGGCATCTAGAATATCTACAGCAGTAAATGATATATCAAATTAAAGTACTGCACTAAAACTATCAGCTTCGTGTTTGGTTAATCAAAAGCTGGGGCATGGAAAAAAGGAGCGTGGAGCGTGGAAAGATTTGCTTTTTCTTAACTTGTTTCAAGTACAGTAGAATCTCGATAAAAGCAACCAAAATGTCCCAGGGGTTGTTTCAAACATCGAAAAGTTGCAATTGCTGGATAGATTTAAAAAATCAAAACTAAGTAACATTTTGCATAGTATACAGTGGAATTTCCCATTACGGACAGCCCCCATAACCGGACAGCTCCTATAACCGGACAGATTTTGGCGACGCTCACTTTTTATTAACTTTTTCATACAAAATTAATTAATAGGAGCGTCCGGCTCCAATAACCGGACGCGGACACTATATTCTATGTCATTTTGATCAAAATATTTCTTTTAAACGTACAGAATTAAATAAGAATTCTATTAAATTTGTACTACTTCCCTTTTTTACAAATTCTAATTCGTTTTTGTTTTGAAAGTAACGAATTTGGTGGTTCCCCTAATAATGCTAATGTACCTACACATTTATATCAGAAGTGTTGAGTAGAGTTGGATTTTTTCGTTCATTCTGGTTCGCTGGTTTTGACGAATTTTCGAAAGTCGGTTAAAGTTTAACAACTGAATATAACAATATTGAAGTACAATTTGAAAATCAAAACGCCACTCCAGAGATAAGCGAGTCTGAAAACGAAGTTTATGACAAAATTGCTGACCCGATAACTTTATATGATGAGGCATTGAAGCAAGTTGCCCATTTGAAGCATTTTGCAAGAGATGAATTTGTAGCATCTACTCGCACTGAACTTTTTCAACCAAATTAGTATGTAAACATGTGTAAAATGTATGTAGTGTGTAAATTTGTTCAATAAATTCAATAAAATTTTTTCGTTTCTCCCCCATAAGCGGACATCTTCCATAACCGGACACAAATACTGCGACGGTGGGTTTCCGGTTATGGGGAATTTCACTGTATTCATATTTTATTTAAAAAGAATAGCGGTATTCACGATCTGTTGTATTTAGTCTTGCAATGTGTATTTTTGATAAATTTGATATTTGTAGTAAACACATGCTTTTTTCAAATACTCTAAATATTAAAGATACAATGACAAAACCCTATTGTAACTTTTGTATAGTACTTGTGCATTTGTCAATCGAAGTTACCATAGTAAAATAAAGAAAACATGTCAATCGAAGTTACCATATAATAATTTCTCAAATTCTTTTCAAACTATTCAGTAAAATAAAGATAAATCAATTCCACACAAATCACAATACAGAATAAAATCACAAGAAACAACTACGCTGTATACAATGACTGCACAGAGTTCCTGGGAATGCATGGCTACTTAGATTACTTTCAACATTCAACTTTAATCGGATTAAAATAACTGAAATAGGTAATAAATATTCAGTTTCCATTTAAAAATAGTTCTGTTAAGCCTAAAGATGTGCAAGGAAATTTTAATGCAAGAGCACTGCGGTTAGTGAAGTCTACGACAGCAGCAAAGTCAGACAACAAAATACAGTAGACGTCCAATATAACGAACTAATTAATGCACCGGACAGTCGTAATATCGTAAAATTCGTTATATCGAAGTGCTTTTTTATTAAAGAAACTGGTTTTTATTATCGCATATATTTACTCGTAGAAACGTTAAATTAGATTTTGCAATGCTTTTCTAACTGGCGATCACCTTTACTGGTAAAAAAAGTTATTTCAGTTCAACAGTTATTCTTGAATTAAACAATGTTCGTTATTTGGAACGGAAAACATTTTTAGCGTTCTTAATTTAGAGACATCAATGGAAAAGTCTCAATTTGAAAAACTGTTCATTGAAATGGAAATTCGTTATACGTTATATTGGACGTCTACTTTATGGCAATTTTATTGTATACTTGACAAGTCGTAAGTGAGGGTAATTGGGTGGGTTATGGCCGCGGTTCAGGATTTACATCCTCTAATATGTATGTCCAACAGCGGCTACGTTCAGTCTATAATATGTGCAACACTGGCGTAGATATTTACAGTGCTTTTACAAAAAAATTAAATTGCATACTTTTAGGCCTTCGAATAAACTTGTTTGTCCTAGAAAAACTAGTTTATCCTAAGGACTAGTTTGGCCGGTGACATATACATATATTTCGAATGTTTCACTACTTCATTGCGAAAACGGTCATTTGCAATTTTTTAGTACAACGGATGTTTCTGATCACACCATCTAGTTGATACAATCGAAATATATGAAGAAATTGATAAGATGGCGAGGAATAATGTAATGTTAAAAATCTCTCTGTACAAATAGTTTAGAAATCTAAAAATTATACCGCTATGACACTGATTTCAAGGTGCTAAAAATGCAAGCAGTGTTTGAATTGCTGCGGAAAAATTAGTAACAGCACCAATAATTGTGCTCTGACTGCGAAGTAATAGTAAAATTGATAAATAGCTAGAGCAGTAGCAGACACTCAGCAGTCGGCAGTCGCTTATTGCTGTCTGTTGTAGTGTACTCATATAGTCACTATTACCACAACCACCACTTTTAAAAAAGACAATAAAAAACCCTAGACCACCAACTAAAATCGTAAAATTAGATTTACGGCGAATAGTAAACAATTTTTCAAATTTTAACTTTCCCACCAAATTTAATCTAAACAAAAATAAACTAAGTACAAATTTTGAATTTGAAAATAAATATTTCCTTTGATTTATTTTCAACCCCTCTTGGCTTGTGCTGTTTACGTATTTGGTAAGCAACACAAACCAAAACAACAACAACAACAAACTGCATTTGAATGCACTGCTTAAGCATAAGCAAAGCAACTGCACATATTGAATTGCATCAAGTGCAAATGACATATTTTAGTCAAAGCCAAAATTCAGAGTATTTGTTGTTATTGATGTACAGTACAACTTCGATAGTCCGGACACTCCAATAATTCGGATGCTTTTACATTTCGGACAATTTAAAATTTTTACCTCTACAATCCGGACAAATTTTTTTTATGCAAGAAAAAAATTAAATACCGTTGTTTTACCGTTTTTACCTCGCATGTTTTGTTATTCGCACTTTGATTCACATCTCACACTGTCATTACTTCAGATTCGGTTCTTTCCCTCGTAAGCGTGTTTCTCTAATTTTGTACCAAGTGCCATATTTTTAAATAATAATCGCAAGCATAAAACACTAACTTTATAGAAAAAGTTTGATATTTTACAAAGTCTTAATGAGGGAAAACTATTAGGAAAAACATGAGTTTTTTATGAAGACGCGCATCAATATTGTATGATATTTTCAAAAGTTATGTCGGGAACTTCGATTTGAATGCAGCTACATTCTAAGGATTGATTGAAAATAACATTACAGAAAAAATTTTATGTTGAATTTAATGTTTAAATTTGAAAAACATCAGTAAAAAGTTCGTAGTTTCCGAAGTTATAGCGGAAATTTCGATATAAAAGCACATGCATTCTTAGGATTGATTGACGAATAACATATAAAAAAATAAAAAAAAACAGAAGAAAGATAATAAGGGTATTCCTGAAAACTTGAAAAACCTTGAAAACTCGAAAACTGAGAACATTTTTGAGCTTCAAAAATAATTTGTATGACAAAAAGTTTACGCAACTATCGAAAACTTTCGAGGCAAATTTGATGCGAAAGTAGCCTCGAAAGTTGGAAAATGAATAATATGAGCCAAAAGAGCGCAATTGTTCTCAAAAAGATAAAAAAGTGTCAAAAACGAAAATTAAATTATGACGATTTTTCGATTTTCAAAACAAATTTTAATTTGCTACAAACTTTTTATTTTGATTCAGTTAAGCAATTTTATGTTTCTATTTCTTATCGGTTGAAAAGTAATTTAATAAGCTATAATATTAGTGTGAAAAACTTTCTAATCGGTCCATCTATAATCAATGGTTTAAAATTAATCCAAAAAAATTAGTTTTTAACAAATTAAAGTTTTTTTATTTAATTTTTTTGATTGACAACTAAGACACATGTAGATTTCTCTCATTTTCAGGCTCATATTTAACTACGTTTGGAAGTAAAAAGACACGAGTTAGGCAGTTTTAGGCAACAAAAGGCGTTTCTCATTCGTTTGCATAGATTGGGGTGTTCCTTTAAACAAGCTCGAAAACTTTCGAGGTTTCCATGCTTTCGAGTTTTCGCGTTTAGAGGAATACCCTTAATGAAAATATTTTGCGAAAAATGTTTGTATATAAAAAAAATTAGTGTTTCAACAATTTTATTTAAATCTTTTTAATATTTTTTTTATAGTTTTTCTTAACAAAAAGGATTAAATAATTTTTCATCCTATCTCCTATAGTTTTTGAGATATTTCGTTTCAAAAAATTATCAAAAAGGTAAAAAAAATACCAAGTGTGCAATTATTAAAAGTATGACCGATATAATATGTACATATAAAAAATATGGATTCTATTTAATATTATTTTTGAAAAAATATATCCGCAGTAAAAGAGTCAATTCACGTTTAAGCTCACTTAGATTATTTCAAAAATTTTCACTACATACTATAGTCCGGACACCTCGATAATCCGAACGAGCCTAAAACTATATGTGTCCGGATTATCGAAGTTGCACTGTATTAGATTTCCTTATGGGAACCCAAAATTTATGATCGACCAAAAATGCAATTGATTGGCGATCAACACATGAACAAAAGAATGGAGGAGGAGTTTTTAAAATAATGGGTAAACATTTGAATATAGGGAAATAATTTTAAGCAAAAATACTTGTAAATATGTTATATAAGCTAAGGAATTTTACCAAATAAATCAGAATTAATCAGAAACTTGAAGAGCGATTACGCTTTTGTTTTTATTTAATATCTCCTGAAAAGTACGGCTCTTAAGCCATCCTACTTTGACGCGGTGCGCCTTAATACACCAATTTTTTTAAAGTAGGAAACTTAAAATCAGAACAGTACAAAACACATTTCATGGCGATCCTGCCAAATACGGACTGGACTTCTGACGTAGAAAAGTTTAACGAAAATTTTCACAAAATCACGGAAAATTTAGAAAAACCACAAATCAACAAAGCGACCAGGACCAAAGACTGTTAAGATAATTTGCTTTGTATGCGAAAAAGACACACGTCACATACAACGCCACTTAAAAACTCATAACGACATTTTTAAATTAACAAAAAAGATTCTAAAAGAGATTGAATTAAAAAACAAACAACATTAACATTAACTCAAACAAAATCATCATTTAAACAACGAATTTCGATGATACCCAATTTCACCAACACCATTTACAACCTCGCTATGTTTGACAAACAACGTAAAGAAGAAATAATCATCAACGAGAACATCGGAAACAACATAGGATCAGTCCTTACAAAATCTGACATTACTTCAGTTAGTTCAACCGTAGTAGTCATACTTATAGTACTTTACATAGGATACAAAATCAATATATATATTGTTACGAAATTCCCTGTCCCTTTGACAGTAATTTCAATCTCTTACACTTTTCTGAGTTCGATCACTAGATTGTGTAATAATCAAGAAAAACGCAATCTTTATTTAATTATAAAATGGTTTATTTAAATCACAAACGTTAGTTTTTACACAGTACAATTGTTTATTTAATCTTAACATTCAAATTGTATACACAAATGTTATACTTTATTACTTAAAATCCACTATATCACTTTAGTACTTAAATTCAAATGTTCTCACTTAAGATCCACTGTGTTCCACTATTCAATATCAACTATGTCTCTGCTGCTCATATGACAGCCTTTTATACTAAAGTCATCATTTTCTCGAACCATCTGCCGTTGTCTTAGAATATCGTTTCCAGTGCCTTCTAGATGGCGATAATGTCGTACCATCCGCCATTATCCAGAATGTCGTTTCCAGTGTCTTCTAGATGGCGATTATCGACGTTGATAATGCGTACCACTTTATCATTTATAGTACTGAAAACATGCTACATGTCGCTAGATGGTGTTATTTTTCTACGGTCAGAGTGATGCACGTATTTTCTTACGGTCAATGATGCAAATATTTTCTTACGGTCAGTGATGCACGTATTTTTCTACGGTCAGTGATGCTAGCTAATATCGTTTAATTATTATTACGAGAATTTTCTGGCACAAGCCAAATTTCGCTACAATATAAAGAAATATGTTAGGAAGCATGTAGTTCGTACAAATAATGATCAGTAAATTCAAAAATATATAAAAACAAAAATATAAATATGTTTTTAAATACACAATACAGTGGACGTCCAATATAACGTATATCGATATAACGAATTTCCATTTTAATGAACAGTTTTCCAAATTGAAATTTTTACATTGATGTCTCTAAATTACGAAAATTTTTACTATTCTAAATTACGAACGATATTTAATTCATTCCGCTTCAACGCAAGAGCCTTACTTTAAGTGATAAAGTTAATATAAATGAAGAAGGTAAGAAAAGAATACCAGTATAAGTGATCGCGAGTAAATATGGCGAAAATAAAAGCCAGTTGCTTGAATAAAAACACACTTCGATATAACGAATTTTACGATATTACGACTGACCCGTGCATTAATTAGTTCGTTATATTGGACGTCTACTGTAAACAAAAATATATATTTCTAATTAAAATTTTTCATTCATTCACTCATATATGGAAAATCTGACCAAAATATTTGAAGAGGTTAAAGCAATTAAAACGAATATAAAGAAATCAATTAACCGAAAATATACCAAAGAAACGGTACAGCTAAAATTGAAAATTTGAAAACGATACAAGTCGAACTTTGATTTTTCAGCTATGCTTTTAAATAAATTAGAGGTTTATGAATTCCGCGACCAATTTTATATTTTACTTAACGACACTGAAAAACTTTTGTTAAATCACATGCTAAGCGGTACGAAAAATACAGAAAACACCAAAAACACAGAAAACACAAACATGGCTGATAATAATATTGAACTCAGTCTAAAAACCATTCCAATTTTTGGCGGAAATCACAAAGATTTGGATGCGTTTTTTACAATAATTGAACTGCTTTACGACACTTACTCGACGGACAACAAGAAAAAACTAATAAACCTTGTTGTAAATGTAAAATTAGCCACAAATGTCAAAACCACCCTAGGTTACACTACTGGTATAGATACGTTCCAAAAATTAAAAACAGCTCTCAACAATGCATACAAAACTAATCTAACCCCTACACAAATACACACACAGCTTTCATCGTTGACACAACGTAACGGCACTGTGACAAATTTCAAAGACAAACTACTGACACTTATCTCAGAACTAAACAGCCTACAAATAAATGAACTAACAGCAGGAGCTAGTGATGAGCAAAGAAATTTAATATTAACATTGAACGACGGTTATGCATTGACTATTTTCAAAAATGGACTAAATGACGAATTAAAAAATACAATATTTGCATCGCAACCAAAGACGTTAGCAGAAGAAACGACTTTAGCTTTAGAATTAGAGAAAAGCATAAAAACAACAAATTTTTTTTTCACTCTTTTTATTTATTGTACATATATCTTTAAATCAAAGAATAACAATAAGTTATAGGCTCTTATTTCTAATAAAAACTATTACAAATTATAAATTATATACAAATTGATATATGTATTATAATAAGTAACTAAAAGTGCAGCGGGACTCCAAAAATTTTAGCTGGTCTGAAAGTAGATTTTACAAACATCACTTCTGTTTACTGCAATTGCGGTAGATGAGAATGGAATGACCCGTTGGAGCAGTGGCGTGGCGAAAGGTTCATGACAACCCATCTATAGTGCAGTTTACGACTATTGCGTCTCTTCTGATCCATTTACAGCCGAGACGAGCGAGGTCCCGGTCTGTATTGGCGTGGTAGCAGAGACGAGCTAGGTCCCTGTCTACCACCATGGACGTAACTAGTACCTTGATAAGAATTGTGTAGTGATAGCCGAGACGAACTAGGTCCCGGTCCATCACGTTGGGGAGAACTAGTGCCACTTAAGATTGTGCAGTGATAGCTGAGACAAGCAAGGTCCCGGTCCATCACGTTGGGGGGAACCAGTGCCACTAAAACAACTTTAAGGCGGTAGCCGAGATGGGCTGGATCCCGGTCTAGCACCCAAAAGCGGTCTAAGAGCACGCTGCTCCAACGTTTCTGTTGCCACACTCGCCACTCAACGGGCTACAGCCGAGACGAGCTAGGTCCCGGTCCGCGCCAAACAGCTGGTGGTGATGGGTTGACGAGGTTGGTTTTCTTTTTGTTTTTATTTATTATGATTAGAGGACAGTGCCCGAGACGTTCTAGGTCCCGGTACATCTGATCAAATGTAAGTCGATGAACCAGCTGAATTTGGGTTGTGATATTACAGGACTCATCTGGGGTGTCTATTTTCAACACCCGCTCTGTCAGCTCTCTTCAGTCGCGAAAATGGCAATGTGTTACAGAGAGTCCTGGCCAATTGATTAACATGATCTTGTAATTTTGATATGTATTTATATTTTAGCATTTCAAACTCGACTTTTACCATTGGGATGTGCAGATCTCTGTGAATGCATTCATTTCTCATAAGCCAAGGAGCTCCTGTAATAGTTCTTAATATTTTAGATTGAGCCCTTTGTAGAATTTCAATGTTTGATGCACTTGCATTACCATACAACTGTAAGCCATATGTTCAAATTGGCTTTATGACTTGGTTATAAAGGAGAACTTTATACTCTAAACTTAGAGGGAGTTTCTGTTTATAAGCCAATGCAAGCTAGCAGCCTTAAGTTTCATTTGACAGCTCTTGGCGTCTATGTGCTTACGCCATGTCAAACATTTGTCCAAATGAATGCCACGGTATGTGACATTATATTTTTGTGGAATAACGATTCCATTAAGAAATATTGCTGGAGAGAGACTTTTGTTGAGGGTAAAAGTAACATGGAGACATTTTTGTTCATTGACTTTTATTCGCCATTGTGACAACCAACTCTCGACTGACGACAAGTGGGATTGAAGCTGAAGTGTTGCACTGTTACAGCATTTTTATGACGACTCAAAATTGCTGTATCGTCAGCAAATGTAGAGGTAACTAAATGGTCATTTGTGGGAATATCTGATGTGAATAAAACATACAAAAAGGGACCCAAGGCACTGCCCTGCGGTACTCCTGCTCTAATTGGAAAATCAGATGTAGCAGAGGTTTTATGTTTAACTCTAAAAAGTCTATTTGCCAAATAAGACTCTAATACGCTATGAACATTTTGGGGTAAAAGCAACCTTATTTTATAAATAAGCCCATCATGCCATACTCTATCGAATGCCTGTTGAACATCAAGGAACAAAGCAGAGCAGTCCTCGCGGTGCTCGAATGCTTTCCTTATTTCATTATTGGTTCGGTGTTTTTCCCTAAATCCAAACAGATGAGGAGGGATAAGATTTTGTTCTTGTGAGAATGGCATCAATTTTGCTAGCAACAGTTTTTCAAAAAGTTTTGAAAGACAAGGAAGCGGACTAATGGGTCTATATGAAGATGCTAAGGTAGGGTCTTTACCAGGCTTTTGAACCATTATAATTAGAGATTTTTTCCAATCAGAAGGGAAATGCCCAAACGCTATTATAGCATTAAATAGCCTAGTAATAAATGATAAGGCTTGAGAAGGTAGTTTTATAAGCATAATGGGTGTAATGCGATCAAGTCCAGGAGATTTTTTACAAACTAATTTATTGATAAAACTTGCAACCTCGCTTTGAGTTATGTTTGTGCCAATAGACTGTGTGTTAAGAGTTTGCTGGGGTAGACATAGACCACCAATGGGGGGATTTGGTTGAAAAACCTGACTTAAATGATCTGCAAAGACGTTAGCTTTATCTTCATCGCTTCGAGCCCAGTACCCTCTAGGGTCTTTAATTGGTGGCTCTGGCTCAGTGGGAGTTTTCAGACTACGGTTAGCTTTCCAAAGAGATGAGCTTTTTGTTCCATTAGGGGAGAGTTTTTGAATAACACTATATTGATTTCTCTCCTTTTCACTGAAGAGTGCCAGTTTAAGATTCTTTACAGCCTGGTTGAGCCTAGTTTTACTAGCTAAAGATCGTTGCTGTTGCCATTCCCTTCTTAGTCGTCGTTTTTCTAGCACTAATCTTTCAATTTCAGCATTTGTGACAAAATTGGCTGCATTCCAATTTTTTTTATATATAGGAGTAGAGTTTTCTGCTGCTGTTGTTATAATAGAGTTCAAAATAGCAACAGCGTCATCAATATACTCCTTACATTCAAATTTATAATTTGTATGAATATGTGTGCTTATGTACTTTTTACACTTAAGCCAGTTTGTGAATGGTGTTGTGAGACAATGAGTGTCATCAATCTGTTTAGGCTCTTCAAGTATGTGGATTACAACAGGGAAGTGATCAGAAGACAACTCGAAGCTTGTGCATACAGAAATGTACTCCCTACGCACTCCTTTCGTGATAGCAAAATCAATGAGATCAGGCGTTTTGTTTCTGTCCGTTGGCCAATATGTTGGTTGACAAGGAGAAACAACATCGAAGTTATTATTAATAATGGCATTATAAAGTTGTTTACCTTTAGGGTTACTTATGCGAGATCCCCAGAACGTATGCTTTGCATTGTAGTCCCCAGCTACAGCAAACTTATCGGCTAAAGTTTTTAAAAAATCAATAAACTGTGCTTCAGTTACGGTAAAACGAGGTGGGCAATATATTGCCGTCAAAGTTAGATCTTTACCATGACTTTGTAGACAAATTGAAGTCGCTTGAATATAATTGGTGTCATAAGACCCGAAAAAATTATGTTTTAATCTCTGACGAATTAGAATTCCAGTGCCACCGTGTACTTTGCCATCAGGGTGGTTGGTTTTGTAAAATGTATAGCCAGGAATTTTGAAAAAATATTTATTAGTTAAGTGGGTTTCTGATAGGAGCATCACATCAACGTTCTCTCGGTAGAGAAAGTTCGAAATTTCTAACTTTTGTTGGCCAACACCGTTTGAGTTCCATGCGCAGATCTTAATGACACTCATTTTTTATTCAAAAGAGCCGTCATTAATTGGGTTTGCATTTGAACTATTCTATCAAAAGAATTTTGCATTGCTAGCATGAATTGTGACAAGCTCTGGGTAAGGTTAGATATTAATATTTGTTGGTAAGGAAATCTTCTGTTCCATAGCGGTACCTGACCTTAATGCACTAGCAAAAGACACACCTGGAATAATTGGACTTGGAGTAAAATGCTGAGGAGCAGAGGGGACAGTTTTTCTTTGCAAATTTCGCCTTTGTTTTAAATTTTTGTAGACTGGGCAGCCTCTATAATTTGCCGTACGATTTCCTTGGCAATTAATACATTTTTTTAAATTAGGATCATCGTTCGTTTTTTTATCACATTGGGAGCTGTGGTGAAGTTCACCACAGCGACACACACAGAATGTAGAGTGCAGTACGATTTTGTGTGTCCATATTCTTGACAGTTTGAACATTGAACCGGACCGTTACGTTTGTAAGGCTCTTCAACAGAGATTCTACGATGCAATAAATATTGCAGTTTATAGATCGGATGGATCTCATTTTTCTTAAGCTTTGCAGCATCTGGTAAGAGGTCCACTTTCAACATGGGTTGTGGTACTCTATCTTTGTTGACAATATTAATGACTGCCCTAGCATGAAAGCCTTTCTCCCCAAGAGCATTTTTTATTTCTTCAGTATCTACATCGGACTCAATGCCTTTTACCACGACTGTAAGCCCTTTACTGCTTTTAAGTTGGTAAGTGTAATAATTTTTACCATTAGACTCAACGTCTCTAACAATAGTACGATAATTATTTTCAGTTTTAATCTGAATTTTAGGCTCATGTATGTTGCCCCTTGTTGAAGGCACAACATAAAAATTATCATTGCCTATTAGTTTAGCAATATTAGAAACAATAACATTTGAGCTGCGCTCACGCAAATATATTGGCGGTTTGAGCTCTTTAGGTAAATGGTTGCTACTTGAACCAGTATCGCTATCGTTAATATCAGCTAAACTTGCAAATCTATTTCCACTCAATGGCAGTGTAGGGTTTTGGTATCATTGATTTTATTAATCTCGGTTTTTTTTTGTATTTGAGTTTTGAGGGCTTCTTTTCCTCTTTACAACATTCACGTAGCAGTCCATACCTGTCTGTATTGCCGATTTTTTGTTATTTGAATCGACTATTGCATTCACTAGAGATCCGCTGTTAGCATTCAAATTACTCGAAAAACAAGTTATATTTTTTGTGGGCGTAGAGAAGACGTTTAATGGTGTAATTTCTTTTAGTGTAGATAATGAAGCTGCTGATTTAAAAACGGAACCTTCACTTGCTTTTAATGGATTTGATTTAGTTACATTGTCAGTTATATTAATGTATACATTTCTGCCGTTTTCACTCACGACCGACGCGTGCGGCATGCGCGGTTAATTTTCTTTATTTTGTTCTTTATTTGTTTTTGCAGTCTGGCCACCTTTTTTATGAACAGATGAAAAATTGTTCATATGTTGTACAGTACTTAAACTCGAAATATATGTCTATGTCACTGGCGAAACTAGTTCTTAGGATAAACTAGTTTTTCCTATGCCAAACAAGTTTATTCGAAGGCCTAAAAGTATGCAATTTAATTTTAATGTAAAAACACTGTGAATAGCGAAGCCAGTGTGCACATATTATAGACTGAACTGCGGCGAAGCCGCTGTTGGACATATTAGAGGATGTAAATCCTGAACCGCGGCCGTAGGGCGCCCAATTACCCTCACTTACCACTTGCCAAATATACAATGAAATTTCCAAAGTTTGTTGTCTGACTTTGCTGCTGTCGTAGACTTCACTAACCACAGTGCTCTTGCATTAAAATATCATTGCACATCTTTGGGCTTAACAGAACTAGTTTGGCCTAAAAACAAGTTTGGCTGGTAACATATATACTAAGAAATAAAGCAATTCAATTATTAGCTCTGAACGACGAAAAGTCGTTTCTAAACGTATACGAATTATTCGCATGTTTTGGCTTTTCTCAAAGAACGATTTGAAAACAAATCAATAATCTTTCAGGAACAGAGTTGTTTGAGTTACCGTGGCTTCCACGACAAAATCCCTCTAGTTTAAGGAAGTGAATAGATAACGTCGACTCGAGTATTTGTTTTTCAGTTCAGAGCCATCTTGCTGACTAATGAGGGTATTCTTCTTAACGCGAAGATGTCTCGAACAATTTTAGTAAAATAAAATACTGCATCACCTTCAGTGCCATTTCCTCAGTGAAGTAAATTGCAGTAGTGAAACAGCACATCAATATTCAATACAGACGAAGCTCGCAAATTAAAATTCGCGGAAATTAGATTTGCTTGGAAATTGGGTCACTATTTTACTTTGTGTACACAGGTTCGAAATTAGAAAAAAAAAATCTAATATTTGGAGCTCAAAATTTTAAGCTCTAAAATTAGAACAGAGATTCTAATTTCGAACAATTATTTATATTGCATTTATTATGATCATTGGATCATAATCAATTGTGATACGCAATAGATAGATGCTGTTCGAAAAGTGGTGTGCGAAAAGCAGTTTTACACCTTTATGTGAACATTTTGGCTATATTAAAAAATTTATTGATTTCGGATATCGTCAGAATTCAAAGCATGCGTGATTAGGTTTTTAGGCTTTTGTCTAAATCACGTCAAACGCACGCACGTTTCTATTAATTAACTTCTCTTGAGAAGTTATTATAATAGGTCCGAAAATCGAAATAGGTAATTTTGTGTTTTCTTTACGTTTCAAGACCTCGACAATCGTTTACAAGTATTTTTAGAGTGATGTCTGTGTGTGTGTGTGTGTACGTATGTAGACAGATTTTGGCTTTCGTTTCCTCAATAACTACCGGACAGAATTTTTTGATGACCATATCAATCGATACGCCACGTCATGACTTAGATCTGAAAAGAGTCTGGAAAAAATCGGTCCAGCGGTTCGTTTTTTATTCATAAGAAACTGACTTTTTTATGCACGCAATATAAATTTCATATAAAAGTATGGATTCGTAGAGTTGAAATAGATATTCATCAGAATGCCTATGTATTTGTTTAATCTAGATAAATAGTGCCATATTGTAATCATAAGACATTCTCAAATGATTTTCGAAGTATCGAAACATTAAAAAAAAAGAATTGTTCTCAAGAGAAGTTGAATGTACGGTACTTGCTGCCGAACCGATTTTTTTTTTAATATATTTGTGTATTAACTAGACTCGAGTCGCTTCAAGCAAGATCAAGATCGTTAAAATTGTCAACCAAATCTGACATTGCATAATTATTATATAGTGTCCGGAGAATCCAAATACATAATTGGCAAAATCGGAGCTGCTATTTACTTGTTTTATGGGCATTTGAAGGTTAGCACTTTCGCCGAAACATTAGAAATAAAACACTTTAATTATTTTTTAATTTGTTTCAATGTTATATAATGTATTAATGGAAAATGAATAAATAAATAAATGACATCTGTTTCAGTGCTATTATTCGCTTCAGCGCCATCTAGCTACATGGATTTTTTCCTGGTCGCTCTTCTTCTACCAATCTAACAATTTTTTCTAATTTTTGCATCAATGGTGTTGAAAGTGGTTCTCAGGTCGATTTTTGTACACCGATTTTTCGAAAGCTTTGGATAGCGTGAGGCTAATATCTTGTTAATCAAGCTTCATAAATTGGGTATTCATTCACAGCTTTTGAAATGGATTGAGTCCAGTGATGGCATTTTCGGTACATTTGTACTTTTTTGGTGCATTTACCTCCTGAAAAATCATTGTCAGTTCATTCGACAAGTTTTCAGCACATTCGGTACATTTGGGGCATTTTCAGTACATTCGCCGAATTTTTAGCACATTTTCAGTACATTTTCGGTACATTTGGACAATTTATACTATTTACCTTTTTTTTTGTTTTTTAGTAAATGAAAATAACCGCAATGAATAGACAGACAGTAGTAGGACAAATATTTTCGTATGAAGGCATGAAATCAGATCCACAACGTGTTGAAGCTATTTGTAATCTTAAATTCCAACAGATAAGAAAGGCTTGCAGTCTGTTTTAGGATTAATTAATTTTATGAGAATTTATACTCCACACTTGTGTGATAGGTGTAAGAATTTGTATGATTTACTTAAGAAGGATAGAGAACTTCAATGGTTTCCAACACATCAAGAGGAATTTGATAATATCAAAAAAATGATATCAAGTGCACCTGTATTAAAAAATTTTGATGTAAGCTTAGAGTGTATCATTCAGTGTGATGCTTCACAATTTGGACTGGGGCTTGCTTACTCCAGCGATATGGGCCAGTGTGTTTCGCTTTTCTTGAAATCAAATTCTTATTGAAATATTTTATGCACATGCAAACAAACTTATAGGTTGAACTCTATGCATTGTTAACTTTAATTATTAAGGGAGTAAAAAAAGGAAATGTTTTATACAATGAATTGTTATCTTTAAGTTAGTATCACCCTGTTAAAATAATAATGAATTGTCAATAAAATACAGCTGTCATCGCAGTGAATATGCCACGTCAGTAGACAGTGAACAACCAAACAGAAAGAAAATAAATACAGTAGACGTCCAATATAACGAACTAATTAATGTACGGGTCAGTCGTAATATCGTAAAATTCGTTATATCGAAGTGTTTTTTATTAAACAAACTGGCTTTTGTTAACACATATATTTACTCGTATAAAAGTTAAGTTAGATTTTGGAATGCTATATTCACTTGCGATCACCTATCCTGTTAAAAAAAAGTAATTTCAGTTCAACAGTTATTGTTGAATTAAACAATGTTCGTTATTTGAAATAGTGAAAATTTTTAGCGTTTCTAATTTAGAGACATCAATGGAAAAATTCCAACTTCAAAAACTGTTCGTTAAAACGAAAATCCGTTTTATCATTATGCGTTATATAGGATGTCTACTGTAAGTACGATTTTTCAATCAAACAAAATCTAATAAAAAGCGAGAAAAAGCGAAGTCTCGCTGACTTATGCTTTTCTATAAATGGCCATGAAAAACACTTCCATTTTTTGTCCCATTCGAATCGCTCTTTTATTGCCTTTATCTTGGAACCAGTGGTACGTCTGCCATCAAATTTACGACTAAATATTGCGCTACATATATATTACTAGCTTTCCCGGCAGACGTTGTCCTGCCCTTTCCGGTAGTTGTTCTGGATGTTATATGAACTCATGCGATGGAATGTATAAGCGAAACAGCCCATTTTTCCAATGAAACTTATTTTGCCAGGACTTTTTATATCAAGTACCATTCATCTGCGTCCAGTACTTGATGAGATATGATTAATTTGATTTTGGAAGGTGCGTCATTGCCCATTTTTCTAAACCAAACTTTGCAAAAACCTTCCGTAGACCATTAGAAACATTTAAGAAATAATTATGAAATCTTCGTGAAAATTCTATTTAAAAAATACTTTTGTATGTGGGCCACCCTAAGTATGTGCCTCTAGATATAACAGCCACGTGGTGTAAATTCTATGAGAACCGATTAAGAGGTTTTCGAAAAAATTATATTTTAAAAATATGTTTGTATGAGGACCACCCTAAATATGCACCCTTAATGAAAGTTTTACAGCCAAGGCTATTCCTCATCACATAAAAGACACGTCGTGTAAATTACATATGAATTTATTAAGTGGTCTTTGTGAAAATGTTATTTTCAAAATATTTTTGTGTGAGGGCCACCCTAAATAAAAGTTTCGTAGCCTTAGCTATGTCTCATAATATAAAAGCTACGTAGTGTGAATTCGGTCTGAATCGGTAAACCGGACTTCGTTAAAATGGTATTTTAAAATTTTTTTTGTATGAGGGCCACCCTAAATATGTAAGTTAAGTGAAAGTTTTGTAGCCTAAGCTATGCTCCTTAATACAAAAACTACGTGGTGTAAATTCCATGTGACTCTATTGAGTGGTCTTTCTGAAAATGCTATTTTAAAAATATTTTTGTATGAGAGCCACCCTAAACATGCACCCTAAATAAAAAAAAACATGCCTATAACCTTTAGAGGCACGCGCTTAAGCACTGTGCAAAGTTTCAAGGCGATCTGTGCAGTAGTTTTGAAGTTATAGACGGACAACCAACAGAAATTGACTTTTATAGGTATAGAAGAAGAAGATATTTCGATTTTATCAACTAAGTAGATGGTGTGACCAGAAACAACCGTTGTACTAAAAACTTGCAAATGACCGTTTTCGCAATGAAGTAGTGAAACATTCGAAATATATGTATATGTCACTGGCGAAACTAGTTCTTAGGATAAACTAGTTTTTCCTATGCCAAACAAGTTTATTCGAAGGCCTAAGAGTATGCAATTTAATTTTAATGTAAAAGCACTGTGAATAGCGAAGCCAGTGTTGCACATATTATAGACTGAACCGCGGCGAAGCCGCTGTTGGACATATTAGAGGATGTAAATTACAATTACACAATTATCCTCACTTACCACTTGCCAAGTATACAATGAAATTGCCAAAGTTTGTTGTCTGACTTTGCTGCTGTCGTAGACTTCACTAACCACAGTGCTCTTGCATTAAAATATCATTGCACATCTTTGGGCTTAACAGAACTAGTTTGGCCTAAAAAGAAGTTTGGCCGGTAACATATATACTAAGAAATAAAACAATTCAATTATTAGCTCTGAACGAGTTTTTGTTTTTCAGTTCAGAGCCATCTTGCTGATTTCCTCAGATAGATGTACCGTAAAGTCGTTTCTAAACGTATACGAATTATTCGCATGTTTTGACTTTTCTCAAAGAACGATTTGAAAACAAATCAATAATCTTTCAGGAACAGAGTTGTTTGATTTACCGTGGCTTCCACGACAAAATCCCTCAAGTTTAAGGGAGTGAATAAATAACGCCAACTCACACTTAAGGGCACTCAAATCGTTAGGCAATTGAATGTTCATAAAACTGATCCAAGAATCAGAGAAACAAATAATTTTTATTGAAAATATTTTGCTGTAGGTCGAAAAACTACACCATAAACATCTATTTTTAGCAAAAGAAGTGAAATACAGTAGACTTCCAATATAACGTATAACGATATAACGAATTTCCATTTTAATGAACAGTTTTTCAAATTGAAACTTTTCCATTGATGTCTCTAAATTAAGAACGCTAAAAATGTTTTCCGAACATTGTTCAATTCAAGAATAACTGTTGAACTGAAATAACTTTTTTTACCAGTAAAGGTGATCGCCAGTAAGAAAAGCATTGCAAAATCTAATTTAACGTTTATACGAGTTAATATATTGTTACGAAATTTCCTGTCCCTTTGACAGTAATTTCAATCTCTTACAATTTTCTGAGTTCGATCACTGGATTGTGTAATAATCAAGAAAAACGCAATCTTTATTTAATTATAAAATGGTTTATTTAAATCACAAATGTTAGTTTTTACACAGTACAATTGTTTATTTAATCTTTACATACAAATTGTATACACAAACGTTATACTTTATTACTTAAAATCCACTATATCACTTTAGTACTTAAATTCAAATGTTCTCACTTAAGATCCACTGTGTTCCACTGTTCAATATCAACTGTGTCTCTGCTCATATGACAGCCTTTTATACTAAAGTCATCATTTGCTAGAACCATCTGCCGTTGTCTAGAATGTCGTTTCCAGTGCCTTCTAGATGGCGTTATTTTCTTACGGTCAGTGATGCACGTATTTTTCTTACGGTCAGTGATGCACGTATTTTTCTACGGTCAGTGATGCTAGCTAATATCGTTTAATAATTATTACGAGAATTTTCTGGCATAAACCAAATTTCGCTACACTGCCCTCCGCTTAAACTTGTTCGTCCCGAACAAGAGTCTCTCTGCAACAGCTTTCGCCTCCTTTTCCAATTCTTTTCTAGACGCTTCTTTTGCCTCAATTACACGTTTTCGTTGTTCCTTTTTTTCCGCGACATGTAACCGTCAGCATTGGTCGTTTCTGGGACAACGTTTAATCCGTACTTTTCTTTGACAAGAACGACCGGTGAGCTACACGGGCTTTCTGATTGTGCAATGACATTTTCTCGCGCCATATCCTCTATAAGGCCCGTCACTTCCTCTCTCTTAGCGCGTGCTAGCCTCTTTGGAGGTTGACGAATTGGCTGAAGGTTACCTGTATCAATGCGTTGCTTGACAACTGATGTTTGGCCATTATTTTCTCCTTTGGACGCAAATACCCGCCAATTCTTTTGCCGAAACCTTTTCCCTTTATTTTTGTTCTGTGCAGACAACTCTTTCGTCCATTCTTTCGTCAATAAGGCCGACGATTTTGTTAAAGTTGTACCTTTTGTGTCCTGTTGGTCATTTTCACAACTTATAACAGCCGTAACTTTCTCACATAGTTCACCTTTTTGCATCCATTTCGGCTCATTTGTTGGATTCAAAATTTGCACCGGTATTTCGCCGTCCGCTCTTGTTTTTACTGGGGTCTTTCCAATCATCAGGTCTTTCCCTAAATTTTTCTCATCTGCTTCCACTACCCACAGATGGCCTATCCCACAGTCTTCACTTGTTGTTTCTTCAGTGTTGGGTTCAGTTCGACAGAGCTCACTTATGTAGACTCCTGCAGTTGTTAACTTTTGTCCACAGCCAATGTCCAAAGGCAACTCTACATTGGCATACCTTAACGTCTTTTTCTTTAGATCCAAATTGAACCCGTGTCGAATCATGAAGTCCACGCCAATGATAACCTCATCGGTGATGTTTGCAATAATAAAATCATGTTCCACAGTTTTGTTGCCGATAAGAATACTCGCTGTAACTTTTCCTTCTATTTGCGCAATTTCTCCTGTCGCTGTTCTCAATTGGATTCCATTTAATGGCATTACTCGTTGTCTATTAAATAAATCTGTCCTCACAATTGAGTGCGATGCGCCTGTATCCAAAGTCAGCTCACATGGTCTTTCGTTGATTTTTCCACCGATGGTAAGGCAGTTGGAATTTCGGCAGAGCTTCGAAACTAAGACTTTGGGACAATCATAAGTGGAAGTCAGCTCACGCCCCGCTGTACTGACTCGCTTAAACGACTGCTGTTCACTACCATTTTCACCATCGTTCACCCTATTTCCAATTTTTCTTCTTGGTGAACGTGATGCGGACTGTTTACGACGTGATTTGCAGTCACGTGCCATGTGTCCCTGCTTGCCACAGTTATAGCAATTTCCGTTGAAGTTACTGCTGGCGAACGACGAATTTTTGTTCTCAGCCTCCACCTCCATCCGACGAGTTTTCAATGATGGGCGGCATGTCAACGCAATCGTCTCTTGAATGAGAGCAACCGTGACTGTTTCATTAAATGTAATCTTCGGGTTCTTCATTGTCTCGCGTTTTGTCTCTGAGTCACGTATGCCGTCAATAAACGCCTCTATTTTGAATTTTTCAGCTACGATACTTAACTCGTCAGGATACGAAAGGTGTGCCAATCGTTCAATATCCGCAGCATACTCCTGCAAAGACTCACCAGATTTCTAGACACGACTTTTCAACTCCAGTCTGTGAATCTGCTTCATGTGGTCACTGCCATATTTTCGCTGTAAGGCATCCATCACTGCCTTGTAATTCTTTTGCTCCGCCACTGGGACCGTTTGGAATACTTCTGCAGCTGCGCCTTTTAATGCCACAATTAGCGCTGCTGCTGCGCTATCGTTATCCCAGCGATTATGAGTAGATGTTGTTTCGAACTGGAGCTTGAAAACACTAAATGGCGTTGTTCCATCGTACGTGGGTGCCTTAAGCCTCTCTGCGCTAATTTCTCTTATCACTTGAGTGGTTGGTCCGCTTATTTCCAACTGTTGAATCCTTTTGTTAACGTCTTCAACATTATTTTGAACTTTTTCAATATTACTTTGAACTTTTTCAAGGTTATTTTGAACTTTTTCAAGCTTATCTTGGGCTTTTTCCTTGAATGATTCAACGTCGTCTCGTAACTCAATCACTTTTGCATCGAGGCCATTTACCATTTTGGCAACCTCCGTTCGAACAGCCTCCATATTTTGATTCATTGTTTGGATCTGCGTCGCGTTCTGACTCAACCTCTGATCAATCTGTAGCGCGTTCTGACTTAAGCTCTGGTCAATTTCTTTCCGAACCTCCTGGATTTGCAGCGCGTTCTGACTTAATTTCTGGTCTATTTGTAGAGCATTTTGATTTATTGTCTGTGTCATCGCCATTAACATTTTCTCGAACTTTGATATATCTACTACTTCACCACTTGCCGCCAGTCCAGAAGCTTCCTCGATTTTCGCTGTTGATTCTGAGGCATCACTATAAAATTCATGCTCTTCCAGGTCTACCCCTTGAGCCTCAAGAGCCTGCCGTAAGCGTTTCTGTAACTCCAACTTTCCGCCAGATGAGTGCAAATTCAGCTGCTGCAACTCCTTCTTTAGTTGATCCACTTTTAGTTCGTCAAACTTAACCATTTTATATTGTTTTTATTTATTTTTTTTATTTGATTGTTAATTCTTTTTACACAATCCCACTTCTGACACCAATTGCTACGAAATTTCCTGTCCCTTTGATAGTAATTTCAATCTCTTACACTTTTCTGAGTTCGATCACTGGATTGTGTAATAATCAAGAAAAACGCAATCTTTATTTAATTATAAAATGGTTTATTTAAATCACAAACGTTAGTATTTACACAGTACAATTATTTATTTAATCTTTACATACAAATTGTATACACAAACGTTATACTTTATTACTTAAAATCCACTATATCACTTTAGTACTTAAATTCAAATGTTCTCACTTAAGATCCACTGTGTTCCACTGTTCAATATCAACTGTGTCTCTGCTGCTCATATGACAGCCTTTTATACTAAAGTCAACATTTTCTCGAACCATCTGCCGTTGTCTAGAATATCGTTTCCAGTGCCTTCTAGATGGCGATTATCGACGTTGATAATGTCGTACCACTTTATCATTTATAGTACAGAAAACATTATACATGTCGCTAGATGGTGTTATTTTTCTACGGTCAGTGATGCACGTATTTTTCTACGGTCAATGATGCAAGTATTTTCTTACGGTCAGTGATGCACGTATTTTTCTTATGGTCAGTGATGCACGTATTTTTCTACGGTCAGTGATGCAAGTATTTTTCTACGGTCAGTGATGCTAGCTAATATCGTTTAATAATTTTTACGAGAATTTTCTGGCATAAACCAAATTTCGCTACAATATTGTTACGAAATTTCCTGTCCCTTTGACAGTAATTTCAATCTCTTACACTTTTCTGAGTTCGATTACTGGATTGTGTAACAATCAAGAAAAACGCAATCTTTATTTAACTATAAAATGGTTTATTTAAATCACAAACGTTAGTTTTTACACAGTACAATTGTTTATTTAATCTTTACATTCAAATTGTATACACAAACGTTATACTTTATTACTCAAAATCCACTATATCACTTTAGTACTTAAATTCAAATGTTCTCACTTAAGATCCACTGTGTTCCACTGTTCAATATCAACTGTGTCTCTGCTGCTCATATGACAGCCTTTTATACGAAAGTCATCATTTGCTAGAACCATCTGCCGTTGTCTAGAATGTCGTTTCCAGTGCCTTCTAGATGGCATTATTTTTCTACGGTCAGCGATGCACGTATTTTCTTACGGTCAGTGATGCACGTATTTTTCTACGGTCAGTGATGCAAGTATTTTTCTACGGTCAGTGATGCACTTATTTTCTTACGGTCAGTGATGCACGTATTTTTCTACGGTCATAAACCAAATTTCGCTACAATATTTTAATGATTTTGCAATTCTTTAAATAAAGATCTTAAAAACCGCCGCGCTATTTGTAAAAAATTAAAACAAACAATTTTTTAAGTTTTAAAATTTATTAAAGTGGATGCATTTCGACTTTCGTCATCATCAGCACAAACGTTTTTTAAGACCAGCAAAAATTACATAAAATAGAACAGCAATAACATTTCTGCTTAACCCATGTAACGTTACAGCATCAAATTGCAAAGCATAAAACAAAATATACAACAACAAGTGGCAAAGTGAAAAACCAAAAGTAAAAAATCATAAAAAATATTACATCACAGCTGATATGCAAAACAAAATCAAATAAGATCATCACAATGTAAACAAAAAAAATAGTGTATAAAATCATAGTGATCAATTCTAATAATATTGTAGCGAAATTTGGTTTATGCCAGAAAATTCTCGTAATAATTATTAAACGATATAAGCTAGCATCACTGACCGTAGAAAAATACGTGCATCACTGACCGTAAGAAAATACGTGCATCACTGACCGTAGAAAAATACTTGCATCACTGACCGTAGAAAAATAACGCCATCTAGAAGGCAGATGGTTCTAGCAAATGATGACTTTAGTATAAAAGGCTGTCATATGAGCAGCAGGGACACAGTTGATATTGAACAGTTGAACACAGTGGATCTTAAGTGAGACAGTTGAACATTTGAATTTAAGTACTAAAGTGATATAGTGGATTTTAAGTAATAAAGTATAACGTTTGTGTATACAATTTGAATGTAAAGATTAAATAAACAATTGTACTGTGTAAAAACTAACGTTTGTGATTTAAATAAACCATTTTATAATTAAATCAAGATTGCGTTTATTTCTTGATTATTACACAATCCAGTGATCGAACTCAGAAAAGTGTAAGAGATTGAAATTACTGTCAAAGGGACACGAAATTTCGTAACAATTGGTGTCAGAAGTGGGATTGTGTAAAAAGAATTAACAATAAAAAAAAAATAAAAAAAAATGGTTAAGTTTGACGAACTAAAAGTGGATCAACTTAAGAAAGAGTTGCAGCAGCTGAATCTGCAATCATCTGGCGGAAAGTTTGAGTTACAGATACGCTTACGGCAGGCTCTTGAGGCTCAAGGGGTAGACCTGGAAGAGCATGAATTTTATAGTGATGTCTCAGAAACAACACCGAAAATGGAGGAAGCTTCTGGAATGGCTGCAAGTGGTGACGTTGTAGATATGTCAAAGTTCGAAAAAATGTTAATGGCGATAACGCAGACAATAAATCAAAATGCACTGCAAATAGACCAGAAGATAAGTCAAAATGCACTGCAAATATACCAGAAGTTAAGTCAGAATGCGTTAGGGATGAATAACAATATCCAGGAGGTTCGGAAAGAAATTGACCAGAGCTTAAGTCAGAACGCGCTGCAAAGCCAGACCGTTCGGGAAGAAATAAGTCAGAACGTGATACAAATCCAGGCGATTCGAGAAGAAATTGATCAGAGCTTAAGTCAGAATTCGCTGCAAATCCAGGAGGCTGTTCGAACGGAGGTTGCCAAAATGGTAATTGGTCTCGATGCGAAAGTGACTGATTTACGAGATGACGTTGAATCATTCAAGGATAAAGTTCAAAATAATTTTGAAGACGTTAGTAAAAGGATTCAACAGTTCGAAATAAGCGAACCAATCACTCAAGTAATAAGAGAAATCAGCGCAGAAAGGCTTAAGGCACCCATGTACGATGGAACAACGCCATTTAGTGTTTTCAAGCTCCAGTTCGAAACAACATCTGCTCATAATCGCTGGGATAACGATACCGCAGCAGCAGCGCTAATTGCGGCACTAAAAGACGCAGCTGCAGAAGTATTGCAAACGGTTCCAGTGGCGGAGCAAAAGAATTACAAGGCGGTGATGGATGCCTTACAGCGAAAATATGGCAGTGACCACATGAAGCAGATTCACAGACTGGAGTTGAAAAGTCGTATCCAGAAATCTGGTGAGTCCTTGCAGGAGTATGCTGCAGATATTGAACGATTGGCACACCTTTCCTATCCTGACGAGCTAAGTGCCGTAGCTGAAAAATTCAAAATAGAGGCGAGACAATGAAGAACCCGAAGACTACATTTTATGAAACAGTCACGGTTGCTCTCACTCAAGAGACAATTGCGTTGACATGCCGCTCATCATTGAAAACTCGTCGGATGGAGGTGGAGGCTGAGAACAAAAATTCATCTTTCGCCAGCAGTAGCTTCAGCGGAAATTGCTATAACTGTGGCAAGCAGGGACACATGGCACGTGACTGCAAATCACGTCGTAAACGGTCCGCATCACGTTCACCAAGAAGAAAAATTGGAAATAGGGTGAACGATGGTGAAAATGATAGTGAACAGCAGTCGTTAAAGCGAAACAGTACAGCGGGGCGGAGCTGACTTCCACTTATGATTGTCCCAAAGTCTTAGTTTCGAAGCTCTGCCGAAATTCCAACTGCCTTACCATCGGTGGAAAAATCAACGAAAGACCATGTGAGCTGACTTTGGATACAGGCGCATCGCACTCAATTGTGAGGACAGATTTATTTTATAGACAACGAGTAACGCCATTAAATGGGATCCAATTGAGAACAGCGACAGGAAAAATTGCGCAAATAGAAGGAAAAGTTACAGCGAGTATTCTTATCGGCAACAAAACTGTGGAACATGATTTTATTGTTGCAAACATCACCGATGAGGTTATCATTGGCGCGGACTTCATGATTCGACACGGGTTTAATTTGGATCTAAAGAAAAAGACGTTAAGGTATGCCAATGTAGAGTTGCCTTTGGACATTGGCTGTGGACAAAAGTTAACAACTGCAGGAGTCTATATAAGTGATCTCTGTTGAATTGAACCCAACACTGAAAAAACAACAAGTGAAGACTGTGGGATAGGCCATCTGTTGGTAGTGGAAGCAGATGAGAAAAATTTAGGAAAGACCTGATGATTGGAAAGACCCCAGTAAAAACAAGAGCGGACGGCGAAATACCGGTGCAAATTTTGAATCCAACAAATGAGCCGAAATGGATGCAAAAAGGTGAACTATGTGAGAAAGTTACGGCTGTTATAAGTAGTGAAAATGACCAACAGGACACAAAAGGTACAACTTTAACAAAATCGTCGGCCTTATTGACGAAAGAATGGACGAAGGAGTTGTCTGCACAGAACAAAAATACAGGGAAAAGGTTTCGGCAAAAGAATTGGCGGGTATTTGCGTCCAAAGGAGAAAATAATGGCCAAACATCAGTTGTCAAGCATCGCATTGATACAGGTAACCTTCAGCCAATTCTTCAACCTTCAAAGAGGCTACCACGCGCTAAGAGAGAGGAAGTAACGGGCCTTATAGAGGATATGGCGCGAGAAAATGTCATTGCACAATCAGAAAGCCCGTGTAGTTCACCGGTCGTTCTTGTCAAAGAAAAGTACGGAGTAAACGTTGTCCCAGAAACGACTAATGCTGACGGTTACATGTCGCGGAAAAGAGGAACAACGAAAACGTGAAATTGAGGCAAAAGAAGCGTCTAGAAAAGAATTGGAAAAGGAGGCGCAAGCTGTTGCAGAGAGACTCTTGTTCGGGACGAACAAGTTTAAGCGGAGGGCAGTGTAGCGAAATTTGGTTTATGCCAGAAAATTCTCGTAATAATTATTAAACGATAATAGCTAGCATCACTGACCGTAGAAAAATAATCCCATCTAGAAGGCACTGGAAACGACATTCTAGACAACGGCAGATGGTTCTAGCAAATGATGACTTTAGTATAAAAGGCTGTCATATGAGCAGCAGGGACACAGTTGATATTGAACAGTTGAACACAGTGGATCTTAAGTGAGACAGTTGAACATTTGAATTTAAGTACTAAAGTGATATAGTGGATTTTAAGTAATAAAGTATAACGTTTGTGTATACAATTTGAATGTAAAGATTAAATGAGCAATTGTACTGTGTAAAAACTAACGTTTGTGATTTAAATAAACCATTTTATAAAACTTTTCAGTAGGCTCAAGGTCCAATTTATTGAAAAACTTTTAATTGTTAATCATATAAAAATTTTTTATTACCAATATTTCGACTACCTTTGGCAGTCATCTTCAGGGTAATCTGTTTGAAAAATATTTTACAACAATTAGAATAATATAAAGAAAAAACAATACAAATAATAACTTACGTATGTCAGCTTCAAATAAATAATTACTTTAAAAATAAATAATCACTTAAAACTAACAAAACGGTGGACAAAACAAAAACATAAATATTGCACAAATTTAAAAAAGTTTTTGTAAACAAATCACAGCTGTTGTTGATGGTGATCTCTCGTCCACAGATATTACTTGTTTTGTTTTGCTATCAAATATCTGTAGCTTTGAGCGATTCTCTCTGTGTCCGTTTTAAAATTTAATCGTTGTAAGTGTGGTGTGTTTATTATATGGAGCATTTCTAATGTGTAACTTTTTATGTAATTTGTCTCTTGTAGCAATATTTCTACGTTCTCAAAGTCGGCAGAGTGTGCATGTCTTGTACAGTGGGCCGAAAGTGCTGTTCTCTGCTCCATTGGTTTATCTCGTGACTTGTGTTCAGATTTGTGTGATGAAATTCTTGCCCGTAGTTTGTTTTTAGTTGTCCCTACATATGCTTTATTACAAACTACGGACAAGAATTTCATCACACAAATCTGAACACAAGTCACGAGATAAACCAATGGAGCAGAGAACAGCACTTTCGGCCCACTGTACAAGACATGCACACTCTGCCGTCTTTGAGAACGTAGAAATATTGCAACAAGAGACAAATTACATAAAACGTTACACATTAGAAATGCTCCATATAATAAACACACCACACTTACAACGATTAAATTTTAAAACGGACACAGAGAGAATCGCTCAAAGCTACAGATATTTGATAGCAAAACAAAACAAGTAATATCAGTGGACGAGATATCACCATCAACAACAGCTGTGATTTGTTTACAAAAACTTTTTAAAATTTGTGCAATATTCCTGTGCAATATTTATGTTTTTGTTTTGTCCACCGTTTTGTTAGTTTTAAGTGATTATTTATTTTTAAAGTAATTATTTATTTGAAGCTGACATACGTAAGTTATTATTTGTATTGTTTTTTCTTTATATTATTCAAATTGTTGTAAAATATTTTTCAAACAGATTACCCTGAAGATGACTACCAAAGGTAGTCGAAATATTGGTAATAAAAAATTTTTATATGATTAACAATTAAAAGTTTTTCAATAAATTGGACCTTGAGCCTACTGAAAAGTTTTATAATATTACTAAAAGAGGTCGCAAAAATCATCATTATTAATAAGCCATTTTATAATTAAATAAAGATTGCGTTTATTTCTTGATTATTACACAATCCAGTGATCGAACTCAGAAAAGTGTAAGAGATTGAAATTACTGTCAAAGGGACAGGAAATTTCGTAACAATATTTTGATTGAAAATTCAAATAAAAACCGATTTAAAAATGATAGAGACAGATTTGTACGCAAAATTTCCTTACAGGAGTTCAGCGAAAGTGAGACAAATTTACTTTTAAAAGGTTTAAATTACACGCCTACACCAAAAGGGTTACCACTGGAAAACATTATAGCAGACATTGAAACAGGTATTAAATTCTTACCAGAAATTACAAAACCAATTGTAAGGAAAGAATCCAAAAGCATTTTAGAAGTAGCGACAAATACGAGACAAAAAGTGACTAAGGAACGGGTGGCAGAATCAAAAATTATTAAAAAACTTAAACTTAAAAATTGTGTTTACATCAAATCAGATAAGGGAAGAGATTTAGTTATTATGAACTGATCGCAGTATGATGAAAAAATGCAGAAAATAACAACGGCTTCCAATTTTGTCGAATTAATGAAAACACCTAACATGATTAGAGGTACAACTGCACTGTTAAAAGATATACTAGAGGTTTTTGGCGCAAAGGTAAAATGAAGCTTAATGGTTTCAAATCCGTCAGTTCCAAAGTTATATGGGCTACCAAAGACACACAAGCCCGTATTAAAAATGAGACCGATTATCTCAAATATAAATTCGCCAACTGAAAAAATTTCTAAATGGCTTGTTATGGAATTTAAAAAATATCGTCAAGGTTTTAGTAAAAGCGTAAAAAATACTTTTGAATTTGTGGAAAAAATCAAAAATGTCACAGTAGATAAAGATATGGTCCCAATTTCCTTTGATATGGTTGCCCTTTTTCCTAGCATCCCTATGTATGAAACGTTAAATTTCCTGAAAGAGTGGCTTAAGGATTGTGAAGATAATGAGAAGAAAAGAGACACATATTTTAAAGCTGCCAAGTTGTGTATGGAATACAATTGTTGTCAATTTCTAAACAAATTTTATAAGGTCAATGAAGATACAACAATGGGAAACGCGTTATCTCCTTTTTTAGCGGAGTTATTTATGTCACGTTTTGAATATGATTTGGAAATGGAAAAAGTGCTACCAAAGATCTGGTTCAGATATGTGGATGATATATTTGCAATCATTAATGTGAATAAAGTAAACGAAACTTTAGATATTTTAAACTCGAAGTGGCCATACGGTGAAATTCACATGCGAAATAGAAAAAGAAGGAAAATTACCCTTTCTAGATGTACTAATTAATAGAGATACTAACAACAGGTTATAAATCAGCGTATATAGAAAACCAACCAATGATCCGAGATTTATACCAAAAGATTCATATTGCCCTCTCCAATACAAAAAAGCAGCGTTCAACTCGATGGTGTTTAGGTTATGTAACTTACCATTGAATATCAATAATTACAAGACTGAGTTAAACTACATTAAATATGTAGCAGAGCTAAATGGATATGATGATAAAATGATTACGAAGATGGTAGGAAAACAAACCAAAACAATTTAAAGATTAAACTTAACAACACTAAAATCAACAATTACCAATGAGATGAAACGCATGCAAATACATTATGCACCAACAATAACAAACAAATTAGAAAAAAATTTTAAAAAACAAAACATAGATTTAGTCTTTACATCAAAAGAAAAATAAAAAATGTATTAGGGTCAGCAAAAGACAAAACAGAAACTACGAAGAAGTCTGGGATATACGAAATTAGTTGCAACGTATGTGAACAAAAATATATTGGACAGACGAAGCGAAATATTGAAACGAGGTTCAATGAACACATAGCACATATTAAGTACGACAGACCAAATAAATCAGCTGTTGCATTACATGCATTAGAATTTTTACTTAGTTTTAGCAAGAAAGGTCTCAAATTAGTGAAACATGTTGGAGAAGAAAAGAGATTGGACGCTTACGAAAGCATTTACATGCACAAAAATAAAAGCATTCTGATGAACACGATGGAAGCTCCGATCAAATCATCACTGTTTAATGTCTTTTACAAGTGAAGTGTTCGGCTTTTATACCGTTTTTTTTTTTGTTTACATTATGATGATCTTATTTGATTTTGCTTTGCATATCAGCTGTGCTGTAATATTTTTTAAGATTTTTTACTTTTTACTTTTGGTTTTTCACTTTACCACTTATTGTTGTATATTTTGTTTTATGCTTTGTAATTTGATGCTGTAACGTTACATGGGTTAAGCAGAAATGTTATTGCTGTTCTATTTTATGTAATTTTTGCTAGTCTTAAAAACGTTTGTGCCGATGATGACGAAAGTCCAAATGCATCCACTTTAATAAATTTTAAAACTTAAAAAATTTTTTGTTTTTATTTTTTACAAATAGCGCGGTCAATAACGCGGTTTTTAAGATCTTTATTTAAAGAATTGCAAAATATTAAATTCGACCGTGCGGTATTGTCCGTAATATTATTTTTTAGTTTCGCAACTAATAATAAATAAAGTTATATTTTAATGAAATTTGGGTTGCTTATAGAATCATTGAATGAATTGAATCATAAAAAAGGTTTTAAGAGACTCTAAGTCTTTTAAGTAGGCGTGGCACCGCCCAAAATTAGAAAACGCAGCCACAGAGTCGCTCCACCAATTTTGTTCAATTTGGTATGGTGATAAGCTGATTCCTGATAAGAGAAATTTTTTTTAGTGGGGCGATGTCACGCCCCTTACAAAAAAAGTTTAAACAGCATAAATAAAAGTTTCATATTCTTTTAAGAAAAATGTTTTAAATTTAAATTAATTGATCTCACCAATTAAATTCGACAATAATTAATATTAAATTTGTTTTTTTATTACTATCTACATAAATCTTAAATATAAAAAATATAAGAAAAATTTACCAAGTAAACCATAGTGGAAAAACATGTCCCATTCGCAATGTCCCGTCACGAGTCATATTATACTTTGAAAGAACGATAAGTACGATTTTGCAATCAAACAAAATCTAATAAAAAGCGAGAAAAAGCGAAGTCTCGCTGACTTATGCTTTTCTATAAATGGCCATGAAAAACACTTTCATTTTTTGTATCATTCGAATCGCTCTTTTATTGCCTTTATCTTGGAACCAGTAGTACGTCTGCCATCAAGTTTACGACTAAATATTGCGCTACATATATACTTATTATATTTCGATTGTATTAACTAGATGGTGTGACCAGAAACAACCGTTGTACTAAAAAATTGCAAATGACCGTTTTCGCAATGAAGTAGTGAAACATTCGAAATATATGTCTATGTCACTGGCGAAACTAGTTCTTAGGATAAACTAGTTTTTCCTATGCCAAACAAGTTTATTCGAAGGCCTAAAAGTATGCAATTTAATTTTAATGTAAAAGCACTGTGAATAGCGAAGCCAGTGTTGCACATATTATAGCCTGAACCGCGGCGAAGCCGCTGTTGGACATATTAGAGGATGTAAATCCTGAACCGCGGCCGTAGGGCGCCCAATTACCCTCACTTACCACTTGCCAAGTATACAATGAAATTGCCAAAGTTTGTTGTCTGACTTTGCTGCTGTCGTAGACTTCACTAACCACAGTGCTCTTGCATTAAAATATCATTGCACATCTTTGGGCTTAACAGAATTAGTTTGGCCTAAAAACAAGTTTGGCCGGTAACATATATACTAAGAAATAAAACAATTCAATTATTAGCTCTGAACGAGTTTTGTTTTTCAGTTCAGAGCCATCTTGCTGATTTCCTCAGATAGATGTACCGAAAAGTCGTTTCTAAACGTATACGAATTATTCGCATGTTTTGGCTTTTCTCAAAGAACGATTTGAAAACAAATCAATAATCTTTCAGGAACAGAGTTGTTTGAGTTACCGTGGCTTCCACGACAAAATCCCTCTAGTTTAAGGGAGTGAATAGACTCACACTTAAGGGCACTCAAATCGTTAGGCACTAACAACGTAATCGTAATGAAATTTAGTATGGCAGATGCACTTGCTAAAAGGTATCTTCATACGAAAATTTGGCACAATAGAACCGGTGGGCGTGGCACCTCCCATATAAGCAGAACAAGATTAATGCTAAAATTTAGTATGTGGATATCAATGACGAATATAATTTATTGAACCAAAAGTAGGCGGAATTGGAGAAGTGGGCGTGGCATATTTAGTTTTCTGATTTATATTCTATTTTTTCAACATTTTCCACATTCTTTTGGATTTTCCAACTTTTTAACTTTTCCCAACATATTCCATATGTATATTTTCCACTTTTTCAACCTCTTTCAACTGGATTCGACATTTTCTTTATTTTTTCGACTATTTCATGAATTTTGAATTGTTTCAACATTTTTCAACTTCTTGCAAGTATTTTTGAGTTTTTTAACCACTTTCAACATTTTCCACATTTTTTCGACTTTTTCAATTTCTTTTAACTTTCTGCAATGGTTTCCATATATTTAGACTTTTTGAGTTTTTTTCTACTGTTTCAACATTTTTCAACCTCTTTGAACCTTATTACATTATTGTCGACTTCTTCAACCTTTTCAACGTCTTTTTAACATTTATTTGGAAAGTACTTTTAGTGCAGTGTAGGGTATGTGAGTTTCGGCCCGGCCGAAGATAAGACCTTTACTAGTTTATATTGCATTTATTATGATCATTGGATCATAATCAATTGTGATACGAAATAGATAGATGCTGTTCGAAAAGTGGTGTGCGAAAAGCAGTTTTATCCCTTTATGTGAACATTTTGGCTATATTAAAAAATTTATTGATTTTGGATATCGTCAGAAATCAAAGCATGCGTGATCACGTTTCTATTAATTTTTTTAATATATATGTGTATTAACTAGACTCGAGTCGCTTCAAGCAAGATCAAGATCGTTAAAATTGTCAACCAAACCTGACATTGCACAATTATTATTTAGTGTCCGGAGAATCCAAATACATAGTTCGCAAAATCGGAGCTGCTATTTACTTGTTTTATGGGCATTTGAAGGTTAGCACTTTCGCCGAAACATTAGAAATAAAACACTTTAATTATTTTTTAATTTGTTTCAATGTTACATAATGTATTAATGGAAAATTAATAAATAAATAAATGACATCTGCTTCAGTGCTATTATTCGCTTCAGCGCCATCTAGCAACATGGATTCTTTCCTGGTCGCTCTTCTTCTACCAATCTAACAATTTTTTCTAATTTTTGCATCAATGCTGTTGAAAGTGGTTCTCAGGTCGATTTTTGTACACCGATTTTTCGAAAGCTTTGGATAGCGTGAGGCTAATGTCTTGTTAATCAAGCTTCATAAAATGGGTATTCATTCACAGCTTTTGAAATGGATTGAGTCCATTGATGGCATTTTCGGTACATTTGTACTTTTTTGGTGCATTTACCTCCTGAAAAATCGTTGTCAGTTCATTCGACAAGTTTTCAGTACATTCGGTACATTTGGGGCATTTTCAGTACATTCGCCGAATTTTTAGCACATTTTCAGTACATTTTCGGTACATTTGGACAATTTATACTATTTACCTTTTTTTTTGTTTTTTAGTAAATGAAAATAACCGCAATGAGTAGACAGACAGTAGTAGGACAAATATTTTCGTATGAAGGCATGAAATCAGATCCACAACGTGTTGAAGCTATTTGTAATCTTAAATTCCAACAGATAAGAAAGGCTTGCAGTCTGTTTTAGGATTAATTAATTTTATGAGAATTTATACTCCACACTTGTCTGATAGGTGTAAGAATTTGTATGATTTACTTAAGAAGGATAGAGAACTTCAATGGTTTCCAACACATCAAGAGGAATTTGATAATATCAAAAAAATTATATCAAGTGCACCTGTATTAAAAAATTTTGATGTAAGCTTAGAGTGTATCATTCAGTGTGATGCTTCACAATTTGGACTGGGGCTTGCTTACTCCAGCGATATGGGCCAGTGTGTTTCGCTTTTCTTGAATTCAAATTCTTATTGAAATATTTTATGCACATGCAAACAAACTTATAGGTTGAACTCTATGCATTGTTAACTTTAATTATTAAGGAAGTAAAAAATGGAGATGTTTTAAACAATGAATTGTTATCTTTAAGTTAGTATCACCCTGTTAAAATAATAATGAATTGTCAATAAAATACAGCTGTTAGTAGACAGTGAACAACCAAACAGAAAAAAAATAAATATGTACGATTTTTCAATCAAACAAAATCTAATAAAAAGCGAGAAAAAGCGAAGTCTCGCTGACTTATGCTTTTCTATAAATGGCCATGAAAAACACTTTCATTTTTTGTATCATTCGAATCGCTCTTTTATTGCCTTTATCTTGGAACCAGTAGTACGTCTGCCATCAAGTTTACGACTAAATATTGCGCTACATATATACTTATTATATTTCGATTGTATTAACTAGATGGTGTGACCAGAAACAACCGTTGTACTAAAAAATTGCATATGACCGTTTTCGCAATGAAGTAGTGAAACATTCGAAATATATGTCTATGTCACATTTTTTCGACATTTTCAATTTCTTTTAACTTTCTGCAATGGTTTCCATATATTTAGACTTTTTGAGTTTTTTTCAACTGTTTCAACATTTTTCAATCTCTTTGAACCTTATTACATTATTGTCGACTTCTTCAACCTTTTCAACGTCTTTTTAACATTTATTTGGAAAGTACTTTTAGTGCAGTGTAGGGTATGTGAGTTTCGGCCCGGCCGAAGATAAGACCTTTACTAGTTTATATTGCATTTATTATGATCATTGGATCATAATCAATTGTGATACGAAATAGATAGATGCTGTTCAAAAAGTGGTGTGCGAAAAGCAGTTTTATCCCTTTATGTGAACATTTTGGCTATATTAAAAAAATTTATTGATTTTGGATATCGTCAGAAATCAAAGCATGCGTGATCACGTTTCTATTAATTTTTTTAATATATATGTGTATTAACTAGACTCGAGTCGCTTCAAGCAAGATCAAGATCGTTAAAATTGTCAACCAAACCTGACATTGCACAATTATTATTTAGTGTCCGGAGAATCCAAATACATAGTTCGCAAAATCGGAGCTGCTATTTACTTGTTTTATGGGCATTTGAAGGTTAGCACTTTCGCCGAAACATTAGAAATAAAACACTTTAATTATTTTTTAATTTGTTTCAATGTTACATAATGTATTAATGGAAAATGAATAAACATCTGCTTCAGTGCTATTATTAGCTTCAGCGCCATCTAGCAACATGGATTCCTTCCTGGTCGCTCTTCTTCTACCAATCTAACAATTTTTTCTAATTTTTGCATCAATGCTGTTGAAAGTGGTTCTCAGGTCGATTTTTGTACACCGATTTTTCGAAAGCTTTGGATAGCGTGAGGCTAATGTCTTGTTAATCAAGCTTCATAAATTGGGTATTCATTCACAGCTTTTGAAATGGATTGAGTCCATTGATGGCATTTTCGGTACATTTGTACTTTTTTGGTGCATTTACCTCCTGAAAAATCGTTGTCAGTTCATTCGACAAGTTTTCAGTACATTCGGTACATTTGGGGCCTTTTCAGTACATTCGCCGAATTTTTAGCACATTTTTTATATGTCTATGTCACTGGCGAAACTAGTTCTTAGGATAAACTAGTTTTTCCTATGCCAAACAAGTTTATTCGAAGGCCTAAAAGTATGCAATTTAATTTTAATGTAAAAGCACTGTGAATAGCGAAGCCAGTGTTGCACATATTATATCCTGAACCGCGGCGAAGCCGCTGTTGGACATATTAGAGGATGTAAATCCTGAACCGCGGCCGTAGGGCGCCCAATTACCCTCACTTACCACTTGCCAAGTATACAATGAAATTGCCAAAGTTTGTTGTCTGACTTTGCTGCTGTCGTAGACTTCACTAACCACAATGCTCTTGCATTAAAATATCATTGCACATCGTTGGGCTTAACAGAACTAGTTTGGCCTAAAAACAAGTTTGGCCGGTAACATATATACTAAGAAATAAAACAATTCAATTATTAGCTCTGAACGAGTTTTGTTTTTCAGTTCAGAGCCATCTTGCTGATTTCCTCAGATAGATGTACCGAAAAGTCGTTTCTAAACGTATACAAATTATTCGCATGTTTTGGCTTTTCTCAAAGAACGATTTGAAAACAAATCAATAATCTTTCAGGAACAGAGTTGTTTGAGTTACCGTGGCTTCCACGACAAAATCCCTCTAGTTTAAGGGAGTGAATAGACTCACACTTAAGGGCACTCAAATCGTTAGGCACTAACAACGTAATCGTAATGAAATTTAGTATGGCAGATGCACTTGCTAAAAGGTATCTTCATACGAAAATTTGGCACAATAGAACCGGTGGGCGTGGCACCTCCCATATAAGCAGAACACGTTTAATGCTAAAATTTAGTATGTGGATATCAATGACGAATATAATTTATTGAACCAAAAGTAGGCGGAATTGGAGAAGTGGGTGTGGCATATTTAGTTTTCTGATTTATATTCTATTTTTTTCAACATTTTCCACATTCTTTTGACTTTTCCAACTTTTTAACTTTTCCCAACATATTCCATATGTATATTTTCCACTTTTTCAACCTCTTTCAACTGGATTCGACATTTTCTTTATTTTTTCGACTATTTCATGAATTTTGAATTGTTTCAACATTTTTCAACTTCTTGCAAGTATTTTTGAGTTTTTTAACCACTTTCAACATTTTCCACATTTTTTCGACTTTTTCAATTTCTTTTAACTTTCTGCAATGGTTTCCATATATTTAGACTTTTTGAGTTTTTTTCAACTGTTTCAACATTTTTCAACCTCTTTGAACCTTATTACATTATTGTCGACTTCTTCAACCTTTTCAACGTCTTTTTAACATTTATTTGGAAAGTACTTTTAGTGCAGTGTAGGGTATGTGAGTTTCGGCCCGGCCGAAGATAACACCTTTACTAGTTTATATTGCATTTATTATGATCATTGGATCATAATCAATTGTGATACGAAATAGATAGATGCTGTTCGAAAAGTGGTGTGCGAAAAGCAGTTTTATCCCTTTATGTGAACATTTTGGCTATATTAAAAAATTTATTGATTTTGGATATCGTCAGAAATCAAAGCATGCGTGATCACGTTTCTATTAATTTTTTTAATATATATGTGTATTAACTAGACTCGAGTCGCTTCAAGCAAGATCAAGATCGTTAAAATTGTCAACCAAACCTGACATTGCACAATTATTATATAGTGTCCGGAGAATCCAAATACATAGTTCGCAAAATCGGAGCTGCTATTTACTTGTTTTATGGGCATTTGAAGGTTAGCACTTTCGCCGAAACATTAGAAATAAAACACTTTAATTATTTTTTAATTTGTTTCAATGTTACATAATGTATTAATGGAAAATGAATAAATAAATAAATGACATCTGCTTCAGTGCTATTATTCGCTTCAGCGCCATCTAGCAACATGGATTTTTTCCTGGTCGCTCTTCTTCTACCTATCTAACAATTTTTTCTAATTTTTGCATCAATGCTGTTGAAAGTGGTTCTCAGGTCGATTTTTGTACACCGATTTTTCGAAAGCTTTGGATAGCGTGAGGCTAATGTCTTGTTAATCAAACTTCATAAATTGGGTATTCATTCACAGCTTTTGAAATGGATTGAGTCCAATGATGGCATTTTCGGTACATTTGTACTTTTTTGGTGCATTTACCTTCTGAAAAATCGTTGTCAGTTCATTCGACAAGTTTTCAGTACATTCGGTACATTTGGGGCATTTTCAGTACATTCGCCGAATTTTTAGCACATTTTCAGTACATTTTCGGTACATTTGGACAATTTATACTATTTACCTTTTTTTTTGTTTTTTAGTAAATGAAAATAACCGCAATGAGTAGACAGACAATAGTAGGACAAATATTTTCGTATGAAGGCATGAAATCAGATCCACAACGTGTTGAAGCTATTTGTAATCTTAAATTCCAACAGATAAGAAAGGCTTGCAGTCTGTTTTAGGATTAATTAATTTTATGAGAATTTATACTCCACACTTGTCTGACAGGTGTAAGAATTTGTATGATTTACTTAAGAAGGATAGAGAACTTCAATGGTTTCCAACACATCAAGAGGAATTTGATAATATCAAAAAAATGATATCAAGTGCACCTGTTTTAAAAAGTTTTGATGTAAGCTTAGAGTGTATCATTCAGTGTGATGCTTCACAATTTGGTTGGGCCAGTGTGTTTCGCTTTTCTTGAATTCAAATTCTTATTGAAATATTTTATGCACATGCAAACAAACTTATAGGTTGAACTCTATGCATTGTTAACTTTAATTATTAAGGAAATAAAAAATGGAGATGTTTTAAACAATGAATTGTTATCTTTAAGTTAGTATCACCCTGTTAAAAAAATAATGAATTGTCAATAAAATACAGCTGTCAGTAGACAGTGAACAACCAAACAGAAAAAAAATAAATATGTATGATTTTTCAATCAAACAAAATCTAATAAAAAGCGAGAAAAAGCGAAGTCTCGCTGACTTATGCTTTTCTATAAATGGCCATGAAAAACACTTTCATTTTTTGTATCATTCGAATCGCTCTTTTATTGCCTTTATCTTGGAACCAGTAGTACGTCTGCCATCAAGTTTACGACTAAATATTGCGCTACATATATACTTATTATATTTCGATTGTATTAACTAAATGGTGTGACCAGAAACAACCGTTGTACTAAAAAATTGCAAATGACCGTTTTCGCAATGAAGTAGTGAAACATTCGAAATATATGTCTATGTCACTGGCGAAACTAGTTCTTAGGATAAACTAGTTTTTCCTATGCCAAACAAGTTTATTCGAAGGCCTAAAAGTATGCAATTTAATTTTAATGTAAAAGCACTGTGAATAGCGAAGCCAGTGTTGCACATATTATAGCCTGAACCGCGGCGAAGCCGCTGTTGGACATATTAGAGGATGTAAATCCTGAACCGCGGCCGTAGCGCGCCCAATTACCCTCACTTACCACTTGCCAAGTATACAATGAAATTGCCAAAGTTTGTTGTCTGACTTTGCTGCTGTCGTAGACTTCACTAACCACAGTGCTCTTGCATTAAAATATCATTGCACATCTTTGGGCTTAACAGAACTAGTTTGGCCTAAAAACAAGTTTGGCCGGTAACATATATACTAAGAAATAAAACAATTCAATTATTAGCTCTGAACGAGTTTTGTTTTTCAGTTCAGAGCCATCTTGCTGATTTCCTCAGATAGATGTACCGAAAAGTCGTTTCTAAACGTATACGAATTATTCGCATGTTTTGGCTTTTCTCAAAGAACGATTTGAAAACAAATCAATAATCTTTCAGGAACAGAGTTGCTTGAGTTACCGTGGCTTCCACGACAAAATCCCTCTAGTTTAAGGGAGTGAATAGACTCACACTTAAGGGCACTCAAATCGTTAGGCACTAACAACGTAATCGTAATGAAATTTAGTATGGCAGATGCACTTGCTAAAAGGTATCTTCATACGAAAATTTGGCATAATAGAACCGGTGGGCGTGGCACCTCCCATATAAGCAGAACACGTTTAATGCTAAAATTTAGTATGTGGATATCAATGACGAATATAATTTATTGAACCAAAAGTAGGCGGAATTGGAGAAGTGGGCGTGGTATATTTAGTTTTCTGATTTATATTCTATTTTTTTCAACATTTTCCACATTCTTTTGACTTTTCCAACTTTTTAACTTTTCCCAACATATTCCATATGTATATTTTCCACTTTTTCAACCTCTTTCAACTGGATTCGACATTTTCTTTATTTTTTCGACTATTTCATGAATTTTGAATTGTTTCAACATTTTTCAACTTCTTGCAAGTATTTTTGAGTTTTTTAACCACTTTCAACATTTTCTACATTTTTTCGACTTTTTCAATTTCTTTTAACTTTCTGCAATGGTTTCCATATATTTAGACTTTTTGAGTTTTTTTCAACTGTTTCAACATTTTTCAACCTCTTTGAACCTTATTACATTATTGTCGACTTCTTCAACCTTTTCAACGTCTTTTTAACATTTATTTGGAAAGTACTTTTAGTGCAGTGTAGGGTATGTGAGTTTCGGCCCGGCCGAAGATAAGACCTTTACTAGTTTATATTGCATTTATTATGATCATTGGATCATAATCAATTGTGATACGAAATAGATAGATGCTGTTCGAAAAGTGGTGTGCGAAAAGCAGTTTTATCCCTTTATGTGAACATTTTGGCTATATTAAAAAATTTATTGATTTTGTATATCGTCAGAAATCAAAGCATGCGTGATCACGTTTCTATTAATTTTTTTAATATATATGTGTATTAGCTAGACTCGAGTCGCTTCAAGCAAGATCAAGATCGTTAAAATTGTCAACCAAACCTGACATTGCACAATTATTATATAGTGTCCGGAGAATCCAAATACATAGTTCGCAAAATCGGAGCTGCTATTTACTTGTTTTATGGGCATTTGAAGGTTAGCACTTTCGCCGAAACATTAGAAATAAAACACTTTAATTATTTTTTAATTTGTTTCAATGTTACATAATGTATTAATGGAAAATGAATAAATAAATAAATGACATCTGCTTCAGTGCTATTATTCGCTTCAGCGCCATCTAGCAACATGGATTTTTTCCTGGTCGCTCTTCTTCTACCAATCTAACAATTTTTTATAATTTTTGCATCAATGCTGTTGAAAGTGGTTCTCAGGTCGATTTTTGTACACCGATTTTTCGAAAGCTTTGGATAGCGTGAGGCTAATGTCTTGTTAATCAAGCTTCATAAATTGGGTATTCATTCACAGCTTTTGAAATGGATTGAGTCCATTGATGGCATTTTCGGTACATTTGTACTTTTTTGATGCATTTACCTCCTGAAAAATCGTTGTCAGTTCATTCGACAAGTTTTCAGTACATTCGGTACATTTGGGGCATTTTCAGTACATTCGCCGAATTTTTAGCACATTTTCAGTACATTTTCGGTACATTTGGACAATTTATACTATTTACCTTTTTTTTTGTTTTTTAGTAAATGAAAATAACCGCAATGAGTAGACAGACAGTAGTAGGACAAATATTTTCGTATGAAGGCATGAAATCAGATCCACAACGTGTTGAAGCTATTTGTAATCTTAAATTCCAACAGATAAGAAAGGCTTGCAGTCTGTTTTAGGATTAATTAATTTTATGAGAATTTATACTCCACACTTGTCTGATAGGTGTAAGAATTTGTATGATTTACTTAAGAAGGATAGAGAACTTCAATGGTTTCCAACACATCAAGAGGAATTTGATAATATCAAAAAAATTATATCAAGTGCACCTGTATTAAAAAATTTTGATGTAAGCTTAGAGTGTATAATTCAGTGTGATGCTTCACAATTTGGACTGGGGCTTGCTTACTCCAGCGATATGGGCCAGTGTGTTTCGCTTTTCTTGAATTCAAATTCTTATTGAAATATTTTATGCACATGCAAACAAACTTATAGGTTGAGCTCTATGCATTGTTAACTTTAATTATTAGGGAAGTAAAAAAAGGAGATGTTTTAAACAATGAATTGTTATCTTTAAGTTAGTATCACCCTGTTAAAGTAATAATGAATTGTCAATAAAATACAGCTGTCATCGCAGTGAATATGCGACGTCAGTAGACAGTGAACAACCAAACAGAAAGAAAATAAATATGTACGATTTTTCAATCAAACAAACTCTAATAAAAAGCAAAGTCTCGCTGACTTATGCTTTTCTATAAATGGCCATGAAAAACACTTTCATTTTTTGTATCATTCGAATCGCTCTTTTATTGCCTTTATCTTGGAACCAGTAGTACGTCTGCCATCAAGTTTACGACTAAATATTGCGCTACATATATACTTATTATATTTCGATTGTATTAACTAAATGGTGTGACCAGAAACAACCGTTGTACTAAAAAATTGCAAATGACCGTTTTCGCAATGAAGTAGTGAAACATTCGAAATATATGTCTATGTCACTGGCGAAACTAGTTCTTAGGATAAACTAGTTTTTCCTATGCCAAACAAGTTTATTCGAAGGCCTAAAAGTATGCAATTTAATTTTAATGTAAAAGCACTGTGAATAGCGAAGCCAGTGTTGCACATATTATAGCCTGAACCGCGGCGAAGCCGCTGTTGGACATATTAGAGGATGTAAATCCTGAACCGCGGCCGTAGGGCGCCCAATTACATTCACTTACCACTTGCCAAGTATACAATGAAATTGCCAAAGTTTGTTGTCTGACTTTGCTGCTGTCGTAGACTTCACTAACCACAGTGCTCTTGCATTAAAATATCATTGCACATCTCTGGGCTTAACAGAACTAGTTTGGCCTAAAAACAAGTTTGGCCGGTAACATATATACTAAGAAATAAAACAATTCAATTATTAGCTTTGAACGAGTTTTGTTTTTCAGTTCAGAGCCATCTTGCTGATTTCCTCAGATAGATGTACCGAAAAGTCGTTTCTAAACGTATACGAATTATTCGCATGTTTTGGCTTTTCTCAAAGAACGATTTGAAAACAAATCAATAATCTTTCAGGAACAGAGTTGTTTGACTTACCGTGGCTTCCACGACAAAATCCCTCTAGTTTAAGGGAGTGAATAGACTCACACTTAAGGGCACTCAAATCGTTAGGCACTAACAACGTAATCGTAATGAAATTTAGTATGGCAGATGCACTTGCTAAAAGGTATCTTCATACGAAAATTTGGCACAATAGAACCGGTGGGCGTGGCACCTCCCATATAAGCAGAACACGTTTAATGCTAAAATTTAGTATGTGGATATCAATGACGAATATAATTTATTGAACCAAAAGTAGGCGGAATTGGAGAAGTGGGCGTGGCATATTTAGTTTTCTGATTTATATTCTATTTTTTTCAACATTTTCCACATTCTTTTGACTTTTCCAACTTTTTAACTTTTCCCAACATATTCCATATGTATATTTTCCACTTTTTCAACCTCTTTCAACTGGATTCGACATTTTCTTTATTTTTTCGACTATTTCATGAATTTTGAATTGTTTCAACATTTTTCAACTTCTTGCAAGTATTTTTGAGTTTTTTAACCACTTTCAACATTTTCCACATTTTTTCGACTTTTTCAATTTCTTTTAACTTTCTGCAATGGTTTCCATATATTTAGACTTTTTGAGTTTTTTTCAACTGTTTCAACATTTTTCAACCTCTTTGAACCTTATTACATTATTGTCGACTTCTTCAACCTTTTCAACGTCTTTTTAACATTTATTTGGAAAGTACTTTTAGTGCAGTGTAGGGTATGTGAGTTTCGGCCCGGCCGAAGATAACACCTTTACTAGTTTATATTGCATTTATTATGATCATTGGATCATAATCAATTGTGATACGAAATAGATAGATGCTGTTCGAAAAGTGGTGTGCGAAAAGCAGTTTTATCCCTTTATGTGAACATTTTGGCTATATTAAAAAATTTATTGATTTTGGATATCGTCAGAAATCAAAGCATGCGTGATCACGTTTCTATTAATTTTTTTAATATATATGTGTATTAACTAGACTCGAGTCGCTTCAAGCAAGATCAAGATCGTTAAAATTGTCAACCAAACCTGACATTGCACAATTATTATATAGTGTCCGGAGAATCCAAATACATAGTTCGCAAAATCGGAGCTGCTATTTACTAGTTTTATGGGCATTTGAAGGTTAGCACTTTCGCCGAAACATTAGAAATAAAACACTTTAATTATTTTTTAATTTGTTTCAATGTTACATAATGTATTAATGGAAAATTAATAAATAAATAAATGACATCTGCTTCAGTGCTATTATTCGCTTCAGCGCCATCTAGCAACATGGATTTTTTCCTGGTTGCTCTTCTTCTACCAATCTAACAATTTTTTATAATTTTTGCATCAATGCTGTTGAAAGTGGTTCTCAGGTCGATTTTTGTACACCGATTTTTCGAAAGCTTTGGATAGCGTGAGGCTAATGTCTTGTTAATCAAGCTTCATAAATTGGGTATTCATTCACAGCTTTTGAAATGGATTGAGTCCATTGATGGCATTTTCGGTACATTTGTACTTTTTTGGTGCACTTACCTCCTGAAAAATCGTTGTCAGTTCATTCGACAAGTTTTCAGTACATTCGGTACATTTGGGGCATTTTCAGTACATTCGCCGAATTTTTAGCACATTTTCAGTACATTTTCGGTACATTTGGACAATTTATACTATTTACCTTTTTTTTTGTTTTTTAGTAAATGAAAATAACCGCAATGAGTAGACAGACAATAGTAGGACAAATATTTTCGTATGAAGGCATGAAATCAGATCCACAACGTGTTGAAGCTATTTGTAATCTTAAATTCCAACAGATAAGAAAGGCTTGCAGTCTGTTTTAGGATTAATTAATTTTATGAGAATTTATACTCCACACTTGTCTGATAGGTGTAAGAATTTGTATGATTTACTTAAAAAGGATAGAGAACTTCAATGGTTTCCAACACATCAAGAGGAATTTGATAATATCAAAAAAATTATATCAAGTGCACCTGTATTAAAAAATTTTGATGTAAGCTTAGAGTGTATCATTCAGTGTGATGCTTCACAATTTGGACTGGGGCTTGCTTACTCCAGCGATATGGGCCAGTGTGTTTCGCTTTTCTTGAATTCAAATTCTTATTGAAATATTTTATGCACATGCAAACAAACTTATAGGTTGAACTCTATGCATTGTTAACTTTAATTATTAAGGAAGTAAAAAAAGGAGATGTTTTAAACAATGAATTGTTATCTTTAAGTTAGTATCACCCTGTTAAAATAATAATGAATTGTCAATAAAATACAGCTGTCAGTAGACAGTGAACAACCAAACAGAAAAAAAATAAATATGTACGATTTTTCAATCAAACAAAATCTAATAAAAAGCGAGAAAAAGCGAAGTCTCGCTGACTTATGCTTTTCTATAAATGGCCATGAAAAACACTTCCATTTTTAGTATCATTCGAATCGCTCTTTTATTGCCTTTATCTTGGAACCAGTAGTACGTCTGCCATCAAGTTTACGACTAAATATTGCGCTACATACATATATACTTATTATATTTCGATTGTATTAACTAGATGGTGTGACCAGAAACAACCGTTGTACTAAAAAATTGCAAATGACCGTTTTCGCAATGAAGTAGTGAAACATTCGAAATATATGTCTATGTCACTGGCGAAACTAGTTCTTAGGATAAACTAGTTTTTCCTATGCCAAACAAGTTTATTCGAAGGCCTAAAAGTATGTAATTTAATTTTAATGTAAAAGCACTGTGAATAGCGAAGCCAGTGTTGCACATATTATAGCCTGAACCGCGGCGAAGCCGCTGTTGGACATATTAGAGGATGTAAATCCTGAACCGCGGCCGTAGGGCGCCCAATTACCCTCACTTACCACTTGCCAAGTATACAATGAAATTGCCAAAGTTTGTTGTCTGACTTTGCTGCTGTCGTAGACTTCACTAACCACAGTGCTCTTGCATTAAAATATTATTGCACATCTTTGGGCTTAACAGAACTAGTTTGGCCTAAAAACAAGTTTGGCCGGTAACATATATACTAAGAAATAAAACAATTCAATTATTAGCTCTGAACAAGTTTTGTTTTTCAGTTCAGAGCCATCTTGCTGATTTCCTCAGATAGATGTACCGAAAAGTCGTTTCTAAACGTATACGAATTATTCGCATGTTTTGGCTTTTCTCAAAGAACGATTTGAAAACAAATCAATAATCTTTCAGGAACAGAGCTTTTTGAGTTACCGTGGCTTCCACGACAAAAATCCCTCTAGTTTAAGGGAGTGAATAGACTCACACTTAAGGGCACTCAAATCGTTAGGCACTAACAACGTAATCGTAATGAAATTTAGTATGGCAGATGCACTTGCTAAAAGGTATCTTCATACGAAAATTTGGCACAATAGAACCGGTGGGCGTGGCACCTCCCATATAAGCAGAACACGTTTAATGCTAATATTTAGTATGCGGATATCAATGACGAATATAATTTATTGAACCAAAAGTAGACGGAATTGGAGAAGTGGGTGTGGCATATTTAGTTTTCTGATTTATATTCAATTTTTTTCAACATTTTCCACATTCTTTTGACTTTTCCAACTTTTTAACTTTTCCCAACATATTCCATATGTATATTTTCCACTTTTTCAACCTCTTTCAACTGGATTCGACATTTTCTTTATTTTTTCGACTATTTCATGAATTTTGAATTGTTTCAACAATTTTCAACTTCTTGCAAGTATTTTTGAGTTTTTTAACCACTTTCAACATTTTCCACATTTTTTCGACTTTTTCAATTTTTTTTAACTTTCTGCAATGGTTTCCATATATTTAGACTTTTTGAGTTTTTTTCAACTGTTTCAACATTTTTCAACCTCTTTGAACCTTATTACATTATTGTCGACTTCTTCAACCTTTTCAACGTCTTTTTAACATTTATTTGGAAAGTACTTTTAGTGCAGTGTAGGGTATGTGAGTTTCGGCCCGGCCGAAGATAAGACCTTTACTAGTTTATATTGCATTTATTATGATCATTGGATCATAATCAATTGTGATACGAAATAGATAGATGCTGTTCGAAAAGTGGTGTGCGAAAAGCAGTTTTATCCCTTTATGTGAATATTTTGGCTATATTAAAAAATTTATTGATTTTGGATATCGTTAGAAATCAAAGCATGCGTGATCACGTTTCTATTAATTTTTTTAATATATGTGTATTAACTAGACTCGAGTCGCTTCAAGCAAGATCAAGATCGTTAAAATTGTCAACCAAATCTGACATTGCACAATTATTATTTAGTGTCCGGAGAATCCAAATACATAGTTCGCAAAATCGGAGCTGCTATTGACTTGTTTTATGGGCATTTGAAGGTTAGCACTTTCGCCGAAACATTAGAAATAAAACACTTTAATTATTTTTTAATTTGTTTCAATGTTACATAATGTATTAATGGAAAATGAATAAATAAATAAATGACATCTGCTTCAGTGCTATTATTCGCTTCAGCGCCATCTAGCAACATGGATTCTTTCCTGGTCGCTCTTCTTCTACCAATCTAACAATTTTTTCTAATTTTTGCATCAATGCTGTTGAAAGTGGTTCTCAGGTCGATTTTTGTACACCAATTTTTCGAAAGCTTTGGATAGCGTGAGGCTAATGTCTTGTTAATCAAGCTTCATAAATTGGGTATTCATTCACAGCTTTTGAAATGGATTGAGTCCATTGATGGCATTTTCGGTACATTTGTACTTTTTTGGTGCATTTACCTCCTGAAAAATCGTTGTCAGTTCATTCGACAAGTTTTCAGTACATTCGGTACATTTGGGGCATTTTCAGTACATTCGCCGAATTTTTAGCACATTTTTTATATGTCTATGTCACTGGCGAAACTAGTTCTTAGGATAAACTAGTTTTTCCTATGCCAAACAAGTTTATTCGAAGGCCTAAAAGTATGCAATTTAATTTTAATGTAAAAGCACTGTGAATAGCGAAGCCAGTGTTGCACATATTATAGCCTGAACCGCGGCGAAGCCGCTGTTGGACATATTAGAGGATGTAAATCCTGAACCGCGGCCGTAGGGCGCCCAATTACCCTCACTTACCACTTGCCAAGTATACAATGAAATTGCCAAAGTTTGTTGTCTGACTTTGCTGCTGTCGTAGACTTCACTAACCACAGTGCTCTTGCATTAAAATATCATTGCACATCTTTGGGCTTAACAGAACTAGTTTGGCCTAAAAACAAGTTTGGCCGGTAACATATATACTAAGAAATAAAACAATTCAATTATTAGCTCTGAACGAGTTTTGTTTTTCAGTTCAGAGCCATCTTGCTGATTTCCTCAGATAGATGTACCGAAAAGTCGTTTCTAAACGTATACGAATTATTCGCATGTTTCGGCTTTTCTCAAAGAACGATTTGAAAACAAATCAATAATCTTTCAGGAACAGAGTTGTTTGAGTTACCGTGGCTTCCACGACAAAATCCCTCTAGTTTAAGGGAGTGAATAGATAACGTCAACTCACACTTAAGGGCACTCAAATCGTTAGGCAGTTGAATGTTCATAAAATTGATGCAAGATTCACACCGAAAAAAAAACTTACTCCGTTTAAGGAAAATTGCCTAAATGTAAGGAAAAAATGTCCTTCAATACGAGCTAAAGCCATGGGTTCCTCAAAATAAGTAAGTTGGATTCCTTACTACAAGTAAATGTTGCTGCTTTGAAATAAGGAAAAGTTTACTCAATGGGAGGACAAGGTTATAAAACTGAGGAAAATTTTACTTTTTCTAAGGATGAAGGTATCCTTGAGTGAAAGAAATTTACTTAAAATAAATTCGTTGATTTCAAAAAAAATTTGTTAATTTTCTATTTCCTCTATTTTCTTATTTGATGTGTTGGTGGTTACTTATTGTCAGTCATTCTTATTTTAATTGTAATACGTTTTTAAAACTTCAAAGAAGAACTTAAATTTTTTTTTGCCTGTCACCCGATCAGGGAATTGAACCTGTGTTCTGCGCCATGCCACTGTTCAAAGATGCTCATCTTACCTAACTCAGCCACCGACAGCATTTTTAAGACATACTAAAATGATGTTGTTAAACTACGCATGTAACAACCATTGTCTGATCAGGAAAGCTTCGGTTCAAATCCCGGCGACGACATAATTTTTTTTTTTTTTTAATTCTTTTATTTTTTTATTTAAAAAACAAGTAGAGAACTATAAATATATAGGCAAAAACAGAATACTTACGAGAAGAATAGATATTAATTTCAGCGAGTGTTGCCACTCATTTATTAAGGAAAATTTTCCTACGTTATAGTAAATTTTTTGAAGAAACTAACTAAAACTGAGTACGATTTTCCTTAAACAAAACATTCCATTAGATTGAGGAAGTTTTTACTCAAATGAGGAACAAGTTGTCCTCAAAAATTCTTCCCAAAGAAAAATTTACTATTTCAAAGGAAAGTTTTACTAAAACCACAAACTCTATATTTGAGGAAGAGCGTTGACTTGCTTTAATGAAACATGAACTCATTTCAAAGGACTCAATTACTAAATGAGACGATATTTTCATCAATATGAGGAAAAATAACTTAGATTAAGGAAAATTTTTACACTAAATCGGAGGAAGGCAGTTCTTCAAATTTAGTACGGTCTTTTTTTTCGGTGCAGAGAAACAAATAATTTTTATTGAAAATATTTTGCTGTAGGTCGAAAAACCACACCATAAACATCTATTTTTAGCAAAAGAAGTGAAATGCAGTAGACTTCCAATATAACGTATAACGATATAACGAATTTCCATTTTAATGAACAGTTTTTCAAATTGAGACTTTTCCATTGATGTCTCTAAATTATGAACGCTAAAAATGTTTTCCGTTCCTAATAACGAACATTGTTTAATTCAAAAATAAATGTTGAACTGAAATAACTTTTTTTACCAGTAAAGGTGATCGCCAGTAAGAAGAGCATTGCAAAATCTAATTTAACGTTTATACGAGTTAATATATGCTATAATAAAAGCCAGTTTCTTTAATAAAAAAACACTTCGATATACAGTAGGTAACGGATATAAGCACAATTCATATAAGAAAGGAAGGCTTATAAGAAACATTTTTGAAAGCACCGCGTTTTTTCCCAATATTTTGAGGTAAAAAAACAATCTATATAAGAAACTCCTTATAAAAAAAAAACGCATAAAAGAAAGCTTTTTCCAAGCACCAATATGAAAAATCTTAAGAAAAAAATAACGCTAATAAGAGATTTTTTCAAATCGTAATTTTCGTTCTTTGGTCAAAATTGAAAATACGCGCCTTCTTTATGTCATCATTCTTCAATCAAAATTGAACGAGCAAGTGTAACGATTGCAGTTGCTGAACGCACTTATTACTCACTGCTGAGATTTGTGCGACTCGGATATAAGAAATAAAGTTTCTTATATCACTAGTACGTATATAGGAAATTTTTTTCTTATAAACGTTGTACTTCTATAAGAAAAAACTGATATAAGAATGAAATTTCCGGGATTTTTTGACTTTCTTATATCCGTTACCTACTGTAACGAGTTTTACGATATTACGACTGTCCCGTGCATTAATTAGTTCGTTATATTGGAGGTCTACTGTATGTCCTTTATTGATAAAAATTTTTTGGCCGAGAATAAAATTGAATGTTTATCATCAATTTGTATTGATTTTCAGAAGAATGTGTTGCATCACTGACCGTAGAAAAATACGTGCATCACTGACCGTAAGAAAATACGTGCATCACTGACCGTACGAAAATACGTGCATCACTGACCGTAAGAAAATACTTGCATCACTGACCGTAGAAAAATAACGCCATCTAGAACGCACTAGAAACGATATTCTAGACAACGGCAGATGGTTCTAGCAAATGATGACTTTAGTATAAAAGGCTGTTATATGAGCAGCAGAGACACAGTTGATATTGAACAGTGGAACACAGTGAATCTTAAGTGAGAACATTTGAATTTAAGTACTAAAGTGATATAGTGGATTTTAAGTAATAAAGTATAACGTTTGTGTATACAATTTGAATGTAAAGATTAAATAAACAATTGTACTGTGTAAAAACTAACGTTTGTGATTTAAATAAACCATTTTATAATTAAATAAAGATTGCGTTTTTCTTGATTATTACACAATCCAGTGATCGAACTCAGAAAAGTGTAAGAGATTGAAATTACTGTCAAAGGGACAGGAAATTTCGTAACAATATGTATATGCTAAGAAATAAAACACTTCAATTATCAACTCTGAACGAGTATTTGTTTTTCAGTTCAGAGCCATCTTGCTGACTAATGAGGGTATTCTTCTAAACGCGAAGATGTCGCAAACAATTTTAGTAAAATAAAATACTGCATCACCTTCAGTGCCATTTCCTCAGTGAAGTAAATTGCAGTAGTGAAACAGCACATCAATATTCAATACAGACGAAGCTCGCAAATTAAAATTCGCGGAAATTAGATTTGCTTGGAAATTGGGTCACTATTTTACTTTGTGTACACAGGTTGGAAATTAGAAAAAAAATCTAACATTTGGAGCTCAAAATTTTAAGCTCTAAAATTAGAACAGAAATTCTAATTTCGAACAATTTTTTATATTGCATTTATTATGATCATTGGATCATAATCAATTGTGATACGCAATAGATAGATGCTGTTCGAAAAGTGGTGTGCGAAAAGCAGCTTTACACCTTTATGTGAACATTTTGGCTATATTAACCCATATCCAACCGCGCTGCAAAAATTTTTGAATTTTTTGATATAATGTATATTTCTACAGTAATTGGAGCCTCCTGATTCCAAATGTGTCATCAAAAAAATTCTAGCCCCGTTATGTTCAAAAATCAAGTGTTCGATTAATCGAACGTTGGCGCTTATCCCATACCATAAAATCCCATACAAATACCACATTTCAAATTTTCCCCCAAGTGACAGCGTTTCTCTCTTCTCTTTTCTACTGTGTTTTCACAGGATTAAAGGTGTTTTGTGCATGCTTATCATATGTTGATTTTTTTTTGGTTTTGGGCAGAGTCTCCGTTTGTCAACCGGCAATTTATTCTTGATCATTCCTCAATGTGGAAAACCCGATGAATACAACACCGAGGTTTACTAAGAAACGTCGTGGCCCCCATGTGTCACGTGGTATTTTTCGACAACTTCTTCACATCTTATCATCTCCTGTGCTTGCCATCACTATTCTGAAACAATTCGCTGAAATTTCTGAATACTACTAATATGAAGACCGAAAAGGATTTACCTTGCGGCACACATGATTAGGTGTACGACTCTAAGAACCAGATCACTCGTTGTCGCTGGCAAGATAATAAGTAGGTCACTATAGCGATAAGAAATTCGATCAGATTCTGCCACTCCACAATGTTCTAAAGTTTTTAAGAAAGGGCCCACTAAAGAAGGCAAATTTGTCAACGTGGATCGGGTTGGTGTTGTTGTGGGTTTTTACCACACATGATATGTTATTTAAACAAATAACATATTATGGCATATTTTTGGGATGATGCTTAACATCATCCAATAATAATTGCAGCACACTTTTGGGTATTTGTTGTTTTGTTGATAAATTTAAGTTGCTATGTGCAAGTTCTGCTTGTTAAGAATTAACAAGAATGAGAACGCCAAGCACTTAAATGCAACAACAAAACAGCAAGCAAAAGCAAGGTGTGAAACCCGGACATATGCCGACCTTACTACTTTGGTGAATTAAATAAGACTTATGCAATTTTTACATAAGTCAAATAAATATTTGTAGGTCAAAATTTTGTAGGCCAACTATTTGTGGGCCAAGATTTGGTAAAGTAGAATAAGTTTTTGTTATTGTATTCCTAATTAATTATTTTAGCATGTAATTTGTTATTGCAATTATCTGTATCATAGGTGTTAAGTAAAATGAAATGAAAGATTAAAAAGAGAGTTAGTTCTGAATTAAAAAGTACAACAAGTTGGTGTTATTATTTTCAAAAGGAGTAGCTAGAAGGTGAGTATACTCATATCATTAACCCCAAATTTACTTTGTTTTTTTCAGATACAGCTTTCAAAACAGTACTAAGTGTTTTCCCAGGACGGGAAAAATACTAGTACAACATTGGCGCAGCCGGTAGGATTCGCACTTCTACACAGTAGTACAACATTGGCGCAGCCGGTTTACAGGACCACAAAAGCAGTGTAACAATTGGCAAAAGCAGTACAACAACAACATAGGATTCGATATTTACAACATCAAGGAATTGGAAATAAAATTGGTGAGTATCCTTGTCACAATATCACTAACCATAAACTTCTTAAAACATGTTGGCTTTCAGCCACTAGCACAGCCAATTTGTTGGCAATATCCAAACGAACTTAGGAGCATGAACTATGAGCTATCCTCATAGTCCATGTTTTGCACCATATATTAGGGAAGTAGGTTTCATTGAAATAATTTTGTGAACTTATTGGAAGTTCACAAAATAATAATTTTTTTTTATCTCTCTTCTAATTCTAATTGAATTGATAGGATTGTTGAAATAATAATTTTTTTTTTGATAGTACTTTACTCAAATGTTGAATACTTTATGGGAAAGTTTAAATTTTGAAAGAATTTTTAAGTTTCAGTTATTAATAGAATTTTGAAAATAGAATTTGTATTGGAAACAATAAATTTTAAATTTGAAATTTTGATAACAGTTTGCATTTTTGTAAGAATTTAAATTTAAATTTTCTTAAACGTTATTTTCGCGGGAAAACGTTTGTTATTTGTTTGTTTGTTTTATTTTTCTCCATTGAAAGTCTTGTAGAACTTATTTTTGGTTCCGAAGAATATTTCAAATTCTGAGGATCCGTTTATTCTGCATAGACTCGCGTTTTCGTAAATAATTTTAACTTCCTTTTTAAATCGTATATAACCTTGCAGAATTTTATTGTTGGTTCTGAGGAATACTTTCAAATATTCCAAAGATTCGTGTTCTGCAGAGGTCCGTGTGTCATTAAGTATAAATTATTCCAAATAAGCAGTAAATAAAGTTTAACGATTTGAATTTCGTATCACTAATTAATGAGTGGTATATACACTTTTCTAAACAAAGTTGGGATAGGTCGCGTAAACTCACAAAAATTCTGTATACAAATTTGTAGGCAAAATTTATTAATGCAACAGGTCGTTCATTCACTTATGGAAATTTGAAACGTTGAGCATTTGTACAGCAAAAAGAAACATCTATAAAAAAAAAGAGCACGTAAAATAAAACGTTTGCTTTTTGTTAAAGTTAACAACTGTTTAAAGTAGCTGACTTAGCTTTTTATGTATTTTATATGAGGTAATGAACGATTTAGAATTTAATAAACACGCCCACGAAAAATTGTTAGGAGAATTGTGTAGATTTACATATAACGGAAATCTTAAGCATAACAGAAAACTAATTAAGTTTTATTTATTTCTATAATGGGTTTCCTAGAAATCTCGAAGTTAGTGAAAAATATAGTACCCTTTTTTTCAGGGGCTAGTTCACCAACGTTGAAATCGGATCTATATAGGTTCATAGAAGGATGTGAGGCAGTGCGGAAAGTTATTAAAGCTGAAGAAGAACCTGAACTCATAGCAAGCGTTAGGCTTCATTTGAATGGTGATGCATTTGAGTTAATCAGATCTCATGAGCTAAAGTCATTAAAAGAGCTACATGAATTGTTAAAAATAACATACATCAAAGCCAAATCTATTGATTTAATTCAAGAACAAATAAGAAACGCCCGCCAACTTCCTGAAGAAGAACTGCGTACATTCGCGAGACGAATAAATACGCTAAGAAACGAAGCCTTAGAAATAATAAAATTAGCTTAAAAAGATTTATCTGATGTAATATTCAGAGAAGAATTGAATAAATCAGTGATTACAGCATTTAAGTTAGGATTACGTAATAAAATGCTTAAGATATTGATGTTAAGGGAGGACACAAACAGCTTGGATAAATTGTTACAGGAAACAATCAAAATGGAAGATGTCATACAAGGAGATTTAGAATTATTATCTGGAGTTAACGTAGTGCAGTCTGGCAATGAAGAAGCACTCCCAGTGAAATCAAGTATTACGAAACATTCTTTAGAAAAATAAATATTTCCACTGAGAGAGCAAGAGGGTACAAATAAATATTTCGCCAGAAAGCTGCCAATTAAGTGCTCATATTGTAATAAAAGGGTCACACAAGAGAGGACTGTTATGTTAGGAAAAACACCCCTTTCTGTGACAAGTGCTTAGAATATGGACACATGACCAACATAAAATGTTCGCAAAACACTACGGACATAGGGAAACAAGTAAAAATAATAATTCAAGTTCACAGCGGCATCAAGGGGGACAACAGTCCTCCAGTAAATGTAGTTGGTGTGATAGAACTGGGCATGCAATAGAAAATTGTTTTGCCAAAAAGAAATTTGAAAAGGCTCAGGGAAACTAAGGGGGGCCCAAGACCGGCCAATAGTCTGGGGACCCAAAAAACTTAGTAAATTAGGGCCAAAAGGAGTACGTTATCTACTAATTATCAAACAAATAAAGTTTCAGAAAATATTTTAGATGAAATAGTAACAGTAAATCAGCTACAAGAAAGTGCAGTTGATACGTTAACTACATCTGAAATTACAAATAATTTTAATAAAGTAGTAACAGTAAACCAACCACAAAAAAGTGCAGTGGGTACGTTATCTACTAATTATGAAACAAATGAAGTTTCAGAAAATATTTTAGATGAAATAGTAACAGTAAATCAGCTACAAGAAAGTGCAGTTGATACGTTAACTACATCTGAAATTACAAATAATTTTAATAAAGTAGTAACAGTAAATCAACCACAACAAAGTGCAGTTGGTACGTTATCTACTAATTATGAAACGAATAAAGTTTCAGAAAATATTTTAGATGAAATAGTAACAGTAAATCAGCTACAAGAAAGTGCAGCTGATACGTTAACTACATCTGAAATCATAAATAATTTTAACAAAGTAGTAACAGTAAATCAACCACAACAAAGTGCAGTTGATACTAAAGGCCTGCATCAGTATAATCATTAACCTACGAAGCTGTTACCGAAGGCAATTTTATTGCTTTCAATAAGTATACATATCGTTTGTTCGTGTTACTGTTACCATCATTGTAATATTCTCTTCTTACTTGTAACACACTGTATGTACATAAATGTATCGTGTTATAGCGCGTACGTCTACTCCGCGTAAACTGATACTTCTGCTACTGCGCATTTGATGTTTTTTACTATGCAATAATGAATAATAATGATCATTGATCAGCCATTATTTTGTGTGCGTAGGCGAGTGATGTGCATGTTTTTATCATTAGATTTACATATATAACAAAAAGAGAGTTTCTGAAATCAAATATGAGCCTTGTAAGAATTGCGTGTACATAAAGTGAAATATTATTATAATAATTATAGTGAACATGTTTTATTTGCTTGTCCTTTTTTATAACTTTTCATATTGTTGGCAAAGTTGCCACTTGTTTCGATTGGAAGAAAATAAATTTAATTTTTTTTAATTTGGTGTTATAATAGCATGGATAAATATTTTTAAAATATGATTAGTACTACAGTGGAACTAGATTTTAATAGTGATTTATAAATTAATTAAATTATTTATTGTTAAATTTATGAATTGTTTATTTGTGAAACTTGAGCATCGTTGAATAAATTATTTTGTAAATGTAAATATTTTGCCGTAGTTATAATAATTTTTCTACAACATTCTAAAGATAAAATTACCAAAATGTATTTTACACAGATCTAAAACACGAATTTGATGTTACAACAATGTTGAAAAATTACAATAATTACTGGACATTGCGTTTTATTTCAGTTTTCAGATATATAAATAAAAAATTTGTACTTGTACAATTTTCATCTTCTGGCAACGCCATGGTGTACAAATGAATTCTCTCGCTCCCTCTCTTTTATCCAATACATAAAACCAATAGAGCACTTCATTCAGTTGGATTATGTTACCTGTTTTGTTATGCGCTTGCATACATGATGTTTATTTATCTTTTTCTTACTATACGCTAAGGTACTCACAAGAAATGTATAAATGTAATGATGGTAACAGAAAACTGAATGCCTATTGAAACCAATAAATTTTTGTTAACAGTGCAGACCTTTAGTTGATACGTTAACTAATAGAAGTAAAAATTATAAAGTTTTGAGTATTAACTTAAAGCAATATAATGCGGGGAAAACAAATCATACACAGAATACTGTAGTTGAGGCGTCCCTCGCAAAACCCATAGAATGCGTATCAAACGCAAAAGATACTGAAACTGGGAGACACATCTTGTATGGCAGGCATAACGAGAATTTCTACCAAGCAAATCAAAATGACGTGTTCATAGAAGTGCCCTGTAAAGAGGCCAGATATGGAAAACTTATTTTGTTGGTAGATTCCGGTGCTGACACAAGTTTGGTCAAAGAAAGTGCAATGTTGCATTTCCCAGAATCAGATACAAATAATCGAAAAGATTTAAGTGGAGCATTTGGCGGACAGGTTACCACATTAGGTACAACCACTATTAAACACAAGCAGAACCCAGATCTAAGTTTAAAGTTACACATAGTGTCACTAGATCAAGGAGTTCCAGCTGATGGAATAGTAGGTAGGGACAATTTGTGGAACCGAACTGTCATAAACGCTATAGATAAAAAATTAACGTTTTTCAATGAAAAACGTCAGAAAATAATAGCATTCACGCTTAAGCCGATGAATGACTTTAACAGAGTACTATACAATACAGAAACAGCAATAGAAGCTCGAACTGTAAAAATAGTACCTTTATGTGTTAAAACAACATTAAAAGAAGTTGTTATACACAAACAAGAACTTTCACAAGGAGTTTACTTAGGAGAAGTACTCAGCAAAGTGAAAGATGGCATAGTTTATGTGCCAAATATAAACTCGTCAGAAGACAAATTTATCATTGATGGAAATTTCAAACCGGAGTTTTCAAATTACAATGAATTCAAAATAAACACAAGTTCCGCAATAAATATGATATCGGAACAAAACGTGAGGGAAAGATTAGATAAGCTATTTGGATCTATTAATTTAGATCCTCACATAAGCAATGAAGAGAAGGCTTCCATGGAAAATATATGTGCATCCTTCCATGACATATTTTTGTAAGAAGGAGATTGCCTATCATATACTCCAGTATTGAAGCATGATATCCCTACTTTGGTGGGTCAACCACCAATAAACCAAAAACAGTATAGACTACCCCATTCTCAATGGAAATTAATTAGATGAAGGGATTATTTCACCAAGCTCCTCACCTTGGAATTCACCACTATTGCTTGTCCCAAAGAAAAGTGGTAAAGATGGCGAGAAAAAGTGGAGATTAGTTATAGACTTCAAAAAATTAAATGAAGCTACAATCAAGAAAGTTTTTCTCATACCACGAATTGATGTAATTTTAATTCAATTAGGACATAGCAGATATTTTTCCACGCTAGATCTAGCAAGTGGATACCACCAAGTATTGGTAAATGAAGATGATAGAGAAAAAACAGCATTTAGTACAGGGTTGGGACATTTTGAGTTCAACCGAATGCCGTTTGGTCTAACAGGAGCCCCAGCAACATTTCAACGCATCATGAATCACATACTCACAGGACTACAAGGTCTAGAGTGTTTTGTTTATTTAGATGACATTGTCATATACGGGAAAAACTTACCTGAGCATGAAGAAAGGCTACGTAATGTGTTCACGGTATTAAGGCAATATAATCTGAAATTAAACACGAAAAAATGCAATTTTTTGCGTCGTGAAGTTGTGTATTTAGGTCATAAATGTTCAGAGCACGGAGCCCTGCCAGACCCAGAAAAGGTAGAATGTGTAAAAAACATACCAGTACCTAAAAACAAAAAAGAAGTACAAGCATTTTTAGGTCTGGTAAACTATTACCGGAAATTCATTAAAGATACGGCAAGATTAGCTTTACCAAAAAATAAATTATTGAGAAAAGACGCAAAGTTCGTATGGTCAACGGAATGCCAAAATTCATTCGAGGAATTAAAAAAGGCAATAATGACACCACCTGTATTGGCATATCCAGATTTTAGTCAACAATTTTTGTTAACTACGGATGCCAGTAATGATGCAATTGGTGCAATATTATCTCAAGGAGAAGTCGGTAAAGATAATCCAATAGCATTTGCCAGTAGAGTACTAAGCGATACCGAGAAAAAATATTCGACCATTGAAAAGGAATTTCTCGCTATAGTGTGGGCAACAAAAAATTTTAGAGCATATTTGCTTGGCAGACATTTCAAAATTTACACCGATCATCAACCACTACGTGGTATATCAAACCTTAAGGATCAAACGTCACGCTTGGCGCGCTTCCGACATAAACTATCGGAATATGATTTTGAAATCATTTACAAGCCTGGGAAAAGAAACTTAAATGCAGACGCTTTAAGTAGATTACCACAAGCAAATAAACAAATAACAGTGGTACAAACCAGATCAAAATCTAAAAATTCTGAAAAGGAAAAACTGAACATTTCAAACGAGGTGGATAAAGACACGGTGGTTGAAAACAACACCGAAAAAACAGTGGTCATACTGAAAGATCATAAAGAAATAAAAATAATACTAAGGGATTTTCATAGTACACCACTAGGTGGGCATCAAGGGGCTATCAAAACACTTCTAAGGATAAGAAAGCAGTATAGATTGCCAGGGATGCAAAGAGATGTAAAAGAGTATATTTAAAAATGTACCAAATGTCAGACTAACAAGAGCTCAAAAACTTACAAAAATGCCGATGGTTGTAACAGATACACCAAGCAGGCCTTTGATAAAGTATACATGGACATAGTCGGTCCATTACCTGAAACTGTATCAGGAAATAAGTATATACTAACATTTAAGGAAGATTTTTCAAAATATATGGCATGTGCTGCAATGCCCGACGCAGAAGCAAGCACAGTATCGAAAAAATTTTATGACGAAATCATTGCCAGGTACAATATCCCGAAAGTATTGATTACTGATAATGGTACAAATTTTATTGCAAAATTATTTTCAGATACTTGCAAAATGCTGGGGATTAAGAAATTGCATATAACGCCATACCATCCGCAAGCTAATGGTTCTTTGGAAAGAAGCCACAGACCACTAGCAGAATACTTGAGAAGTTTTGCTAAAGAAGATGGTTCGAATTGGGACAAATGGCTGACGGCAGCCATGCATGTCCATAACAATACGATACTTCTACTAAGCAAACTACTTTCCGAACTTTGTACGGTTTTGAATTCGAAAAACTACGAATTTGAAACGAAAATGTTCACCGCTCTATAACGCGGAGGACCAATCAAAAGTATTAAAGTTTCAAATACAAAGAACTCACGAGTTAGTGAGGAAAAACCAGGAAAAGGCAAAAGAATTGTCTAAAAAACAATATGACGGTTCAGTAAACCCCGTTATATTTAAACGAGGGGATAAAGTTTTGATGAAAAATCAAACTAGGAAAAATAAATTTTCTCCCATATGGATAAGCCCATTTGAAGTTTCAAATGTCAAGGGGCCTGTTACAACAGAAGTTCTAATAAAAGGAAAGAAAAAGAAGTTACATAATAATTTATTAAAATTATTTAATGAACCGAAATAAAAATTACAATCTTTTTCTTTTAAATTAGAATAATTTGCTCATATTATGTGATACAGCAAAATTAAATAAAAAAAAATGGTAAAAAAAAAACATATGTACATAAATACTTGTTTGTAAACAAGAAATATGAAACGACGTGTGCCGAAATTAGCGCACATGGTCGCATATAACTTACCTACCTCAGTGATGGCATTTTCGGTACATTTGTACTTTTTTCGGTACATTTGCGTCCTGAAAAATCGTCGTCACTACATTTGACAAGATTTCAGTACATTCGGTACATTTGCCGCATTTTTAGTACATCCGGCGAATTTTCAGCACATTTTCAGTACATTTTCGGTACATTTGAACAATTTATAATAATTACCTGATTTCGGTTTAACTAAATGAAAATAATTGCAATGTGAAGATATAATAATAATTACCTTTTTTTTGATAAATAATTGCAAGGTGTATTTTTTTATTTTTTGTAATTAATTTTCATATATATCTCATTTTCCTAGGGTTTTTGAAATGCCAAAACTGGGGACCTTTTTTTTTTAGTTATTGAGAAAATTTTACAAAAATTTCGTACATTTTAGTAAAATTGGGTGTTCGCGCCAAAAAAGTACATTCGGCCTCTAAAAAGTACATTTCAAGTCTCGATTCAGTACATTTTTACAAAACCCAAATGCCATTACTGACCTACCTCAACAGTAGGTAAAGGAAAAAATTTTGAAAACAAAAATAATAACAATAAAAACACAAAGCATTGCAATGCATAAAGCAATGCAAACTTGAGCTCAGCTTTAATTAATAAATAACAACATTGCCTTATTTCTGCATAATACAATGAAATAATTTAACAGCAACTTAAGCTGAAGATAACTTTGGAAAATTAAAGATATCGCTGGGGCGATACAATAAAAAATGCAAAATATATGATTGTATGCATTAACAAATGCATACACACATATAGCAAACCAAAATTTAAATGAAAAATCCGAATTTTGATTTTGGAACACGGAAATTTCAAATCTGGGAAAATTTGAATGCGAAATATGTATTTGTATACAAGATTGTATACACATAAATAGCAGACACAAAAAAAAAAATAATAATAAAAATTTTTTAAAAACTAAACCCAAAAAATGGGCAATAGATAATAAACAGAACAAATCTTTTTGTTCTAATAGATTTTTAATTACAACATATATATTTGTATTCATACGCTTAAGACGTATGTATATACATATATAGTTTTATGATTTACGTTGCACATTTTTGCATCGTAAGCTAAAATAAGTCAGTTTATTGACATACTTAATGTGTAAAACTTAATGTTTTTGCCTAATTGCAAAAAATTACACATTAAGTAAACTAGGTCAATAAATTTTAAAAGTAAATAAATAAAACGGGGTAAATGCCGTAAACATATATATATTTATGCATTATAAAATGCATACACATATATAGCATTTACATAATGTAGAAAATAAAACGGTATAAATACCGTATATATATATATTTATTTATATATGCTAACACACATATAAAATTTAGGTACACTAAATTAAATATTAAATTGTACTAAATAAATTAATCAAGCAATAAGCTTTTGATTCTATTGATTTTATAATCATGGTCCTATACTGAACCGGGTGTAAAAGTAGATGAGGCAGTAAATGACTTAAATACTCCATTTTCCTGATTCAAGGTAGCGAATACAACAGCAAATAAAGATGAATACAGATGATCAAAAAGCTAGCTGAAGAATATTTCACACACAATAAATGAAATATCCAGCGTTAGTAGCTATACATACGTAAAGGGTTGTCAATCCCTACGAGATGACAACCAAGCCAGAAGAAGCGAGGGGGCGACAGTTTTCGGTGTAACGCCTCCCTTGTCGAGAAAACATTATTCATCATGATTCTGAAATGATGATAACAAATAAAAACCAGCATCGCTCCTTGAATAAAAACAGATGTAAATTTTGTGGAGTATTAAGTCAAGCAAAGCTATTAAGTCAAGCAAAGCTATTAAGTCAAGCAAAGCTATTAAGTCAAGCAAAGCTATTAAGTCAAGCAAAGCCATAAAGCTGAAGCAGTTCCAACCAAGGGGGACAAGCGGCGATGGAGAAAAGTAGGACCATGAATTAGGTAGGGTTATTCGAAAAAAAAAATAAGTTATACTTACACTTAAATTTAACATTCAAAACAAAAAATTATTGTAAGACACAATAATGTGTTATTGAGAAAAAATTATTCTTAGCTATAATTTTTTTATTATTCTTAGCTATAATTTTTTCTTATTCGAAGGGGTGAGGAATGTTGTGGGTTTTTACCACACATGATATGTTATTTAAACAAATAACATATTATGGCATATTTTTGGGATGATGCTTAACATCATCCAATAATAATAGCAGCACATTTTTGGGTATTTGTTGTTTTGTTGATAAATTTAAGTTGCTATGTGCAAGTTCTGCTTGTTAAGAATTAACAAGAATTTTTGCATAAGTCAAATAAATATTTGTAGGTCAAAATTTTGTAGGCCAACTATTTGTGGGCCAAGATTTGGTAAAGTAGAATAAGTTTTTGTTATTGTATTCCTAAGTAATTATTTTAGCATGTAATTTGTTATTGTAATTATCTGTATCATAGGTGTTAAGTAAAATGAAATGAAAGATTAAAAAGAGAGTTAGTTCTGAATTAAAAAGTACAACAAGTTGGTGTTATTATTTTCAAAAGGAGTAGCTAGAAGGTGAGTATCCTCATATCATTAACCCCAAATTTACTTTGTTTTTTTCAGATACAGCTTTCGAAACAGTACTAAGTGTTTTCCCAGGACGGGAAAAATACTAGTACAACAGTGTGCTTCGCAGCTATAACAAAGGGATAGGCGGTGTTGATCTCAACAGCAACTCCATTCAAAATTGTCGAGTCAACATCCGTGGAAGGAAATAGTAGTGAACACTTTGCATAAATACCCTGATTTCTTCGGTTGTGAACTGTTGTCAACGCTTGCTAGAAGCAATTCAAGTTGTCCGTTACTGAGTCTCTCCTGTTAAGCGATGATGACCTAAGGTTTCAAAGATCGCGCAATTTACCAATCGTGGTTGGTGATCACCTCATCGTTCGTTAGCCAGATGGGATATATCGTCGGTGCCAGTTATAGGACTTTAGCGAACCAACCATTTCGATGTACGAGAAATGTGACAAGCATATGCAATCGCACTGTTTCGAACTTTTCTATGAAAATAGTTTTTTTTCTTACTTGTTTCTTCGATTACTAAGCAAATATTTATTATTTTTTACAATTTCATTACTATGTATTCTCTAAGTCATCTAAAATCTCAACAAATCAATAAACAATTTGTTTTTTCCTGAAAAAATTAGGTCTATTCACTTCTGTTAAGATATGTTTCATTTGTATGGGATTCTTATGGTATGGGATAAGCGCCAATGTTCGATTAATCGAACACTAACTTTAACACATATCTGCGCCATTCAGGCATTTCAAGGTGTTGATTTTTTTGATTGCAAAAGATAGTTTGGTCTTTTGGCTATAAGACCTCATCATAACTTTTTTTTTTTTAATTATATAATTTTAATATATTTTACAAAAAACGTCTTTTGGCAAGGTATTTTTCAACCGGCCCCCCTTAGAACTATGGGAAGTGGTGGGGGGTGGTATATATATTTTTTTAATAGCCAAAAGATCAAAGTATATTTACGATTCCAACTGTTTTCCGGATATCATTGATCTTCATAGCTAAAAAAATTACTCAAAATGGACATATTTGATGTTCGATTAATCGAACAGCAGTTGGAAATGGGTTAAAAAATTTATTGATTTCGGATATCGTCAGAATTCAAAGCATGCGTGATTAGGTTTTTAGGCTTTTGTCTAAATCACGTCAAACGCACGCACGTTTCTATTAATTTTTTTAATATATTTGTGTATTAACTAGACTCGAGTCGCTTCAAGCAAGATCAAGATCGTTAAAATTGTCAACCAAACCTGACATTGCACAATTATTATTTAGTGTCCGGAGAATCCAAATACATAGTTCGCAAAATCGGAGCTGCTATTTACTTGTTTTATGGGCATTTGAAGGTTAGCACTTTCGCCGAAACATTAGAAATAAAACACTTTAATTATTTTTTAATTTGTTTCAATGTTACATAATGTATTAATGGAAAATGAATAAATAAATAAATGACATCTGCTTCAGTGCTATTATTCGCTTCAGCGCCATCTAGCAACATGGATTCTTTCCTGGTCGCTCTTCTTCTACCAATCTAACAATTTTTTCTAATTTTTGCATCAATGCTGTTGAAAGTGGTTCTCAGGTCGATTTTTGTACACCGATTTTTCGAAAGCTTTGGATAGCGTGAGGCTAATATCTTGTTAATCAAGCTTCATAAATTGGGTATTCATTCACAGCTTTTGAAATGGATTGAGTCCAGTGATGGCATTTTCGGTACATTTGTACTTTTTTGGTGCATTTACCTCCTGAAAAATCGTTGTCAGTTCATTCGACAAGTTTTCAGTACATTCGGTACATTTGGGGCATTTTCAGTACATTCGCCGAATTTTTAGCACATTTTCAGTACATTTTCGGTACATTTGGACAATTTATACTATTTACCTTTTTTTTTGTTTTTTAGTAAATGAAAATAACCGCAATGAATAGACAGACAGTAGTAGGACAAATATTTTCGTATGAAGGCATGAAATCAGATCCACAACGTGTTGAAGCTATTTGTAATCTTAAATTCCAACAGATAAGAAAGGCTTGTAGTCTGTTTTAGGATTAATTAATTTTATGAGAATTTATACTCCACACTTGTGTGATAGGTGTAAGAATTTGTATGATTTACTTAAGAAGGATAGAGAACTTCAATGGTTTCCAACACATCAAGAGGAATTTGATTTGTACTTTTTTGGTGCATTTACCTCCTGAAAAATCGTTGTCAGTTCATTCGACAAGTTTTCAGTACATTCGGTACATTTCGGGCATTTTCAGTACATTTGCCGAATTTTTAGCACATTTTCAGTACATTTTCGGTACATTTGGACAATTTATACTATTTACCTTTTTTTTTGTTTTTTAGTAAATGAAAATAACCGCAATGAATAGACAGACAGTAGTAGGACAAATATTTTCGTATGAAGGCATGAAATCAGATCCACAACGTGTTGAAGCTATTTGTAATCTTAAATTCCAACAGATAAGAAAGGCTTGTAGTCAGTTTTAGGATTAATTAATTTTATGAGAATTTATACTCCACACTTGTCTGATAGGTGTAAGAATTTGTATGATTTACTTAAGAAGGATAGAGAACTTCAATGGTTTCCAACACATCAAGAGGAATTTGATAATATCAAAAAAATGATATCAAGTGCACCTGTATTAAAAAATTTTGATGTAAGCTTAGAGTGTATCATTCAGTGTGATGCTTCACAATTTGGACTGGGGCTTGCTTACTCCAGCGATATGAGCCAGTGTGTTTCGCTTTTCTTGAATTAAAATTCTTATTGAAATATTTTATGCACATGCAAACTAACTTATAGGTTGAACTATATGCATTGTTAACTTTAATTATTAAGGAAGTAAAAAAAGGAGATGTTTTATACAATGAAGTTAGTATCACCCTGTTAAAATAATAATGAATTGTCAATAAAATACAGCTTTCATCGCAGTGAATATGCGACGTCAGTAGACAGTGAACAACCAAACAGAAAGAAAATAAATACAGTAGAGGTCCAATATAACGAACTAATTAATGCACGGGTCAGTCGTAATATCGTAAAACTCGTTATATCGAAGTGTTTTTTATTAAAGAAACTGGCTTTTGTTAACACATATATTTACTCGTATAAAAGTTAAGTTAGATTTTGGAATGCTATATTCACTTGCGATCACCTATCCTGTTAAGAAAAAGTAATTTCAGTTCAACAGTTATTATTGAATTAAACAATGTTCGTTATTCGAAATAGTGAAAATTTTTAGCGTTGGAAAAATTCCAATTTAAAAAACTGTTCGTTAAAACGAAAATTCGTTATATCGTTATACGTTATATAGGATGTCTACTGTAAGTACGATTTTTCAATCAAACAAAATCTAATAAAAAGCGAGAAAAAGCGAAGTCTCGCTGACTTATGCTTTTCTATAAATGGCCATGAAAAACACTTCCATTTTTTGTCCCATTCGAATCGCTCTTTTATTGCCTTTATCTTGGAACCAGTGGTACGTCTGCCATCAAATTTACAACTAAATATTGCGCTACATATATATTATATTTCTATTGTATCAACTAAGTAGATGGTGTGACCAGAAACAACCGTTGTACTAAAAAATTGCAATTGACCGTTTTCGCATTGAAGTAGTGAAACATTCGAAATATATGTATATGTCACTGGCGAAACTAGTTCTTAGGATAAACTAGTTTTTCCTATGCCAAACTAGTTTATTCGAAGGCCTAAAATTATGCAATTTAATTTTAATGTAAAAGCACTGTGAATAGCGAAGCCAACGTTGCACATATTATAGACTGAACCGCGGCGAAGCCGCTGTTGGACATATTAGAGGATGTAAATTACAATTACACAATTATCCTCACTTACCACTTGCCAAGTATACAATGAAATTGCCAAAGTTTGTTGTCTGACTTTGCTGCTGTCGTAGACTTCACTAACCACAGTGCTCTTGCATTAAAATATCATTGCACATCTTTGGGCTTAACAGAACTAGTTTGGCCTAAAAACAAGTTCGGCCGGTAACATATATACTAAGAAATAAAACAATTCAATTATTAGCTCTGAACGAGTTTTTGTTTTTCAGTTCAGAGCCATCTTGCTGATTTCCTCAGATAGATGTGCCGAAAAGTCGTTTCTAAACGTATACGAATTATTTGCATGTTTTGGCTTTTCTGAAAAAACGATTTGAAAACAAATCAATAATCTTTCAGGAACAGAGTTGTTTGAGTTACCGTGGCTTCCACGACAAAATCCCTCTAGTTTAAGGGAGTGAATAGACTCACACTTAAGGGCACTCAAATCGTTAGGCACTAACAACGTAATCGAAATGAAATTTAGTATGACAGATGCATTTGCTAAAAGGTATCTTCTTACGAAAATTTGGCACCGATGGGCGTGGCACCTCCCATATAAGCAGAACACGTTTAATGTTATAGATAATGTGCAATGAGAGTAATCTTCATAAAATTTGGTGCATAGATGTCAATTATTATAAGCTATAAAATTAAATAAATTTTGACATGATTTCGTCAGTGGGCGTGGCACCTCCCATATTAAAAGTTGGAAGTGATATTTTAAGAGAACTATTGCAGCAATTAGCATGAAATTTGATGTAGGTGGTTAACTTGGTATAAGGTATGTCAGCATCTGAAGCGGGCAAAATTGCACCACTGGGCGTGGCACCTCCCATACAAGTAAAAAAACTTAAGTTGCATATCTATCGAAATATATGAGCAATCAAGCTGAAATTTGGTATAAGAGGTTTGTTTATGGAAAGCTATTTCTGGATCCCTTAATTTTAAGGTTAATTAAGGCATATATCGCAAACTATACAAACTATTTTGCTAAAATTTAGTATGTGGATATCAATGACGAATATAATTTATTGAACCAAAAGTAGGCGGAATTGGAGAAGTGGGTGTGGCATATTTAGTTTTCTGATTTATATTCTATTTTTTTCAACATTTTCCACATTCTTTTGACTTTTCCAACTTTTTAACTTTTCTCAACATATTCCATAGGTATATTTTCCACTTTTTCAACCTCTTTCAACTGGATTCGACATTTTCTTTATTTTTTCGACTCATGCATTTTGAATTGTTTCAACATTTTTCAAGTTCTTGCAAGTATTTTCGAGTTTTTTAACCACTTTCAACATTTTCCACATTTTTTCGACTTTTTCAATTTCTATTAACTTTCTGCAATGGTTTCCATATATTTAGACTTTTTGAGTTTTTTTCTACTGTTTCAACATTTTTCAACCTCTTTGAACCTTATTACATTATTTTCGTCTTCTTCAACCTTTTCAACGTCTTTTTAACATTTATTTGGAAAGTACTTTTAGTGCAGTGTAGGGTATGTGAGTTTCGGCCCGGCCGAAGATAACACCTTTACTAGTTTATATTGCATTTATTATGATCATTGGATCATAATCAATTGTGATACGAAATCGTCAGAATTCAAAGCATGCGTGATTAGGTTTTTAGGCTTTTGTCTAAATTACGTCAAACGCACGCACGTTTCTATTAATTTTTTTAATATATTTGTGTATTAACTAGACTCGAGTCACTTCAAGCAAGATCAAGATCGTTAAAATTGTCAACCAAATCTGACATTGCACAATTATTATATAGTGTCTGGAGAATCCAAATACATAGTTCGCAAAATCGGAGCTGCTATTTATTCGTTTTATGGGCATTTGAAGGTTAGGACTTTCCCCGAAACATTAGAAATAAAACATTTAAATTATTTTTTAAAATGTTTCAATGTTATATAGTATTAATGGAAAATGAATAAATAAATACAGTGGACGTCCAATATAACGTATAGCGATATAACGAATTTCCATTTTAATGAACGTTTTTTCAAATTGGAATTTTTTCATTGATGTCTCTAAATAACGAAAATTTTCACTATTCTAAATTACGAACGCTATTTAATTCATGCCGCTTCAACGCAAGAGCCTTACGTTAAGTGATAAAGTTAATATAATTGAAGAAGGTAAGAAAAGAATGCCAGTATAAGTGATCGCAAGTAAATATGGCGTAAATAAAAGCCAGTTTCTTGAATAAAAAAACACTTCGATATAACGAATTTTACGATATTACGACTGAACCGTGCATTAATTAGTTCGTTATATTGGACGTCTACTGTAAATGACATCTGTTCCAGTGCTATTATTTGCTTCAGCGCCATCTAGCAACATGGATTCTTTCCTGGTCGCTCTTCTTCTACCAATCTAACAATTTTTTCTAATTTTTGCATCAATGCTGTTGAAAGTGGTTCTCAGGTCGATTTTTGTACACCAATTTTTCGAAAGCTTTGGATAGCGTGAGGCTTGTTAATCAAGCTTCATAAATTGGGTATTCATTCACAGCACATTTTCAGTACATTTTCGGTACATTTGGACAATTTATACTATTTACCTTTTTTTTGTTTTTTAGTAAATGAAAATAACCGCAATGAGTAGATTTATAGTAATTACCTGTATATAATATAATTACCCTATTATATTAATTACGTTTTTTTTTAGTAAATGAAAATAATCGCGAAAATTGTAGATTTTGTAATTAATTTAATGTGAAATATATCTAACTTTGCTAAGGACCTTTTTTTTTTGATAGTAAATTGTAGAACAATTTCGTGCATTTTAGGAAAATTGGGTGTTCAAGACAAAAAAGTACATTCGGGCTCTAAAAAGTACATTTGAAGTCTCGATTCAGTACATTTTCACAAAACCCAAATGCCATCACTGATTGAGTCTACAGTGTAAAATTTTGTAATCTAGGCAGTTGCAAAACAGTTAGACCCCTTTTTAACTGCTGAACACAACATTATCGCTTAATTTATTTTTTTGCAAAGTTGTAAAGAGGGGTAAAGCACAGGATAATTTTTTTTCAATAGTAGGTGGTGCCACGCCCCTAACAGGAAAATACGTTTTCACAGCTAATCTAGTAAACATATTTTAATAAAATTTGGGTTGCTTATAGAATCATTGAATGAATTGAATCATAAAAAAGGTTTTAAGACTCTCAGGCCTCATTCACAGTGCGCGCTATAAGCAAAGATTGGTGTGAAGCGAAGCTAGTCAATGCTATAAGATGCTAGTTCCATTCAGAGTGGAAGCGTTTGGCAAAGCAAGTTGATTTTTTCTCTCTTTTTTTCTTTCACATATTTTTTTACTACTGATCTTTTTTCTCTTTTTTTCTTTCACATTCTTTTTTTACTTCTATCGCTGCTTGGCCTCTCCTTCGTTTTTTGTTTCTTTTTTGCATTAGCAAGTGAAATGAAAATAAAAAAACAGTGATGAGAAACAACAAACGTTGAGCGCTGCTTTGGCTCTGCTTTCATTTTTCTTTACATCTATGTGATCCTTTGATCACATACGCATACATTTCTTTCATTCCCTTTTGTTTATGTTTTTGCAAATGAAATTAACACAAACGGTGATGAAACAACAGTAGACACTGACCGCTGCTTTGGCTCTGCTTCCATTTTTCCTATTTAAAACAACGGAAAATAGATTTGTTCTCTACCTCCTATCAAATTTCTCTATTGCACGAAAAACGAAAAAAAAAACTCTGGTGTTAGCGCCCACGACGCTATAAAAACGCTTTATCGCTGAAGTTCTAGCATCGCTTCGCTCTCACTCTGAACACTTCGCGCTATTTCCATACGAATACCCATACACTGTTTCTTCGCTTCACGCCAATCTTTGCTTATAGCGCACACTGTGAATGCAGCCTAAGTCTTTTAAGTAGGCGTGGCACCGCTCCACCAATTTTGTTCCAATTTAGTATGGTGATAAGCTGATTCCTGATAAGAGAAATTTTTTTTAGTGGGGCGATGTCACGCCCCTTACAAAAAAAGTTTAAACAGCATAAATAAAAGTTTCATATTCGTTTAAGAAAAATGTTTTAAATTTAAATTAATTGATCTCACCAATAAAATTCGACAATAATTAATATTAAATTTGTTTTTTTATTACTATATACATAAATCTTAAATATAAAAAATATAAGAAAAATTTACCAAGTAAACCATAATGGAAAAATATGTCCCATTCGCAATGTCCCGTCACGAGTCATATTATACTTTGAAAGAACGATAAGTACGATTTTGTAATCAAACAAAATCTAATAAAAAGCGAGAAAAAGCGAAGTCTCGCTGACTTATGCTTTTCTATAAATGGCCATGAAAAACACTTCCATGTACCATTCGAATCGCTCTTTTATTGCCTTTATCTTGGAACCAGTAGTACGTCTGCCATCAAATTTACGACTAAATATTGCGCTACATACATGTTATATTTCGATTGTATCAACTAGATGGTGTGACCAGAAACAACGGTTGTACTAAAAAATTGCAATTGACCGTTTTCGCAATGAAGTAGTGAAACATTCGAAATATATGTATATGTCACTGGCAAACTAGTTCTTAGGATAAACTAGTTTTTCCTATGCCAAACAAGTTTATTCGAAGGCCTAAAAGTATGCAATTTAATTTTAATGTAAAAGCACTGTGAATAGCGAAGCCAGTGTTGCACATATTATAGACTGAACCGCGGCGAAGCCGCTGTTGGTAATATTAGAGGATGTAAGTCCTGAACCGCGGCCATAGGGCGCCCACCCTCACTTACCACTTGCCAAGTTTACAATGAAATTGCCAAATTTTGTTGTCTGACTTTGCTGCTGTCGTAGACTTCACTAACCACACTGCTCTTGCATTAAAATTTCATTGCACATCTTTGGGCTTAACAGAACTAGTTTGGCCGGTAGTGAATAGGCTCACACTTCAGGGCACTCAAATCGTTAGGCAGCATGGAAGACTAAAATTGATACCAATAATCATCTATGAAATTATGTTTCTTTTCAAAGCCATTATTTTCATTTCTTTTACAATAGATTCGTCGTTTAACGCCATCTTGATAATTTCCTTACATATTTCGATAATTTTTGGCGTATGCGAAATACTAATTTTGTATTTTAACCGGTTATTTCCCATTGATGCGTTTACGCAACACCTTGGAAAAAAAATAATTAAAAATACAAAAAAATTAAATCTCGTTAAGTTTAACATGGCAGCTTGTAACGCATTAAATGAGTTACCAGAAGTGAGTCTTAGAATTTTTTTAGCTTTTAACCCTTGCACTCAGCGAAGCCACAAATTTGACCCAAAAATTTGCACTATTTAAAAAAATCAGTAAAAATAGAAAAAAATTACAAATAATAAAATTTAGCTGACAATTATTTAGATCGGATCTTTTTCTAAATAAAATGAATAAAATCTGCAAAGTTATCTCAACACGAGTTGTTGTAATGATATTTACATGTAAGTGTTGCGCAAACGCATCAATGGGAAGATCCCTGTACTATAAAATTTCACTAAACTGTAGAAAACTTTTTTAAAATTTCAAATTTTAAGAAAGTTGATTTTAGCGACTGATTATTTTATAATTAAACATTATTTAATCGAACTTACAGTCATTAAGCAAAGACCAATATTGTTAATTTTTACTTATTGATCAATGCTATTTTTCAACAAACATGACAAAGATAACAAATGGAACAATTTTAACCTGGTAATTGGTGACATGTTTCGGCTATTACCAATAGCCTCATCAGACCAGTTTGGTTAATTCTGTACATGGACTCGAACCCCTGACCGTTCATGCATTGCAATTGCATATTTTTGCGACGGCCGCTCTAACACTTGAGCTACTGAGGGACTTGTCATGAGGTGTACAGAGTGCGCATATTCCATTTGTCATCTTTTGTCACTTTCTCGCTTGCTGCCATAGCCGTTAGACCGTCGGCCTAAAGTCATGCTATGATTTATTTTTCGAAATTGTGGTGTTGCCAGCCACATATTTTTGAAATTCGGCGTGCTCTCCATATGGTTTTAAGAAAGTTGATTTTAGCGACTGATTATTTTATAATTAAACATTATTTAATCGAACTTACAGTCATTAAGCAAAAACCAATATTGTAAATTTTTACTTATTGATCAATGCTATTTTTCAACAAACATGACAAAGATAACAAATGGAACAATTTTGCATTTATTATGATCATTGGATCATAATCAATTGTGATACGAAATAGATAGATGCTGTTCGAAAAGTGGTGTGCGAAAAGCAGTTTTATCCCTTTATGTGAATATTTTGGCTATATTAAAAAATTTATTGATTTTGGATATCGTTAGAAATCAAAGCATGCGTGATCACGTTTCTATTAATTTTTTTAATATATGTGTATTAACTAGACTCGAGTCGCTTCAAGCAAGATCAAGATCGTTAAAATTGTCAACCAAATCTGACATTGCACAATTATTATTTAGTGTCCGGAGAATCCAAATACATAGTTCGCAAAATCGGAGCTGCTATTGACTTGTTTTATGGGCATTTGAAGGTTAGCACTTTCGCCGAAACATTAGAAATAAAACACTTTAATTATTTTTTAATTTGTTTCAATGTTACATAATGTATTAATGGAAAATGAATAAATAAATAAATGACATCTGCTTCAGTGCTATTATTCGCTTCAGCGCCATCTAGCAACATGGATTCTTTCCTGGTCGCTCTTCTTCTACCAATCTAACAATTTTTTCTAATTTTTGCATCAATGCTGTTGAAAGTGGTTCTCAGGTCGATTTTTGTACACCAATTTTTCGAAAGCTTTGGATAGCGTGAGGCTAATGTCTTGTTAATCAAGCTTCATAAATTGGGTATTCATTCACAGCTTTTGAAATGGATTGAGTCCATTGATGGCATTTTCGGTACATTTGTACTTTTTTGGTGCATTTACCTCCTGAAAAATCGTTGTCAGTTCATTCGACAAGTTTTCAGTACATTCGGTACATTTGGGGCATTTTCAGTACATTCGCCGAATTTTTAGCACATTTTTTATATGTCTATGTCACTGGCGAAACTAGTTCTTAGGATAAACTAGTTTTTCCTATGCCAAACAAGTTTATTCGAAGGCCTAAAAGTATGCAATTTAATTTTAATGTAAAAGCACTGTGAATAGCGAAGCCAGTGTTGCACATATTATAGCCTGAACCGCGGCGAAGCCGCTGTTGGACATATTAGAGGATGTAAATCCTGAACCGCGGCCGTAGGGCGCCCAATTACCCTCACTTACCACTTGCCAAGTATACAATGAAATTGCCAAAGTTTGTTGTCTGACTTTGCTGCTGTCGTAGACTTCACTAACCACAGTGCTCTTGCATTAAAATATCATTGCACATCTTTGGGCTTAACAGAACTAGTTTGGCCTAAAAACAAGTTTGGCCGGTAACATATATACTAAGAAATAAAACAATTCAATTATTAGCTCTGAACGAGTTTTGTTTTTCAGTTCAGAGCCATCTTGCTGATTTCCTCAGATAGATGTACCGAAAAGTCGTTTCTAAACGTATACGAATTATTCGCATGTTTCGGCTTTTCTCAAAGAACGATTTGAAAACAAATCAATAATCTTTCAGGAACAGAGTTGTTTGAGTTACCGTGGCTTCCACGACAAAATCCCTCTAGTTTAATGGAGTGAATAGATAACGTCAACTCACACTTAAGGGCACTCAAATCGTTAGGCAGTTGAATGTTCATAAAATTGATGCAAGATTCAGAGAAACAAATAATTTTTATTGAAAATATTTTGCTGTAGGTCGAAAAACCACACCATAAACATCTATTTTTAGCAAAAGAAGTGAAATGCAGTAGACTTCCAATATAACGTATAACGATATAACGAATTTCCATTTTAATGAACAGTTTTTCAAATTGAGACTTTTCCATTGATGTCTCTAAATTATGAACGCTAAAAATGTTTTCCGTTCCTAATAACGAACATTGTTTAATTCAAAAATAAATGTTGAACTGAAATAACTTTTTTTACCAGTAAAGGTGATCGCCAGTAAGAAGAGCATTGCAAAATCTAATTTAACGTTTATACGAGTTAATATATGCTATAATAAAAGCCAGTTTCTTTAATAAAAAAACACTTCGATATACAGTAGGTAACGGATATAAGCACAATTCATATAAGAAAGGAAGGCTTATAAGAAACATTTTTGAAAGCACCGCGTTTTTTCCCAATATTTTGAGGTAAAAAAACAATCTATATAAGAAACTCCTTATAAAAAAAAAACGCATAAAAGAAAGCTTTTTCCAAGCACCAATATGAAAAATCTTAAGAAAAAAATAACGCTAATAAGAGATTTTTTCAAATCGTAATTTTCGTTCTTTGGTCAAAATTGAAAATACGCGCCTTCTTTATGTCATCATTCTTCAATCAAAATTGAACGAGCAAGTGTAACGATTGCAGTTGCTGAACGCACTTATTACTCACTGCTGAGATTTGTGCGACTCGGATATAAGAAATAAAGTTTCTTATATCACTAGTACGTATATAGGAAATTTTTTTCTTATAAACGTTGTACTTCTATAAGAAAAAACTGATATAAGAATGAAATTTCCGGGATTTTTTGACTTTCTTATATCCGTTACCTACTGTAACGAGTTTTACGATATTACGACTGTCCCGTGCATTAATTAGTTCGTTATATTGGAGGTCTACTGTATGTCCTTTATTGATAAAAATTTTTTGGCCGAGAATAAAATTGAATGTTTATCATCAATTTGTATTGATTTTCAGAAGAATGTGTTGCATCACTGACCGTAGAAAAATACGTGCATCACTGACCGTAAGAAAATACGTGCATCACTGACCGTACGAAAATACGTGCATCACTGACCGTAAGAAAATACTTGCATCACTGACCGTAGAAAAATAACGCCATCTAGAACGCACTAGAAACGATATTCTAGACAACGGCAGATGGTTCTAGCAAATGATGACTTTAGTATAAAAGGCTGTTATATGAGCAGCAGAGACACAGTTGATATTGAACAGTGGAACACAGTGAATCTTAAGTGAGAACATTTGAATTTAAGTACTAAAGTGATATAGTGGATTTTAAGTAATAAAGTATAACGTTTGTGTATACAATTTGAATGTAAAGATTAAATAAACAATTGTACTGTGTAAAAACTAACGTTTGTGATTTAAATAAACCATTTTATAATTAAATAAAGATTGCGTTTTTCTTGATTATTACACAATCCAGTGATCGAACTCAGAAAAGTGTAAGAGATTGAAATTACTGTCAAAGGGACAGGAAATTTCGTAACAATATGTATATGCTAAGAAATAAAACACTTCAATTATCAACTCTGAACGAGTATTTGTTTTTCAGTTCAGAGCCATCTTGCTGACTAATGAGGGTATTCTTCTAAACGCGAAGATGTCGCAAACAATTTTAGTAAAATAAAATACTGCATCACCTTCAGTGCCATTTCCTCAGTGAAGTAAATTGCAGTAGTGAAACAGCACATCAATATTCAATACAGACGAAGCTCGCAAATTAAAATTCGCGGAAATTAGATTTGCTTGGAAATTGGGTCACTATTTTACTTTGTGTACACAGGTTGGAAATTAGAAAAAAAATCTAACATTTGGAGCTCAAAATTTTAAGCTCTAAAATTAGAACAGAAATTCTAATTTCGAACAATTTTTTATATTGCATTTATTATGATCATTGGATCATAATCAATTGTGATACGCAATAGATAGATGCTGTTAGAAAAGTGGTGTGCGAAAAGCAGCTTTACACCTTTATGTGAACATTTTGGCTATATTAACCCATATCCAACCGCGCTGCAAAAATTTTTGAATTTTTTGATATAATGTATATTTCTACAGTAATTGGAGCCTCCTGATTCCAAATCTGTCATCAAAAAAATTCTAGCCCCGTTATGTTCAAAAATCAAGTGTTCGATTAATCGAACGTTGGCGCTTATCCCATACCATAAAATCCCATACAAATACCACATTTCAAATTTTCCCCCAAGTGACAGCGTTTCTCTCTTCTCTTTTCTACTGTGTTTTCACAGGATTAAAGGTGTTTTGTGCATGCTTATCATATGTTGATTTTTTTTTGGTTTTGGGCAGAGTCTCCGTTTGTCAACCGGCAATTTATTCTTGATCATTCCTCAATGTGGAAAACCCGATGAATACAACACCGAGGTTTACTAAGAAACGTCGTGGCCCCCATGTGTCACGTGGTATTTTTCGACAACTTCTTCACATCTTATCATCTCCTGTGCTTGCCATCACTATTCTGAAACAATTCGCTGAAATTTCTGAATACTACTAATATGAAGACCGAAAAGGATTTACCTTGCGGCACACATGATTAGGTGTACGACTCTAAGAACCAGATCACTCGTTGTCGCTGGCAAGATAATAAGTAGGTCACTATAGCGATAAGAAATTCGATCAGATTCTGCCACTCCACAATGTTCTAAAGTTTTTAAGAAAGGGCCCACTAAAGAAGGCAAATTTGTCAACGTGGATCGGGTTGGTGTTGTTGTGGGTTTTTACCACACATGATATGTTATTTAAACAAATAACATATTATGGCATATTTTTGGGATGATGCTTAACATCATCCAATAATAATTGCAGCACACTTTTGGGTATTTGTTGTTTTGTTGATAAATTTAAGTTGCTATGTGCAAGTTCTGCTTGTTAAGAATTAACAAGAATGAGAACGCCAAGCACTTAAATGCAACAACAAAACAGCAAGCAAAAGCTAGGTGTGAAACCTGGACATATGCCGACCTTACTACTTTGGTGAATTAAATAAGACTTATGCAATTTTTACATAAGTCAAATAAATATTTGTAGGTCAAAATTTTGTAGGCCAACTATTTGTGGGCCAAGATTTGGTAAAGTAGAATAAGTTTTTGTTATTGTATTCCTAATTAATTATTTTAGCATGTAATTTGTTATTGCAATTATCTGTATCATAGGTGTTAAGTAAAATGAAATGAAAGATTAAAAAGAGAGTTAGTTCTGAATTAAAAAGTACAACAAGTTGGTGTTATTATTTTCAAAAGGAGTAGCTAGAAGGTGAGTATACTCATATCATTAACCCCAAATTTACTTTGTTTTTTTCAGATACAGCTTTCAAAACAGTACTAAGTGTTTTCCCAGGACGGGAAAAATACTAGTACAACATTGGCGCAGCCGGTAGGATTCGCACTTCTACACAGTAGTACAACATTGGCGCAGCCGGTTTACAGGACCACAAAAGCAGTGTAACAATTGGCAAAAGCAGTACAACAACAACATAGGATTCGATATTTACAACATCAAGGAATTGGAAATAAAATTGGTGAGTATCCTTGTCACAATATCACTAACCATAAACTTCTTAAAACATGTTGGCTTTCAGCCACTAGCACAGCCAATTTGTTGGCAATATCCAAACGAACTTAGGAGCATGAACTATGAGCTATCCTCATAGTCCATGTTTTGCACCATATATTAGGGAAGTAGGTTTCATTGAAATAATTTTGTGAACTTATTGGAAGTTCACAAAATAATAATTTTTTTTTATCTCTCTTCTAATTCTAATTGAATTGATAGGATTGTTGAAATAATAATTTTTTTTTTGATAGTACTTTACTCAAATGTTGAATACTTTATGGGAAAGTTTAAATTTTGAAAGAATTTTTAAGTTTCAGTTATTAATAGAATTTTGAAAATAGAATTTGTATTGGAAACAATAAATTTTAAATTTGAAATTTTGATAACAGTTTGCATTTTTGTAAGAATTTAAATTTAAATTTTCTTAAACGTTATTTTCGCGGGAAAACGTTTGTTATTTGTTTGTTTGTTTTATTTTTCTCCATTGAAAGTCTTGTAGAACTTATTTTTGGTTCCGAAGAATATTTCAAATTCTGAGGATCCGTTTATTCTGCATAGACTCGCGTTTTCGTAAATAATTTTAACTTCCTTTTTAAATCGTATATAACCTTGCAGAATTTTATTGTTGGTTCTGAGGAATACTTTCAAATATTCCAAAGATTCGTGTTCTGCAGAGGTCCGTGTGTCATTAAGTATAAATTATTCCAAATAAGCAGTAAATAAAGTTTAACGATTTGAATTTCGTATCACTAATTAATGAGTGGTATATACACTTTTCTAAACAAAGTTGGGATAGGTCGCGTAAACTCACAAAAATTCTGTATACAAATTTGTAGGCAAAATTTATTAATGCAACAGGTCGTTCATTCACTTATGGAAATTTGAAACGTTGAGCATTTGTACAGCAAAAAGAAACATCTATAAAAAAAAAGAGCACGTAAAATAAAACGTTTGCTTTTTGTTAAAGTTAACAACTGTTTAAAGTAGCTGACTTAGCTTTTTATGTATTTTATATGAGGTAATGAACGATTTAGAATTTAATAAACACGCCCACGAAAAATTGTTAGGAGAATTGTGTAGATTTACATATAACGGAAATCTTAAGCATAACAGAAAACTAATTAAGTTTTATTTATTTCTATAATGGGTTTCCTAGAAATCTCGAAGTTAGTGAAAAATATAGTACCCTTTTTTTCAGGGGCTAGTTCACCAACGTTGAAATCGGATCTATATAGGTTCATAGAAGGATGTGAGGCAGTGCGGAAAGTTATTAAAGCTGAAGAAGAACCTGAACTCATAGCAAGCGTTAGGCTTCATTTGAATGGTGATGCATTTGAGTTAATCAGATCTCATGAGCTAAAGTCATTAAAAGAGCTACATGAATTGTTAAAAATAACATACATCAAAGCCAAATCTATTGATTTAATTCAAGAACAAATAAGAAACGCCCGCCAACTTCCTGAAGAAGAACTGCGTACATTCGCGAGACGAATAAATACGCTAAGAAACGAAGCCTTAGAAATAATAAAATTAGCTTAAAAAGATTTATCTGATGTAATATTCAGAGAAGAATTGAATAAATCAGTGATTACAGCATTTAAGTTAGGATTACGTAATAAAATGCTTAAGATATTGATGTTAAGGGAGGACACAAACAGCTTGGATAAATTGTTACAGGAAACAATCAAAATGGAAGATGTCATACAAGGAGATTTAGAATTATTATCTGGAGTTAACGTAGTGCAGTCTGGCAATGAAGAAGCACTCCCAGTGAAATCAAGTATTACGAAACATTCTTTAGAAAAATAAATATTTCCACTGAGAGAGCAAGAGGGTACAAATAAATATTTCGCCAGAAAGCTGCCAATTAAGTGCTCATATTGTAATAAAAGGGTCACACAAGAGAGGACTGTTATGTTAGGAAAAACACCCCTTTCTGTGAAAAGTGCTTAGAATATGGACACATGACCAACATAAAATGTTCGCAAAACACTACGGACATAGGGAAACAAGTAAAAATAATAATTCAAATTCACAGCGGCATCAAGGGGGACAACAGTCCTCCAGTAAATGTAGTTGGTGTGATAGAACTGGGCATGCAATAGAAAATTGTTTTGCCAAAAAGAAATTTGAAAAGGCTCAGGGAAACTAAGGGGGGCCCAAGACCGGCCAATAGTCTGGGGACCCAAAAAACTTAGTAAATTAGGGCCAAAAGGAGTACGTTATCTACTAATTATCAAACAAATAAAGTTTCAGAAAATATTTTAGATGAAATAGTAACAGTAAATCAGCTACAAGAAAGTGCAGTTGATACGTTAACTACATCTGAAATTACAAATAATTTTAATAAAGTAGTAACAGTAAACCAACCACAAAAAAGTGCAGTGGGTACGTTATCTACTAATTATGAAACAAATGAAGTTTCAGAAAATATTTTAGATGAAATAGTAACAGTAAATCAGCTACAAGAAAGTGCAGTTGATACGTTAACTACATCTGAAATTACAAATAATTTTAATAAAGTAGTAACAGTAAATCAACCACAACAAAGTGCAGTTGGTACGTTATCTACTAATTATGAAACGAATAAAGTTTCAGAAAATATTTTAGATGAAATAGTAACAGTAAATCAGCTACAAGAAAGTGCAGCTGATACGTTAACTACATCTGAAATCATAAATAATTTTAACAAAGTAGTAACAGTAAATCAACCACAACAAAGTGCAGTTGATACTAAAGGCCTGCATCAGTATAATCATTAACCTACGAAGCTGTTACCGAAGGCAATTTTATTGCTTTCAATAAGTATACATATCGTTTGTTCGTGTTACTGTTACCATCATTGTAATATTCTCTTCTTACTTGTAACACACTGTATGTACATAAATGTATCGTGTTATAGCGCGTACGTCTACTCCGCGTAAACTGATACTTCTGCTACTGCGCATTTGATGTTTTTTACTATGCAATAATGAATAATAATGATCATTGATCAGCCATTATTTTGTGTGCGTAGGCGAGTGATGTGCATGTTTTTATCATTAGATTTACATATATAACAAAAAGAGAGTTTCTGAAATCAAATATGAGCCTTGTAAGAATTGCGTGTACATAAAGTGAAATATTATTATAATAATTATAGTGAACATGTTTTATTTGCTTGTCCTTTTTTATAACTTTTCATATTGTTGGCAAAGTTGCCACTTGTTTCGATTGGAAGAAAATAAATTTAATTTTTTTTAATTTGGTGTTATAATAGCATGGATAAATATTTTTAAAATATGATTAGTACTACAGTGGAACTAGATTTTAATAGTGATTTATAAATTAATTAAATTATTTATTGTTAAATTTATGAATTGTTTATTTGTGAAACTTGAGCATCGTTGAATAAATTATTTTGTAAATGTAAATATTTTGCCGTAGTTATAATAATTTTTCTACAACATTCTAAAGATAAAATTACCAAAATGTATTTTACACAGATCTAAAACACGAATTTGATGTTACAACAATGTTGAAAAATTACAATAATTACTGGACATTGCGTTTTATTTCAGTTTTCAGATATATAAATAAAAAATTTGTACTTGTACAATTTTCATCTTCTGGCAACGCCATGGTGTACAAATGAATTCTCTCGCTCCCTCTCTTTTATCCAATACATAAAACCAATAGAGCACTTCATTCAGTTGGATTATGTTACCTGTTTTGTTATGCGCTTGCATACATGATGTTTATTTATCTTTTTCTTACTATACGCTAAGGTACTCACAAGAAATGTATAAATGTAATGATGGTAACAGAAAACTGAATGCCTATTGAAACCAATAAATTTTTGGTAACAGTGCAGACCTTTAGTTGATACGTTAACTAATAGAAGTAAAAATTATAAAGTTTTGAGTATTAACTTAAAGCAATATAATGCGGGGAAAACAAATCATACACAGAATACTGTAGTTGAGGCGTCCCTCGCAAAACCCATAGAATGCGTATCAAACGCAAAAGATACTGAAACTGGGAGACACATCTTGTATGGCAGGCATAACGAGAATTTCTACCAAGCAAATCAAAATGACGTGTTCATAGAAGTGCCCTGTAAAGAGGCCAGATATGGAAAACTTATTTTGTTGGTAGATTCCGGTGCTGACACAAGTTTGGTCAAAGAAAGTGCAATGTTGCATTTCCCAGAATCAGATACAAATAATCGAAAAGATTTAAGTGGAGCATTTGGCGGACAGGTTACCACATTAGGTACAACCACTATTAAACACAAGCAGAACCCAGATCTAAGTTTAAAGTTACACATAGTGTCACTAGATCAAGGAGTTCCAGCTGATGGAATAGTAGGTAGGGACAATTTGTGGAACCGAACTGTCATAAACGCTATAGATAAAAAATTAACGTTTTTCAATGAAAAACGTCAGAAAATAATAGCATTCACGCTTAAGCCGATGAATGACTTTAACAGAGTACTATACAATACAGAAACAGCAATAGAAGCTCGAACTGTAAAAATAGTACCTTTATGTGTTAAAACAACATTAAAAGAAGTTGTTATACACAAACAAGAACTTTCACAAGGAGTTTACTTAGGAGAAGTACTCAGCAAAGTGAAAGATGGCATAGTTTATGTGCCAAATATAAACTCGTCAGAAGACAAATTTATCATTGATGGAAATTTCAAACCGGAGTTTTCAAATTACAATGAATTCAAAATAAACACAAGTTCCGCAATAAATATGATATCGGAACAAAACGTGAGGGAAAGATTAGATAAGCTATTTGGATCTATTAATTTAGATCCTCACATAAGCAATGAAGAGAAGGCTTCCATGGAAAATATATGTGCATCCTTCCATGACATATTTTTGTAAGAAGGAGATTGCCTATCATATACTCCAGTATTGAAGCATGATATCCCTACTTTGGTGGGTCAACCACCAATAAACCAAAAACAGTATAGACTACCCCATTCTCAATGGAAATTAATTAGATGAAGGGATTATTTCACCAAGCTCCTCACCTTGGAATTCACCACTATTGCTTGTCCCAAAGAAAAGTGGTAAAGATGGCGAGAAAAAGTGGAGATTAGTTATAGACTTCAGAAAATTAAATGAAGCTACAATCAAGAAAGTTTTTCTCATACCACGAATTGATGAAATTTTAATTCAATTAGGACATAGCAGATATTTTTCCACGCTAGATCTAGCAAGTGGATACCACCAAGTATTGGTAAATGAAGATGATAGAGAAAAAACAGCATTTAGTACAGGGTTGGGACATTTTGAGTTCAACCGAATGCCGTTTGGTCTAACAGGAGCCCCAGCAACATTTCAACGCATCATGAATCACATACTCACAGGACTACAAGGTCTAGAGTGTTTTGTTTATTTAGATGACATTGTCATATACGGGAAAAACTTACCTGAGCATGAAGAAAGGCTACGTAATGTGTTCACGGTATTAAGGCAATATAATCTGAAATTAAACACGAAAAAATGCAATTTTTTGCGTCGTGAAGTTGTGTATTTAGGTCATAAATGTTCAGAGCACGGAGCCCTGCCAGACCCAGAAAAGGTAGAATGTGTAAAAAACATACCAGTACCTAAAAACAAAAAAGAAGTACAAGCATTTTTAGGTCTGGTAAACTATTACCGGAAATTCATTAAAGATACGGCAAGATTAGCTTTACCAAAAAATAAATTATTGAGAAAAGACGCAAAGTTCGTATGGTCAACGGAATGCCAAAATTCATTCGAGGAATTAAAAAAGGCAATAATGACACCACCTGTATTGGCATATCCAGATTTTAGTCAACAATTTTTGTTAACTACGGATGCCAGTAATGATGCAATTGGTGCAATATTATCTCAAGGAGAAGTCGGTAAAGATAATCCAATAGCATTTGCCAGTAGAGTACTAAGCGATACCGAGAAAAAATATTCGACCATTGAAAAGGAATTTCTCGCTATAGTGTGGGCAACAAAAAATTTTAGAGCATATTTGCTTGGCAGACATTTCAAAATTTACACCGATCATCAACCACTACGTGGTATATCAAACCTTAAGGATCAAACGTCACGCTTGGCGCGCTTCCGACATAAACTATCGGAATATGATTTTGAAATCATTTACAAGCCTGGGAAAAGAAACTTAAATGCAGACGCTTTAAGTAGATTACCACAAGCAAATAAACAAATAACAGTGGTACAAACCAGATCAAAATCTAAAAATTCTGAAAAGGAAAAACTGAACATTTCAAACGAGGTGGATAAAGACACGGTGGTTGAAAACAACACCGAAAAAACAGTGGTCATACTGAAAGATCATAAAGAAATAAAAATAATACTAAGGGATTTTCATAGTACACCACTAGGTGGGCATCAAGGGGCTATCAAAACACTTCTAAGGATAAGAAAGCAGTATAGATTGCCAGGGATGCAAAGAGATGTAAAAGAGTATATTTAAAAATGTACCAAATGTCAGACTAACAAGAGCTCAAAAACTTACAAAAATGCCGATGGTTGTAACAGATACACCAAGCAGGCCTTTGATAAAGTATACATGGACATAGTCGGTCCATTACCTGAAACTGTATCAGGAAATAAGTATATACTAACATTTAAGGAAGATTTTTCAAAATATATGGCATGTGCTGCAATGCCCGACGCAGAAGCAAGCACAGTATCGAAAAAATTTTATGACGAAATCATTGCCAGGTACAATATCCCGAAAGTATTGATTACTGATAATGGTACAAATTTTATTGCAAAATTATTTTCAGATACTTGCAAAATGCTGGGGATTAAGAAATTGCATATAACGCCATACCATCCGCAAGCTAATGGTTCTTTGGAAAGAAGCCACAGACCACTAGCAGAATACTTGAGAAGTTTTGCTAAAGAAGATGGTTCGAATTGGGACAAATGGCTGACGGCAGCCATGCATGTCCATAACAATACGATACTTCTACTAAGCAAACTACTTTCCGAACTTTGTACGGTTTTGAATTCGAAAAACTACGAATTTGAAACGAAAATGTTCACCGCTCTATAACGCGGAGGACCAATCAAAAGTATTAAAGTTTCAAATACAAAGAACTCACGAGTTAGTGAGGAAAAACCAGGAAAAGGCAAAAGAATTGTCTAAAAAACAATATGACGGTTCAGTAAACCCCGTTATATTTAAACGAGGGGATAAAGTTTTGATGAAAAATCAAACTAGGAAAAATAAATTTTCTCCCATATGGATAAGCCCATTTGAAGTTTCAAATGTCAAGGGGCCTGTTACAACAGAAGTTGTAATAAAAGGAAAGAAAAAGAAGTTACATAATAATTTATTAAAATTATTTAATGAACCGAAATAAAAATTACAATCTTTTTCTTTTAAATTAGAATAATTTGCTCATATTATGTGATACAGCAAAATTAAATAAAAAAAAATGGTAAAAAAAAAACATATGTACATAAATACTTGTTTGTAAACAAGAAATATGAAACGACGTGTGCCGAAATTAGCGCACATGGTCGCATATAACTTACCTACCTCAGTGATGGCATTTTCGGTACATTTGTACTTTTTTCGGTACATTTGCGTCCTGAAAAATCGTCGTCAGTACATTTGACAAGATTTCAGTACATTCGGTACATTTGCCGCATTTTTAGTACATCCGGCGAATTTTCAGCACATTTTCAGTACATTTTCGGTACATTTGAACAATTTATAATAATTACCTGATTTCGGTTTAACTAAATGAAAATAATTGCAATGTGAAGATATATAATAATTACCTTTTTTTTGATAAATAATTGCAAGGTGTATTTTTTTATTTTTTGTAATTAATTTTCATATATATCTCATTTTCCTAGGGTTTTTGAAATGCCAAAACTGGGGACCTTTTTTTTTTAGTTATTGAGAAAATTTTACAAAAATTTCGTACATTTTAGTAAAATTGGGTGTTCGCGCCAAAAAAGTACATTCGGCCTCTAAAAAGTACATTTCAAGTCTCGATTCAGTACATTTTTACAAAACCCAAATGCCATTACTGACCTACCTCAACAGTAGGTAAAGGAAAAAATTTTGAAAACAAAAATAATAACAATAAAAACACAAAGCATTGCAATGCATAAAGCAATGCAAACTTGAGCTCAGCTTTAATTAATAAATAACAACATTGCCTTATTTCTGCATAATACAATGAAATAATTTAACAGCAACTTAAGCTGAAGATAACTTTGGAAAATTAAAGATATCGCTGGGGCGATACAATAAAAAATGCAAAATATATGATTGTATGCATTAACAAATGCATACACACATATAGCAAACCAAAATTTAAATGAAAAATCCGAATTTTGATTTTGGAACACGGAAATTTCAAATCTGGGAAAATTTGAATGCGAAATATGTATTTGTATACAAGATTGTATACACATAAATAGCAGACACAAAAAAAAAAATAATAATAAAAATTTTTTAAAAACTAAACCCAAAAAATGGGCAATAGATAATAAACAGAACAAATCTTTTTGTTCTAATAGATTTTTAATTACAACATATATATTTGTATTCATACGCTTAAGACGTATGTATATACATATATAGTTTTATGATTTACGTTGCACATTTTTGCATCGTAAGCTAAAATAAGTCAGTTTATTGACATACTTAATGTGTAAAACTTAATGTTTTTGCCTAATTGCAAAAAATTACACATTAAGTAAACTAGGTCAATAAATTTTAAAAGTAAATAAATAAAACGGGGTAAATGCCGTAAACATATATATATTTATGCATTATAAAATGCATACACATATATAGCATTTACATAATGTAGAAAATAAAACGGTATAAATACCGTATATATATATATTTATTTATATATGCTAACACACATATAAAATTTAGGTACACTAAATTAAATATTAAATTGTACTAAATAAATTAATCAAGCAATAAGCTTTTGATTCTATTGATTTTATAATCATGGTCCTATACTGAACCGGGTGTAAAAGTAGATGAGGCAGTAAATGACTTAAATACTCCATTTTCCTGATTCAAGGTAGCGAATACAACAGCAAATAAAGATGAATACAGATGATCAAAAAGCTAGCTGAAGAATATTTCACACACAATAAATGAAATATCCAGCGTTAGTAGCTATACATACGTAAAGGGTTGTCAATCCCTACGAGATGACAACCAAGCCAGAAGAAGCGAGGGGGCGACAGTTTTCGGTGTAACGCCTCCCTTGTCGAGAAAACATTATTCATCATGATTCTGAAATGATGATAACAAATAAAAACCAGCATCGCTCCTTGAATAAAAACAGATGTAAATTTTGTGGAGTATTAAGTCAAGCAAAGCTATTAAGTCAAGCAAAGCTATTAAGTCAAGCAAAGCTATTAAGTCAAGCAAAGCTATTAAGTCAAGCAAAGCCATAAAGCTGAAGCAGTTCCAACCAAGGGGGACAAGCGGCGATGGAGAAAAGTAGGACCATGAATTAGGTAGAGTTATTCGAAAAAAAAAATAAGTTATACTTACACTTAAATTTAACATTCAAAACAAAAAAATTATTGTAAGACACAATAATGTGTTATTGAGAAAAAATTATTCTTAGCTATAATTTTTTTATTATTCTTAGCTATAATTTTTTCTTATTCGAAGGGGTGAGGAATGTTGTGGGTTTTTACCACACATGATATGTTATTTAAACAAATAACATATTATGGCATATTTTTGGGATGATGCTTAACATCATCCAATAATAATAGCAGCACATTTTTGGGTATTTGTTGTTTTGTTGATAAATTTAAGTTGCTATGTGCAAGTTCTGCTTGTTAAGAATTAACAAGAATTTTTGCATAAGTCAAATAAATATTTGTAGGTCAAAATTTTGTAGGCCAACTATTTGTGGGCCAAGATTTGGTAAAGTAGAATAAGTTTTTGTTATTGTATTCCTAAGTAATTATTTTAGCATGTAATTTGTTATTGTAATTATCTGTATCATAGGTGTTAAGTAAAATGAAATGAAAGATTAAAAAGAGAGTTAGTTCTGAATTAAAAAGTACAACAAGTTGGTGTTATTATTTTCAAAAGGAGTAGCTAGAAGGTGAGTATCCTCATATCATTAACCCCAAATTTACTTTGTTTTTTTCAGATACAGCTTTCGAAACAGTACTAAGTGTTTTCCCAGGACGGGAAAAATACTAGTACAACAGTGTGCTTCGCAGCTATAACAAAGGGATAGGCGGTGTTGATCTCAACAGCAACTCCATTCAAAATTGTCGAGTCAACATCCGTGGAAGGAAATAGTAGTGAACACTTTGCATAAATACCCTGATTTCTTCGGTTGTGAACTGTTGTCAACGCTTGCTAGAAGCAATTCAAGTTGTCCGTTACTGAGTCTCTCCTGTTAAGCGATGATGACCTAAGGTTTCAAAGATCGCGCAATTTACCAATCGTGGTTGGTGATCACCTCATCGTTCGTTAGCCAGATGGGATATATCGTCGGTGCCAGTTATAGGACTTTAGCAAACCAACCATTTCGATGTACGAGAAATGTGACAAGCATATGCAATCGCACTGTTTCGAACTTTTCTATGAAAATAGTTTTTTTTCTTACTTGTTTCTTCGATTACTAAGCAAATATTTATTATTTTTTACAATTTCATTACTATGTATTCTCTAAGTCATCTAAAATCTCAACAAATCAATAAACAATTTGTTTTTTCCTGAAAAAATTAGGTCTATTCACTTCTGTTAAGATATGTTTCATTTGTATGGGATTCTTATGGTATGGGATAAGCGCCAATGTTCGATTAATCGAACACTAACTTTAACACATATCTGCGCCATTCAGGCATTTCAAGGTGTTGATTTTTTTGATTGCAAAAGATAGTTTGGTCTTTTGGCTATAAGACCTCATCATAACTTTTTTTTTTTTAATTATATAATTTTAATATATTTTACAAAAAACGTCTTTTGGCAAGGTATTTTTCAACCGGCCCCCCTTAGAACTATGGGAAGTGGTGGGGGGTGGTATATATATTTTTTTAATAGCCAAAAGATCAAAGTATATTTACGATTCCAACTGTTTTCCGGATATCATTGATCTTCATAGCTAAAAAAATTACTCAAAATGGACATATTTGATGTTCGATTAATCGAACAGCAGTTGGAAATGGGTTAAAAAATTTATTGATTTCGGATATCGTCAGAATTCAAAGCATGCGTGATTAGGTTTTTAGGCTTTTGTCTAAATCACGTCAAACGCACGCACGTTTCTATTAATTTTTTTAATATATTTGTGTATTAACTAGACTCGAGTCGCTTCAAGCAAGATCAAGATCGTTAAAATTGTCAACCAAACCTGACATTGCACAATTATTATTTAGTGTCCGGAGAATCCAAATACATAGTTCGCAAAATCGGAGCTGCTATTTACTTGTTTTATGGGCATTTGAAGGTTAGCACTTTCGCCGAAACATTAGAAATAAAACACTTTAATTATTTTTTAATTTGTTTCAATGTTACATAATGTATTAATGGAAAATGAATAAATAAATAAATGACATCTGCTTCAGTGCTATTATTCGCTTCAGCGCCATCTAGCAACATGGATTCTTTCCTGGTCGCTCTTCTTCTACCAATCTAACAATTTTTTCTAATTTTTGCATCAATGCTGTTGAAAGTGGTTCTCAGGTCGATTTTTGTACACCGATTTTTCGAAAGCTTTGGATAGCGTGAGGCTAATATCTTGTTAATCAAGCTTCATAAATTGGGTATTCATTCACAGCTTTTGAAATGGATTGAGTCCAGTGATGGCATTTTCGGTACATTTGTACTTTTTTGGTGCATTTACCTCCTGAAAAATCGTTGTCAGTTCATTCGACAAGTTTTCAGTACATTCGGTACATTTGGGGCATTTTCAGTACATTCGCCGAATTTTTAGCACATTTTCAGTACATTTTCGGTACATTTGGACAATTTATACTATTTACCTTTTTTTTTGTTTTTTAGTAAATGAAAATAACCGCAATGAATAGACAGACAGTAGTAGGACAAATATTTTCGTATGAAGGCATGAAATCAGATCCACAACGTGTTGAAGCTATTTGTAATCTTAAATTCCAACAGATAAGAAAGGCTTGTAGTCTGTTTTAGGATTAATTAATTTTATGAGAATTTATACTCCACACTTGTGTGATAGGTGTAAGAATTTGTATGATTTACTTAAGAAGGATAGAGAACTTCAATGGTTTCCAACACATCAAGAGGAATTTGATTTGTACTTTTTTGGTGCATTTACCTCCTGAAAAATCGTTGTCAGTTCATTCGACAAGTTTTCAGTACATTCGGTACATTTCGGGCATTTTCAGTACATTTGCCGAATTTTTAGCACATTTTCAGTACATTTTCGGTACATTTGGACAATTTATACTATTTACCTTTTTTTTTGTTTTTTAGTAAATGAAAATAACCGCAATGAATAGACAGACAGTAGTAGGACAAATATTTTCGTATGAAGGCATGAAATCAGATCCACAACGTGTTGAAGCTATTTGTAATCTTAAATTCCAACAGATAAGAAAGGCTTGTAGTCAGTTTTAGGATTAATTAATTTTATGAGAATTTATACTCCACACTTGTCTGATAGGTGTAAGAATTTGTATGATTTACTTAAGAAGGATAGAGAACTTCAATGGTTTCCAACACATCAAGAGGAATTTGATAATATCAAAAAAATGATATCAAGTGCACCTGTATTAAAAAATTTTGATGTAAGCTTAGAGTGTATCATTCAGTGTGATGCTTCACAATTTGGACTGGGGCTTGCTTACTCCAGCGATATGAGCCAGTGTGTTTCGCTTTTCTTGAATTAAAATTCTTATTGAAATATTTTATGCACATGCAAACTAACTTATAGGTTGAACTATATGCATTGTTAACTTTAATTATTAAGGAAGTAAAAAAAGGAGATGTTTTATACAATGAAGTTAGTATCACCCTGTTAAAATAATAATGAATTGTCAATAAAATACAGCTTTCATCGCAGTGAATATGCGACGTCAGTAGACAGTGAACAACCAAACAGAAAGAAAATAAATACAGTAGAGGTCCAATATAACGAACTAATTAATGCACGGGTCAGTCGTAATATCGTAAAACTCGTTATATCGAAGTGTTTTTTATTAAAGAAACTGGCTTTTGTTAACACATATATTTACTCGTATAAAAGTTAAGTTAGATTTTAAAATGCTATATTCACTTGCGATCACCTATCCTGTTAAGAAAAAGTAATTTCAGTTCAACAGTTATTATTGAATTAAACAATGTTCGTTATTCGAAATAGTGAAAATTTTTAGCGTTGGAAAAATTCCAATTTAAAAAACTGTTCGTTAAAACGAAAATTCGTTATATCGTTATACGTTATATAGGATGTCTACTGTAAGTACGATTTTTCAATCAAACAAAATCTAATAAAAAGCGAGAAAAAGCGAAGTCTCGCTGACTTATGCTTTTCTATAAATGGCCATGAAAAACACTTCCATTTTTTGTCCCATTCGAATCGCTCTTTTATTGCCTTTATCTTGGAACCAGTGGTACGTCTGCCATCAAATTTACAACTAAATATTGCGCTACATATATATTATATTTCTATTGTATCAACTAAGTAGATGGTGTGACCAGAAACAACCGTTGTACTAAAAAATTGCAATTGACCGTTTTCGCATTGAAGTAGTGAAACATTCGAAATATATGTATATGTCACTGGCGAAACTAGTTCTTAGGATAAACTAGTTTTTCCTATGCCAAACTAGTTTATTCGAAGGCCTAAAATTATGCAATTTAATTTTAATGTAAAAGCACTGTGAATAGCGAAGCCAACGTTGCACATATTATAGACTGAACCGCGGCGAAGCCGCTGTTGGACATATTAGAGGATGTAAATTACAATTACACAATTATCCTCACTTACCACTTGCCAAGTATACAATGAAATTGCCAAAGTTTGTTGTCTGACTTTGCTGCTGTCGTAGACTTCACTAACCACAGTGCTCTTGCATTAAAATATCATTGCACATCTTTGGGCTTAACAGAACTAGTTTGGCCTAAAAACAAGTTCGGCCGGTAACATATATACTAAGAAATAAAACAATTCAATTATTAGCTCTGAACGAGTTTTTGTTTTTCAGTTCAGAGCCATCTTGCTGATTTCCTCAGATAGATGTGCCGAAAAGTCGTTTCTAAACGTATACGAATTATTTGCATGTTTTGGCTTTTCTGAAAAAACGATTTGAAAACAAATCAATAATCTTTCAGGAACAGAGTTGTTTGAGTTACCGTGGCTTCCACGACAAAATCCCTCTAGTTTAAGGGAGTGAATAGACTCACACTTAAGGGCACTCAAATCGTTAGGCACTAACAACGTAATCGAAATGAAATTTAGTATGACAGATGCATTTGCTAAAAGGTATCTTCTTACGAAAATTTGGCACCGATGGGCGTGGCAGCTCCCATATAAGCAGAACACGTTTAATGTTATAGATAATGTGCAATGAGAGTAATCTTCATAAAATTTGGTGCATAGATGTCAATTATTATAAGCTATAAAATTAAATAAATTTTGACATGATTTCGTCAGTGGGCGTGGCACCTCCCATATTAAAAGTTGGAAGTGATATTTTAAGAGAACTATTGCAGCAATTAGCATGAAATTTGATGTAGGTGGTTAACTTGGTATAAGGTATGTCAGCATCTGAAGCGGGCAAAATTGCACCACTGGGCGTGGCACCTCCCATACAAGTAAAAAAACTTAAGTTGCATATCTATCGAAATATATGAGCAATCAAGCTGAAATTTGGTATAAGAGGTTTGTTTATGGAAAGCTATTTCTGGATCCCTTAATTTTAAGGTTAATTAAGGCATATATCGCAAACTATACAAACTATTTTGCTAAAATTTAGTATGTGGATATCAATGACGAATATAATTTATTGAACCAAAAGTAGGCGGAATTGGAGAAGTGGGTGTGGCATATTTAGTTTTCTGATTTATATTCTATTTTTTTCAACATTTTCCACATTCTTTTGACTTTTCCAACTTTTTAACTTTTCTCAACATATTCCATAGGTATATTTTCCACTTTTTCAACCTCTTTCAACTGGATTCGACATTTTCTTTATTTTTTCGACTCATGCATTTTGAATTGTTTCAACATTTTTCAAGTTCTTGCAAGTATTTTCGAGTTTTTTAACCACTTTCAACATTTTCCACATTTTTTCGACTTTTTCAATTTCTATTAACTTTCTGCAATGGTTTCCATATATTTACACTTTTTGAGTTTTTTTCTACTGTTTCAACATTTTTCAACCTCTTTGAACCTTATTACATTATTTTCGTCTTCTTCAACCTTTTCAACGTCTTTTTAACATTTATTTGGAAAGTACTTTTAGTGCAGTGTAGGGTATGTGAGTTTCGGCCCGGCCGAAGATAACACCTTTACTAGTTTATATTGCATTTATTATGATCATTGGATCATAATCAATTGTGATACGAAATCGTCAGAATTCAAAGCATGCGTGATTAGGTTTTTAGGCTTTTGTCTAAATTACGTCAAACGCACGCACGTTTCTATTAATTTTTTTAATATATTTGTGTATTAACTAGACTCGAGTCACTTCAAGCAAGATCAAGATCGTTAAAATTGTCAACCAAATCTGACATTGCACAATTATTATATAGTGTCTGGAGAATCCAAATACATAGTTCGCAAAATCGGAGCTGCTATTTATTCGTTTTATGGGCATTTGAAGGTTAGGACTTTCCCCGAAACATTAGAAATAAAACATTTAAATTATTTTTTAAAATGTTTCAATGTTATATAGTATTAATGGAAAATGAATAAATAAATACAGTGGACGTCCAATATAACGTATAGCGATATAACGAATTTCCATTTTAATGAACGTTTTTTCAAATTGGAATTTTTTCATTGATGTCTCTAAATAACGAAAATTTTCACTATTCTAAATTACGAACGCTATTTAATTCATGCCGCTTCAACGCAAGAGCCTTACGTTAAGTGATAAAGTTAATATAATTGAAGAAGGTAAGAAAAGAATGCCAGTATAAGTGATCGCAAGTAAATATGGCGTAAATAAAAGCCAGTTTCTTGAATAAAAAAACACTTCGATATAACGAATTTTACGATATTACGACTGAACCGTGCATTAATTAGTTCGTTATATTGGACGTCTACTGTAAATGACATCTGTTCCAGTGCTATTATTTGCTTCAGCGCCATCTAGCAACATGGATTCTTTCCTGGTCGCTCTTCTTCTACCAATCTAACAATTTTTTCTAATTTTTGCATCAATGCTGTTGAAAGTGGTTCTCAGGTCGATTTTTGTACACCAATTTTTCGAAAGCTTTGGATAGCGTGAGGCTTGTTAATCAAGCTTCATAAATTGGGTATTCATTCACAGCACATTTTCAGTACATTTTCGGTACATTTGGACAATTTATACTATTTACCTTTTTTTTGTTTTTTAGTAAATGAAAATAACCGCAATGAGTAGATTTATAGTAATTACCTGTATATAATATAATTACCCTATTATATTAATTACGTTTTTTTTTAGTAAATGAAAATAATCGCGAAAATTGTAGATTTTGTAATTAATTTAATGTGAAATATATCTAACTTTGCTAAGGACCTTTTTTTTTTGATAGTAAATTGTAGAACAATTTCGTGCATTTTAGGAAAATTGGGTGTTCAAGACAAAAAAGTACATTCGGGCTCTAAAAAGTACATTTGAAGTCTCGATTCAGTACATTTTCACAAAACCCAAATGCCATCACTGATTGAGTCTACAGTGTAAAATTTTGTAATCTAGGCAGTTGCAAAACAGTTAGACCCCTTTTTAACTGCTGAACACAACATTATCGCTTAATTTATTTTTTTGCAAAGTTGTAAAGAGGGGTAAAGCACAGGATAATTTTTTTTCAATAGTAGGTGGTGCCACGCCCCTAACAGGAAAATACGTTTTCACAGCTAATCTAGTAAACATATTTTAATAAAATTTGGGTTGCTTATAGAATCATTGAATGAATTGAATCATAAAAAAGGTTTTAAGACTCTCAGGCCTCATTCACAGTGCGCGCTATAAGCAAAGATTGGTGTGAAGCGAAGCTAGTCAATGCTATAAGATGCTAGTTCCATTCAGAGTGGAAGCGTTTGGCAAAGCAAGTTGATTTTTTTCTCTCTTTTTTTCTTTCACATATTTTTTTACTACTGATCTTTTTTCTCTTTTTTTCTTTCACATTCTTTTTTTACTTCTATCGCTGCTTGGCCTCTCCTTCGTTTTTTGTTTCTTTTTTGCATTAGCAAGTGAAATGAAAATAAAAAAACAGTGATGAGAAACAACAAACGTTGAGCGCTGCTTTGGCTCTGCTTTCATTTTTCTTTACATCTATGTGATCCTTTGATCACATACGCATACATTTCTTTCATTCCCTTTTGTTTATGTTTTTGCAAATGAAATTAACACAAACGGTGATGAAACAACAGTAGACACTGACCGCTGCTTTGGCTCTGCTTCCATTTTTCCTATTTAAAACAACGGAAAATAGATTTGTTCTCTACCTCCTATCAAATTTCTCTATTGCACGAAAAACGAAAAAAAAAACTCTGGTGTTAGCGCCCACGACGCTATAAAAACGCTTTATCGCTGAAGTTCTAGCATCGCTTCGCTCTCACTCTGAACACTTCGCGCTATTTCCATACGAATACCCATACACTGTTTCTTCGCTTCACGCCAATCTTTGCTTATAGCGCACACTGTGAATGCAGCCTAAGTCTTTTAAGTAGGCGTGGCACCGCTCCACCAATTTTGTTCCAATTTAGTATGGTGATAAGCTGATTCCTGATAAGAGAAATTTTTTCCCTAACAGGAAAATACGTTTTCACAGCTAATCTAGTAAACATATTTTAATAAAATTTGGGTTGCTTATAGAATCATTGAATGAATTGAATCATAAAAAAGGTTTTAAGACTCTCAGGCCTCATTCACAGTGCGCGCTATAAGCAAAGATTGGTGTGAAGCGAAGCTAGTCAATGCTATAAGATGCTAGTTCCATTCAGAGTGGAAGCGTTTGGCAAAGCAAGTTGATTTTTTTCTCTCTTTTTTTCTTTCACATATTTTTTTACTACTGATCTTTTTTCTCTTTTTTTCTTTCACATTCTTTTTTTACTTCTATCGCTGCTTGGCCTCTCCTTCGTTTTTTGTTTCTTTTTTGCATTAGCAAGTGAAATGAAAATAAAAAAACAGTGATGAGAAACAACAAACGTTGAGCGCTGCTTTGGCTCTGCTTTCATTTTTCTTTACATCTATGTGATCCTTTGATCACATACGCATACATTTCTTTCATTCCCTTTTGTTTATGTTTTTGCAAATGAAATTAACACAAACGGTGATGAAACAACAGTAGACACTGACCGCTGCTTTGGCTCTGCTTCCATTTTTCCTATTTAAAACAACGGAAAATAGATTTGTTCTCTACCTCCTATCAAATTTCTCTATTGCACGAAAAACGAAAAAAAAAACTCTGGTGTTAGCGCCCACGACGCTATAAAAACGCTTTATCGCTGAAGTTCTAGCATCGCTTCGCTCTCACTCTGAACACTTCGCGCTATTTCCATACGAATACCCATACACTGTTTCTTCGCTTCACGCCAATCTTTGCTTATAGCGCACACTGTGAATGCAGCCTAAGTCTTTTAAGTAGGCGTGGCACCGCTCCACCAATTTTGTTCCAATTTAGTATGGTGATAAGCTGATTCCTGATAAGAGAAATTTTTTTTAGTGGGGCGATGTCACGCCCCTTACAAAAAAAGTTTAAACAGCATAAATAAAAGTTTCATATTCGTTTACGAAAAATGTTTTAAATTTAAATTAATTGATCTCACCAATAAAATTCGACAATAATTAATATTAAATTTGTTTTTTTATTACTATATACATAAATCTTAAATATAAAAAATATAAGAAAAATTTACCAAGTAAACCATAATGGAAAAATATGTCCCATTCGCAATGTCCCGTCACGAGTCATATTATACTTTGAAAGAACGATAAGTACGATTTTGTAATCAAACAAAATCTAATAAAAAGCGAGAAAAAGCGAAGTCTCGCTGACTTATGCTTTTCTATAAATGGCCATGAAAAACACTTCCATGTACCATTCGAATCGCTCTTTTATTGCCTTTATCTTGGAACCAGTAGTACGTCTGCCATCAAATTTACGACTAAATATTGCGCTACATACATGTTATATTTCGATTGTATCAACTAGATGGTGTGACCAGAAACAACGGTTGTACTAAAAAATTGCAATTGACCGTTTTCGCAATGAAGTAGTGAAACATTCGAAATATATGTATATGTCACTGGCAAACTAGTTCTTAGGATAAACTAGTTTTTCCTATGCCAAACAAGTTTATTCGAAGGCCTAAAAGTATGCAATTTAATTTTAATGTAAAAGCACTGTGAATAGCGAAGCCAGTGTTGCACATATTATAGACTGAACCGCGGCGAAGCCGCTGTTGGTAATATTAGAGGATGTAAGTCCTGAACCGCGGCCATAGGGCGCCCACCCTCACTTACCACTTGCCAAGTTTACAATGAAATTGCCAAATTTTGTTGTCTGACTTTGCTGCTGTCGTAGACTTCACTAACCACACTGCTCTTGCATTAAAATTTCATTGCACATCTTTGGGCTTAACAGAACTAGTTTGGCCGGTAACATATATACTAAGAAATAAAACAATTCAATTATTAGCTCTGAACGAGTTTTTGTTTTTCAGTTCAGAGCCATCTTGCTGATTTCCTCAGATAGATGTACCGAAAAATCGTTTCTAAACGTATACGAATTATTCGCATGTTTTGGCTTTTCTCAAAGGACGATTTGAAAACAAATCAATAATCTTTCAGGAACAGAGTTGTGTGAGATACCGTGGCTTCCACGACAAAATCCCTCTAGTTTAAGGGAGTGAATAGGCTCACACTTCAGGGCACTCAAATCGTTAGGCAGCATGGAAGACTAAAATTGATACCAATAATCATCTATGAAATTATGTTTCTTTTCAAAGCCATTATTTTCATTTCTTTTACAATAGATTCGTCGTTTAACGCCATCTTGATAATTTCCTTACATATTTCGATAATTTTTGGCGTATGCGAAATACTAATTTTGTATTTTAACCGGTTATTTCCCATTGATGCGTTTACGCAACACCTTGGAAAAAAAATAATTAAAAATACAAAAAAATTAAATCTCGTTAAGTTTAACATGGCAGCTTGTAACGCATTAAATGAGTTACCAGAAGTGAGTCTTAGAATTTTTTTAGCTTTTAACCCTTGCACTCAGCGAAGCCACAAATTTGACCCAAAAATTTGCACTATTTAAAAAAATCAGTAAAAATAGAAAAAAATTACAAATAATAAAATTTAGCTGACAATTATTTAGATCGGATCTTTTTCTGAATAAAATGAATAAAATCTGCAAAGTTATCTCAACACGAGTTGTTGTAATGATATTTACATGTAAGTGTTGCGCAAACGCATCAATGGGAAGATCCCTGTACTATAAAATTTCACTAAACTGTAGAAAACTTTTTTAAAATTTCAAATTTTAAGAAAGTTGATTTTAGCGACTGATTATTTTATAATTAAACATTATTTAATCGAACTTACAGTCATTAAGCAAAGACCAATATTGTTAATTTTTACTTATTGATCAATGCTATTTTTCAACAAACATGACAAAGATAACAAATGGAACAATTTTAACCTGGTAATTGGTGACATGTTTCGGCTATTACCAATAGCCTCATCAGACCAGTTTGGTTAATTCTGTACATGGACTCGAACCCCTGACCGTTCATGCATTGCAATTGCATATTTTTGCGACGGCCGCTCTAACACTTGAGCTACTGAGGGACTTGTCATGAGGTGTACAGAGTGCGCATATTCCATTTGTCATCTTTTGTCACTTTCTCGCTTGCTGCCATAGCCGTTAGACCGTCGGCCTAAAGTCATGCTATGATTTATTTTTCGAAATTGTGGTGTTGCCAGCCACATATTTTTGAAATTCGGCGTGCTCTCCATATGGTTTTAAGAAAGTTGATTTTAGCGACTGATTATTTTATAATTAAACATTATTTAATCGAACTTACAGTCATTAAGCAAAAACCAATATTGTAAATTTTTACTTATTGATCAATGCTATTTTTCAACAAACATGACAAAGATAACAAATGGAACAATTTTAACCTGGTAATTGGTGACATGTTTTCAGGTAGCATTGATCAATAAGTAAAAATTTACAATATTGGTTTTTGCTTAATGACTGTAAGTTCGATTAAATAATGTTTAATTTCAAATTTTTTAACGTTTTACCTTTGCAAAAATTTGAAATATTCAATGAGCAAATGAAATTCATTGAGTGCCCGAATGTTGTCTCTGTTTACAATAAACACATGGGAGGGGTTGACTTGCATGATAATGCAATTGCCAATTACAGAGTAAGAGTACGTGGGAAGAAATGGTACTGGCCATTAATAACAACTCTTCTTGATAGCTATCATAGCGTTGTCAATACCTGGAAACTTTATTGCGCAATGCAGAAACATCGTGGATTGGCGCAGGTGCATCAAATTGAGTTCCGTACCGCTATTTGTGAGGCACTCCAACATGTTTAAATCCAAATACTTCACATGAAGTTGACTTAGAAAGTGAAAATGCTGAAGATGGAGTACATATCATAAAAAAACGCATTTTGGAACAAAACTTTAAGGTTCAAGGTTCTGTAAGACTCGATAATGCTGGTCACATTATTGAAAAAAGTACATCGGGAAAACGACCACGGTGCCGCATATGTCATAGCCAAACCATATATATGTGTAAAAAGTGTAAATTTGCACTTCAAGTAAATTTTTTTGCAAAATTTCATAATAAAAAAAAATATAATAGCAAAATATAATTTTGAAATGTATTTACTCATTCAATTATGTATATGTATGAAAATTAAAATATTTGTATTACCTATCTTCCCAATGATGCGTTTGCGCAACAGTCCGGCAAACCGGAACCGGAAGTGAGAAAATTATAAAACTTGTTTTGGAAGTTCCTATGGTCATAATGAACTATCATCTAAAAAATCTTCTTGAAATTCCAAAATTTTTTTGTGCTGGGAATTAACCGGTTAAAAGAATACTGCAAGAGAATCATCGGTTTTAGGACCGTTTCACAATGAAGTTCTTACTCACAGTAACAGACTGCTAAATATATTTGCTAAGAATATAACATTGGTCTCTTCATATTATCAGCTATGCATGACATCTGTTTTTCATTTCAGTGCCATTAATGTATGGCGCTTCAGCGCCATATATTTCGATTGTATCAACTAGATGGCGTGACCAGATACAGCCGTTGTACTAAAAAATTTAAAAGAGAAGCATGATCTTGAGGACCGTTTTCGCTATGAAACATTTGTATATGCTAAGAAATAAAACACTTCAATTATCAACTCTGACGAGTTTTTGTTTTTCAGTTCAGAGCCATCTTGAGGGTATGAGGGTATTCTTCTTAACGCGAAAATGTCGCGAACAACTTTAGAAAAATAAAATACTGCATCACCTTAAGTGAGGAAATCCTCAGTGAATTAAATTGCAGTAGTGAGACAGCACATCAATATTCAATACAGACGAAGCTCGCAAATTAAAATTCGCGGAAATTAGATTTGCTTGGAAATTGGGTCACTATTTTACTTTGTGTACACAGGTTGGAAATTAGAAAAAAAATCTAATATTTGGAGCTCAAAATTTTAAGCTCTAAAATTAGAACAGAGATTCTAATTTCGAGCAATTTTTATATTGCATTTATTATGATCATTGGATCATAATCAATTGTGATACGAAATAGATAGATGCTGTTCGAAAAGTGGTGTGCGAAAAGCAGTTTTACACCTTTATGTGAACATTTTGGCTATATTAAAAAATTTATTGATTTCGGATATCGTCAGAGTTCTAAGCATTCGTGATTAGGTTTTTAGGCTTTTGTCTAAATCACGTCAAAAGCACGCACGTTTCTATTAATTTTTTTAATATATTTGTGTATTAACTAGACTCGAGTCGCTTCAAGCAAGATCAAGATCGTTAAAATTGTCAACCAAACCTAACATTGCACAATTATTATATAGTGTCCGGAGAATCCAAATACATATTTCGCAAAATCGGAGCTGCTCATTTACTCGTTTTATGGGCATTTGAAGGTTACCACTTTCGCCGAAACATTAGAAATAAAACACTTTAATTATTTTTTAATTTGTTTCAATGTTATATAATGTATTAATGGAAAATGAATAAATAAATAAATGACATCTGTTTCAGTGCTATTATTCGCTTCAGCGCCATCTAGCAACATGGATTTTTTCCTGGTCGCTCTTCTTCTACCAATCTAACAATTTTTTCTAATTTTTGCATCAATGCTGTTGAAAGTGGTTCTCAGGTCGATTTTTGTACACCGATTTTTCGAAAGCTTTGGATAGCGTGAGGCTAATGTCTTGTTAATCAAGCTTCATAAATTGGGGATTCATTCACAGCTTTTGAAATGGATTGAGTCCAGTGATGGCATTTTCGGTACAATTATACTTTTTTGGTGCATTTGCCTCCTGAAAAATCGTTGTCAGTACATTCGACAAGTTTTCAGTACATTCGGTTCATTTGGGGCATTTTCAGTACATTCGCCGAATTTTTAGCACATTTTCAGTACATTTTCGGTAAATTTGGACAATTTATACTACTTATTTACCTTTTTTTTGTTTTTTAGTAAATGAAAATAACCGCAATGAGTAGATTTATAGTAATTACCCGTATCGTAATCGCGCAATTTGTAGATTTTATAATTACATAATTTAATTTGAAATATATCTAATTTTGCTAGGGAAAAGTAAGGACCTTTTTTTTTTGATAGTAAATTGAAGAACAATTTCGTGCGTTTTAGGAAAATTGGGTGTTCAAGACAAAAAAGTACACTCGGGCTCTAAAAAGTACATTTGAAGTCTCGATTCAGTACATTTTCACAAAACCTACTACTCTTATTAATAATTGCGATGTATATGATATTAGCTTGTCAAAAGGTCAACTCAAGCTTAGATTGAAAAATAACTATAGTTAATTTTGTAGCTTAATGGTTGTTGGTCTTTATGTTTGTGTTGTCCGAGCCCCACAGCATGATGGGTAAATTTTTTCTAACATTTATGCCTTGGACCATGTTGATAAATTCATGCAATTGTATGTTTATATACATATGATCTGGGTGGGTATGTTAGAAAGTGTGATAAAGCTAAGAAAAAATTTTAAAAATATAACAAATTTAATTGCATGTATAATTTTTTCATTTTCCTTAATATGTAAGCTTTTTACTTTGTTTTAAAGCTTAAAGCTAAATTGCTAAGAAAGCTAATAGCTGTAGTAGCTAAACTCTATTATTATTATTAATTTGTTGACTTAACAAAAATTTCTTCGAGCAAAAACTCGTTTTTGATTTTTTAAGAATCAAACTATCAATTTAAAAATAAAGTTCTTATAAAAACTGTTTTTATTTTCTTAAACATTTTTAAAAATGGAAAATTGTTGGCCCAATAATAAAATTTTTGTACTAAGTATTTTTATGATCGTATTGGCCTTTAAAAATGCAATTGTTAATTCAACAATAAGTTCTTCAGTTTACAATTATTATCAAGAATAAAAACAGTTGGCATAACAATGAAAAATGTGAACGTTTTTGATTTCAAAAACTAATTCTCGGACTAAGAAATAAAATTCTTGCCACAACAATTTATTCTTAAAGTTGTGAAAACTGTCTGTCAATCTGTCACTTTAGAAAAAATTTATGACTTAATACTTAATAACTTCGAAAAAACAATAAACAAACACATTTTCCCATCTACAATGGAAAAAGAAAGTGTTTTTAGCGATATATAAGAAAATGATATCTCCCGAAACTTGTCCCGGTAATTATAACTTTTTTATTATATCATGATAAGCTCATTGATAACATTCTTTTTTTAGATTCAATACACTTTTTCCTCTTCAGTTTATTACATACGCTCATACTACCGCCAAGGATAAGCAAAAAATGTAAACCGTTCATTTCTGATGAAGATAAACTCAAACTCCAAGCTGTCTCTGAAAAGCTAAAGTTGCAGCCAAAAACTTTTTTGGCTGGAGTCTTTAAAAAGTTTTAAAGAATTTTTAAATCAACAACTCGTTCTAAAGACAACAATTTATTTTTTCGAAGTGTTGGCAATTTTTATATTTAAGCCAACAATAAAATTTTTTACTTTACTGCTAACATTTTTTATTGTTACGATAAGAATTGAAGTTATTGAGTTCATTTTAACCTACGGAAATTGTTGGGCCAAAGTATAAAATTGTTGGAATTACAATTTTTTTTTTCTGAGTGATTGATATTGGATCGGAAGCAAATATTCTCCCGTTAAAATTGTTTAAACAAATATCTAATAACGTTGAGTGTCTTCCAGTTAAATTAGCGCTTATATCTTACAGTGGTAATTTAATAAAACCTATGGGAAAGAGCTCACTTGAATGCTCGTTCAAGCATATTTCACTGATGCAAGATTTTTTAATAGTGAATACGAATTCCGCACCCATTTTAGGCTTACCATCGTGTCGTGCGTTCGGATTTGTTAATATAAACAACTCTATTGAAAGTGAAAAACATAAAATTGTGACAGACAATTCTGATATTTTCAATGGATTAGGTTGCTTTCCCAGAAAATGTGTTTTGAGAGTTAGGTGTTGTGGGTTTTTACCACACATGATATGTTATTCAAACATTTATTTAAACAAATAACATATTATGGCATATTTTTGGGATGATGCTTAACATCATCCAATAATAATTGCGGCACACTTTTGGGTATTTGCTGTTTTGTTGATAAATTTAAGTTGCTATGTGCAAGTTCTGCTTGTTAAGAATTAACAAGAATGAGAACGCCAAGCACTTAAATGCAACAACAAAACAGCAAGCAAAAGCCAGGTGTGAAACCCGGAAATATGTCGACCTCACTACTTTGGTGAATTAAATAAGACTTATGCAATTTTTGCATAAGTCAAATAAATATTTGTAGGCCAAAATTTTGTAGGCCAACTATTTGTTGGCCAAGGTTTGGTAAACTAGAATAAGTTTTTGTTATTGTATTCCTAAGTAATTATTTTAGCATGTAATTTGTTATTGTAATTATCTGTATCATAGGTGTTAAGCAAAATGAAATGAGAAATTAAAAACAGAGTTAGTTCTGGTGATGTGAAGCAAACACAGTTGTTTTTATTTATTTTTGGCAACCAAAATAAGGAATAAGGTATACTGGTAAGTATCCTAATATTCTAATATAAACTTTCATATATTTCCAGATACGAAGTTCAACGAGATTACAAAGTGTTTTCCCAGGACGGGAGAATTACTTGTAACAATTGGCGCAGCCGGATTAACGAACCATAGGAGCAGTACAGCAACAGCAGCCGGATTAACGAACCATAGGAGCAGTACAGCAACAGCAACCAGTATAGGGACCAAAACAGCAGTAGCAGTACAACATTGGAATTGGAAAATAAATTGGTAATATCCTTGTAGAAACATATTACTAATCATAAATTTCTTTAAAAAAAAAAAAAACATTTCGGCTTAAGCCTATCACAATTTCAGTACAGCCTATTTGTAGGCAATATCCACACGAACTTGGGAGCATGAACTATGAGCGATCCTCATAGTCCATGTTCTGCATCATTGATTAGGGAAGTAGGTTTCATTAAAATAATTTTGTGAACTTATTGGAAGTTCACAAAATAATATTTTTTTTTAATTTTTCTTCAAATTGAATTGATAGGATTGTTGAAATAATATTTTTTTTTTATTTAATTAAAAATTTATTTTAATTAAAAATTAATTTTTCTTCAAATTGAATGGATAGGATTGTTGAAATAATAATTTTTTTTTATTTAATTAAAAATTTTTTTTAATTAAAGATTAATTTTTCTTCAAATTGAATTGATAGGATTGTTGAAATAATTTTGTAAACTTATAGGAAGTTTACAAAATAGTAATTTTTTGGGAAAATTACGAGTACAACATTGTTGTTTGTTTTATTTTTTCTCCATTGAAACTTTAGGGAGAAATTTGATATTATTTTCGCGATAAAAGTTTGGTTCTGTCTTGTTGAATGTACATCGGGTTCCAAAAGATTTTGTATCTTAAGGATCAGTTATTCAACATAGACTTGCGTTTTTATAAATAATTTACCAAGATAATAATTTTTTTTTTAGTAGTACTTTTCTCAATTGTTGAAATTTTATGGGAAAATTTAAATTTTGTTGAAAGAAGGTCCGATTGTATATTGAAGGTTAATACAAATTCATAACAATTGTACTGGGAAAGTAAACAAACTTTTTATTTTTTTTAACTTGTACAAAAACAAGTTTATACCCAATTTAGAACGTTTGTTTTGTTTGTTTTTGTAAAAACGTTATTTTCGCGGGAAAACATTTGTTATTTGTTTGTTTTAGTGAAAGTCTTGTAGAACTAATTTTTGGTTCCGAGGAATATTTCAAATTCTGAGGATCCGTTTATTCTACATAGACTCGCGTATTCGTGAATAATTTTAACTTCCTTTTAAAACGTATGTAACCTTGCGGAATTTTATTGTTGGTTCTGAGGAATACTTTCAAATATTCCAAAGATTCGTGTTCTGCAGAGGTCCGTGGGGCATTAAATAAAAATTATTCCAAAGAAGGAATAATTAAAGTTTAATAATTTGCATTTCATATCACTAATTAATGAGTGGTATATACGCAAAATTGTAAACAAAAAATTGGGATAGGTCGTGTAAATTCACAAAACTCGATATACATATTTGTGGGCAAAAATTTATTAAGACAATAGGTCGTTCATTCACTTATGGAAATTTGAAACCTTGAACATATATACAGCAAGAAGAAACAAATAAAAAGCACGTAGCAATAAACGCTTGCTTTTTGTTGGAGTTAACAACCGTTTAAAGTTGCTGACTTAGCTTTTTATGTATTTTATGTGAGGTAATGAGCGATTTAGAGTTTAACAAATACGCCCACGGAAAATTGTTAGGAGAGTTGTGTAGATTTACAGATAAATTGTGGAAATATTTAGAAGTTACAATTGACAATAAAGAACAACTTATTCTAATACAAAGAAAAGTTGAAAATTTCCATAATTTATCAGCGGTCGAAAAAGCGGACATAATTTTAGAGGAAATTTTAAACAGTATAGAACAAAAGAATCGCAGTGACGAAGAAAAAACAGAGACCTGGAAGAAGGAATTCCACGCCCTTAAAAGGAGATACGACCAACATATTACTCAGTTGCAACTAAACGCTGAGCAAATAAAGGATCTGGAAGAAGAAAATTCTATATTAAACGATACACTGAGTGAAAGGAATTTATCAAAATTAAATTTTTCACTACCAGTGAGTCAGGAATTGGAAGAGGAAAATCAGTCCTCAATAGAATTAAAAAATCGCGTTCAGGACCTGGAAAACGCAAATAAGCATTTGACAAAGGAGCTTAAAGCCGAGAGATTAAGGGGAAAAGAACAAAAAGTGATTTGTGATTTAACTAACAGAACATCAAACACTATGGGAGAACAACAAAAATTCCTTGATCTTTGCAACAGACAAGTGGACTTTTCAAAACAGTTGGAGAAGATGATCATAAACTATAAGAAAACTCCAACACAGAGAGAAACCGTGGAATATTACTCAAAAAGGATTGAAGAATTAGAAAGGTCATGGTCAAGTTTTTCAGTAAACAACGACGCTATTGAGGAGTACCGATCAGCGTTCTCTACTCATGAATATTTCACAAAGAATTTCTACAGCAAAATAGAAGATAGTTATGGCGATCTATCGAAATGTTATAATGAAAAACTGGCCAAATTAGAGGAGATTAGGGCATCGCAACAAGGACATACGTATACAAGCCAACAAAGAGAGGCGAGAAACAATAATGTTTTTACCATAAGCGCAGATGTTCACAATGAACAACAAACGCGTCAGCTTGAAAACACACCCAGTCTAGGAAGATCAAGAAGTCATGATCAAATAGCCAAATGGGTACGGGACACAGTACCATATTTTTCCGGTGTAGAGTCACCAACTATCAAGGCGGATTTATATAGGTTCATAGAGGCTTGCGAATCGGTGAGGAGAACCACTGACCCTTCTGATGAAATGGAATTAATTTCTAAAGTGAGACTTCATCTGAATGGAGATGCATACGAGTTGATCAGGGCGACTCAATTTTTAAAAATGCAAGACCTATACAATATTTTAAAAGAAACCTATATAAGAGAAAAACCCTTAGAAGCAGTCCAAAAGGAACTAATTAATGCTCGGCAGGGAGCCTTTGAGGATTTGCGTGCATACGCTAGGAGACTGAAATCACTAGAGACATCCATTATGGATAACCTCAGTAAGAGATATTCAGCTCCAGAAGACAGAGTATACAGACAGGAACTGTTAAATTCTGTGGTAAGAGCATTCAGATTGGGATTAAGGAATCCAACTCTCAAAGTATTAATGATGAGTAAGAATACGTGTACTTTAGAAGAATTACTCAAAGAAGCAATCTCTGCAGAAGAGGAATTGCGAGAGGATTCAGAACAAGTACTAGGAATCAACGCCTATCAATCAAATATAGTTCAACCTAGTCCGGGTAGTTCATATAGAAATGATACGCAAGCACAAAATTGGAATAAACAAAACCAAGAAAGGCAAAATAAATCGTTCCAGCAAAACTCAGGAAGATTTATGAAAAATAGCACTAATAACAAAAAACCAAATATTGTTTGTTCATTTTGTGATAAAAAGGGTCACACAAGAGAAGACTGCTATGTTAGGAAAAACACACCTTTCTGTGACAAGTGTTCAGAATACGGACACATGCCCAACATAAAGTGCTCACAAAACAAAACGGACATAGGGAAAAACGTAAAAAATAATAGTTCAAATTCACAGCGGCATCAAGGGGGACAACAGTCCTCCAGTAAATGTAGTTGGTGTGATAGAAATGGGCATGCAATAGAAAATTGTTTTGCCAAAAAGAAATACGAAAAAGCTCAGGGAAACTAAGGGGGGCGCAAGACCGGCCAATAGTCTGGGGACCCATAAAACTTAGTAAATTAGGGCCAAAAGGAGTAGTAACAGTAAATCAGCTACAAGAAAGTGCAGCTGATACGTTAACTACATCTAAAATCACAAATAATTTTAATAAAGTAGTAACAGTAAACCAACCACAACAAAGTGCGGTTGGTACGTTATCTACTAATTATGAAACAAATGAAGTTTCAGAAAATATTTCAGATGAATTAGTAACAGTAAATCAGCTACAAGAAAATGCAGCTGATACGTTAACTACATCTGAAATCATAAATAATTTTGACAAAGTAGTAACAGTAAATCAACCACAACAAAGTGCAGTTGATACGTTACCTACTAGTAGTAAAAATTATAAAGTTTTGAGTAATAACTTAAAGCAAGGTAATGCGGGGAAAACAAATCATACACAGAATACTGTAGTTGAGGCGTCCCTCGCAAAACCCATAGAATGCGTATCAAACGCAAAAGATACTGAAACTGGGAGACACATCTTGTATGGCAGGCATAACGAGAATTTCTACCAAGCAAATCAAAATGACGTGTTCATAGAAGTGCCCTGTAAAGAGGCCAGATATGGAAAACTTATTTTGTTGGTAGATTCCGGTGCTGACACAAGTTTGGTCAAAGAAAGTGCAATGTTGCATTTCCCAGAATCAGATACAAAAAATCGAAAAGATTTAAGTGGAGCATTTGGCGGACAGGTTACCACATTAGGTACAACCACTATTAAACACCAGCAGAACCCAGATCTAAGTTTAAAGTTACACATAGTGTCACTAGATCAAGGAGTTCCAGCTGATGGAATAGTAGGTAGGGACAATTTGTGGAACCGAACTGTCATAAACGCTATAGATAAAAAATTAACGTTTTTCAATGAAAAACGTCAGAAAATAATAGCATTCACGCTTAAGCCGATGAATGACTTTAACAGAGTACTATACAATACAGAAACAGCAATAGAAGCTCGAACTGTAAAAATAGTACCTTTATGTGTTAAAACAACATTAAAAGAAGTTGTTATACACAAACAAGAACTTTCACAAGGAGTTTACTTAGGAGAAGTACTCAGCAAAGTGAAAGATGGCATAGTTTATGTGCCAATTTTAAATTCGTCAGAAAACAAATTTATCATTGATAGAAAGTTCAAACCGGAATTTTCAAATTACAATGAATTTAAAAAAAACATAAGTTCCACAATAAATATAATATCGGAACAAAACGTGAGGGGAAGATTAGATAAGCTATTTGGATCTATTAATTTAGATCCTCACATAAGCAAAGAAGAGAAGGCTTCCATGGAAAATATATGTGCATCCTTCCATGACATATTTTTGTTAGGAGATTGCTTATCATATACTCCAGTATTGAAGCATGATATCCCTACTTTGGTGGGTCAACCACCAATAAACCAAAAACAGTACAGACTACCCCATTCTCATAGAATGGAAATTAATAAACAGGTAGGTGAACTGTTAGATGAAGGGATTATTTCACCAAGCACCTCACGTTGGAATTCACCACTATTGCTTGTCCCAAAGAAAAGTGGTAAAGATGGCGAGAAAAAGTGGAGATTAGTTATAGACTTCAGAAAATTAAATGAAGCTACAATCAAGCAAGTTTTCCCCATATCACGAATTGATGAAATTTTAGATCAATTGGGACATAGCAGATATTTTTCCACGCTAGATCTAGCAAGTGGATATCACCAAGTATTGGTGAATGAAGATGATAGAGAAAAAACAGCATTTAGTACAGGATTGGGACATTTTGAGTTCAACCGAATGCCGTTTGGTCTAACAGGAGCCCCAGCAACATTTCAACGCATCATGAATCACATACTCACAGGACTACAAGGTCTAGAGTGTTTTGTTTATTTAGATGACATTGTCATATACGGGAAAAACTTACGAGAGCATGAAGAAAGGCTACGTAATGTGTTCACGGTATTAAGACAACATAATCTGAAATTAAACACGAAAAAATGCAATTTTTTGCGTCGTGAAGTTGTGTATTTAGGTCATAAATGTTCAGAACACGGAGCCCTGCCAGACCCAGAAAAGGTAGAATGTGTAAAAAACATACCAGTACCTAAAAACAAAAAAGAAGTACAAGCATTTTTAGGTCTGGTAAACTATTACCGGAAATTCATTAAAGATACGGCAAGATTAGCTTTACCAATAAATAAATTATTGAGAAAAGACGCAAAGTTCGTATGGTCAACAGAATGCCAAAATTCATTCGAGGAATTAAAAAAGGCAATAATGACACCACCTGTATTGGCATATCCAGATTTTAGTCAACAATTTTTGTTAACTACGGATGCCAGTAATGATGCAATTGGTGCAATATTATCTCAAGGAGAAGTCGGTAAAGATAAGCCAATAGCATTTGCCAGTAGAGCACTAAGCGATACCGAGAAAAGGTATTCGACCATTGAAAAGGAATTTCTCGCTATAGTGTGGGCAACAAAAAATTTTAGAGCATATTTTCTTGGCAGACATTTTAAAATTTACACCGATCATCAACCACTACGTGGGATATCAAACCTTAAGGATCAAACGTCACGCTTGGCGCGTTTCCGGCATAAACTATCGGAATATGATTTTGAAATCATTTACAAGCCTGGGAATAGAAACTTAAATGAAGACGCTTTAAGTAGATTACCACAAACAAATAAACAAATAACAGTGGTACAAACCAGATCAAAATCTAAAAATTCTGAAAAGGAAAAAGGGAACATTTCAAAAGAGGTGGATAAGGTTGGTTGGTTGAAAACAACACCGGACAAACAGTGGTCATACTGAAAGATCCTAAAGAAATAGAAACAATATTAAGGGACTTTCATAGTACACCACTTGGTGGGCATCAAGGGGCTATCAAAACACTTCTAAGGATAAGAAAGCAGTATAGATGGCCAGGTATGCAAAGGGATATAAAAGAGTATATTAAAAAATGTACCAAATGTCAGACCAACAAGAGCTCAAGACTTACAAAAATGCCGATGGTGGTAACAGATACACCAAGCAGGCCTTTTGATAAAGTATATATGGACATTGTCGGTCCATTACCTGAAACTGTATCAGGAAATAAGTATATACTAACATTTCAGGATGATTTTTCAAAATATATGGCATGTGCTGCAATGCCCGACGCGGAAGCAAGTACAGTTTTGAAAAAATTTTATGACGAAATTATTGCCAGATACAATATACCGAAAGTATTGATTACTGATAATGGTACAAATTTTATCGCAAAATTATTCTCAGATACTTGCAAAATGTTGGGTATTAGGAAATTGCATATAACGCCATATCATCCGCAGGCTAATGGTTCTTTGGAAAGAAGCCACAGACCACTAGCAGAATACTTGAGAAGTTTTGCTAAAGAAGATGGTTCGAATTGGGACCAATGGCTGACGGCAGCCATGCATGTCCATAATAATACGATACATACTTCTACTAAGCAAACTCCTTTCCGAACTTTGTACGGTTTTGAATTCGAAATGCCTACGAATTTAAAACGAAAATGTCCACCGCTCTATAACGCGGAGGACCAATCAAAAGTATTAAAGTTTCAAATACAAAGAACTCACGAGTTAGTGAGAAAAAACCAAGAAAAGGCAAAAGAATTGTCTAAAAAACAATATCACGGTTCAGTAAACCCCGTTATATTTAAACAAGGGGATAAAGTTTTGATGAAAAATCAAACTCGGAAAAATAAATTTTCTCCCATATGGATAGGCCCATTTGAAGTTTCAAATGTTAAGGGGCCTATTACAACAGAAGTTGTCATAAAAGGAAAGAAAAAGAAGTTACATAATAATTTATTAAAATTATTTAATGAACCAAAATAAAAATTAAAATCTTTTTCTTTAAAGTTAGAATAATTTGCTCATATTATTTGATACAGCAAAATTAAATATAAAAAAAAATTGCTACATAAATACTTGTTTGTAAACAAGAAATATGATACAGCAAAATTAAATATAAAAAAAATTGCTACATAAATACTTGTTTGTAAACAAGAAATATGAAACGGCGTGTGCCGAAATAAGCGCACATGGTCGCATATAACTTACCTACCTCAACAGTAGGTAAAGGAAATAATTTTGAAAATAATGCATAAAGCAATGCAAGCTTGAGCAAAAACTTGAGCTCAGCTTTAATTAAAAAATAACAACATTGCCTTATTTCTGCATAATGCAATGAAACAATTTAGCAGCAACTTAAGCTGAAGATAACTTTGGAAAATTAAAGATATCGCTGGGGCGATACAATAAAAATTGCAAAATATATGATTGTATGGATTTAACAAATGCATACACACATACAGCAAACCAAAATTTAAACGAAAAATCAGAATTTTGATTTTGGAACTCGGGAATTTTCAGACTGGGGAAAATTGGGAAAAAGAAAAAAATAATGCGAAATATGTATTTGTATACAAGATTGTATACACATAAATAGCAGACAAAAAGAATTATAGTTAAAAATAAAAAAATCTTTAAAAAATAAACCCAAAAAATGGGCAATAGATAACAAACAGAACAAAACTTTTTGTTCTAATAGATTTTTAATTACAACATATATATTTGTATTCATACACTTAAGACGTATGTATATACATATATAGTTTTATGATTTACGTTGCACATTTTTGCATCGTAAGCTAAAATAAGTCAGTTTATTGACATGCTTAATGTGTAAAGCTTAATGTTTTTGCCTAATTGCAAAAATTTACACATTAAGTAAACTAGGCCAATAAACTTTAAAAGTAAATAAATAAAATAAAACGGAGTAAATGCCGTAAACATATATATATATATATATTTATGCATTATAAAATGCATACACATATATAGCATATACGGTATAAATACCGTATATATATATATATATATATATTTATATATGCTAACACACATATAACATTTAGGTACACTAAATTACATATTAAATTGTATTAAATAAATTAATCAAACAAGATGAATAAATAATAAGAATAAATAATTACATATAATCAAAAAGCTAACTGAAGAATATTTCATGCACAATAAGCGAAATATCCAGCATTATTGGCTAAAAAAGTATGGAAGGAGAAAAGTAGGACCATGAATTAGGTAGGGTTATTCGAAGAGAAAAACAAACATAATAATTTATACTTACACTTGAATTCAACATTCAAAACAAAATTATTGTAAGACACAATAATGTGTTATTAAGAAAAAATTATTCTTAGCTATAATTTTTTCTTGTTCGAAGGGGTGAGGAATGTTGTGGGTTTTTACCACACATGATATGTTATTCAAACATTTATTTAAACAAATAACATATTATGGCATATTTTTGGGATGATGCTTAACATCATCCAATAATAATTGCGGCACACTTTTGGGTATTTGCTGTTTTGTTGATAAATTTAAGTTGCTATGTGCAAGTTCTGCTTGTTAAGAATTAACAAGAATGAGAACGCCAAGCACTTAAACGCAACAACAAAACAGCAAGCAAAAGCCAGGTGTGAAACCCGGAAATATGTCGACCTCACTACTTTGGTGAATCAAATAAGACTTATGCAATTTTTGCATAAGTCAAATAAATATTTGTAGGCCAAAATTTTGTAGGCCAACTATTTGTTGGCCAAGGTTTGGTAAACTAGAATAAGTTTTTGTTATTGTATTCCTGTATTCCTAAGTAATTATTTTAGCATGTAATTTGTTATTGTAATTATCTGTATCATAGGTGTTAAGCAAAATGAAATGAGAAATTAAAAACAGAGTTAGTTCTGGTGATGTGAAGCAAACACAGTTGTTTTTATTTATTTTTGGCAACCAAAATAAGGAATAAGGTATACTGGTAAGTATCCTAATATTCTAATATAAACTTTCATATATTTCCAGATACGACTTTCAACGAGATTACAAAGTGTTTTCCCAGGACGGGAGAATTACTTGTAACATAGGTCAGAAAGTGAACCAACAATACGGGTGTCCCGAACAGTTCCTTTAGCAATAAAAGAGAGGCTGAAAGAAGTGTTGATGAAGCTTGTAAATCAGAATATTATTGAAGAAGTACCCCATCCTACAAGCTGTGTGATTTACGGCTCTGTCTGGATCCGTAGTATCTTAACAATGTTTTAGTTCAGGAGAAGTATCTTATTCCAAAATTGGAAGAACTAAGGTCCAAGCTTTCTGGTATGAAATACTATTCTGTTTTAGATATGTGTCATGGGTTTTGGCAGGTTGAACTCACTGATGAATCCGCTAATTTATGCTCATTCAGCACACCATTTGGAACATACAAGTTTAAACGTTTGCCATTTGGTCTAAATGTTTCTCCGGAAATTTTTCAAAAGTATACCTCTGAGGCATTCGCTAGCTTACCTGGCACTTTGGTATATATTGATGACATACTTGTTACAGGAAAAAATATTAAAGAATATGAAGAGAATTTACAAAAAGTTTTTGATAGAGCCAGGAAGCTTAATATACAATTCAATTCAGTCAAATTTCAGCTGAAACTAGAGTCTGTGAAATATCTAGGACAAATATTTTCGTTTGAAGGCATGAAATCAGATCCACAACGTGTTGAAGCTATTTGTAATCTTAAATTCCAACAGATAAGAAAGGCTTGCAGTCTGTTTTAGGGTTAATTAATTTTATGAGAATTTATATTTATATAACAAATGGAACTATTTTAACCTGGTAATTGGTGACATGTTTCGGCTATTACCAATAGCCTCATCAGACCAGTTTGGTTAATTCTGACCATGGACTCGATGAGGCTATTGGTAATAGCCGAAACATGTCACCAATTACCAGGTTAAAATTGTTCCATTTGTTATCTTTGTCATGTTTGTTGAAAAATAGCATTGATCAAATAAGTAAGAAATTTACAATATTGGTCTTTGCTTAATGACTGTAAGTTCGATTAAATAATGTTTAATTATAAAATAATCAGTCGCTAAAATCAACTTTCTTAGAAACCATATGGTGAACCCGCCGTATTTCCAAATATGTGGCTGGCAACACCACAATTTCGAAAAAATAAAAAATCATAGCATGACTTTAGGAAACGACCTAACAGGCTATGGCAGCAAGCGAGAAAGTGACAAAAGATGACAAATGGAATATGTGCACTCTGTACACCTCATGACAAATCCCTCAGTAGCTCAAGTGTTAGAGCGGCCGTCGCATAATATGCAATTGCAATGCATGAACGGTCAGGGGTTCGAGTCCATGTACAGAATTAACCAAACTGGTCTGATGAGGCTATTGGTAATAGCCGAAACATGTCACCAATTACCAGGTTAAAATTGTTCCATTTGTTATCTTTGTCATGTTTGTTGAAAAATAGCATTGATCAAATAAGTAAGAAATTTACAATATTGGTCTTTGCTTAATGACTAAGTTCGATTAAATAATGTTTAATATGGGTTTCATTCTTATCACTTTTTTTGCACGATTTTTGGGTTGAGTTTTTCTTCTAACACGATTTTTTAAAGTTCCCAAATTTGTCATATTTCGATTTTTTTTGTAGCTGACTTCAAGTAACTTGATAGACTTCAACGACTTTAAGTGACTTCAACGACTTCAAGTGACTTCAACGACTAAAAGTGACGTCAACGACTTCAAGTGACTTCAACGACTTCAAGTGACTTCAACGACTTCAAGTGACTTCAACGACTTCAAGTGACTTCAACGACTTCAAAGTGATTTGTGGTGACTTCAGTGCAATCAAAATTCTTCCAATCATGATTCCAATCCAAAATATGCATTCTTTACGATGGAAAAGGCTGCAGACTTATGGCACTGAAGTCTACAGGTGACTTCATTTTTAAATAGCTGCACTCTGAATGCGAAATTTCTCATGAATTAAAATTGAAAATGAATGCACTCTTTCACAGCTCTGAGATCGGCGGTAAGATATTATATCGCGATTTTGCAACTTGAAAGTAGAAAATCGGCATTTTTTAATTTTTGTCCGGGCAATTTTCAATATTTTTATAAGAAAAAAGGAAGAAGAGAAAAACTAATCACGGATTCGAATTCCTCGATTGATAATTCGAAAAGCATACCCACTTTGTTGCAAAATTTGATAACCTCTTTAGCTTGCACCAATTTTTAAAACAATACTTTCGAAAATGGGTAGGCAACTTAAAACAGGCGACGGCAATCCAGTTTTCAAAATTGATGAAAATCCTTATGGGTTGTTTTGTCTAGACATATAGGGCTATTGTAATGCACTGACACATCATGAAAAAAATCAAAAGGTTTTTAATTTGAACCGCTCTAATGTATATAAACACCGAGATATACTCAAAAAATCGTTAAAAAAATGAAAACTTCGAAAAAAAAAACGGCTGGACGTTCGATTTCGCGGTTCGCGGATTTTGACACTGGAAGGGTCCCCCAACATTATCCCTGAAAAAAATCGCGGGTGGTATTTCGAAAAACTAAAATTTTTTAAAGACCACCGTGCATCTTTCAACTTTTTTCTGTTCCATTTTTTTCCAACTTTTCCAACATTTTTCGCCTTTTAAACCCATTTCAACATTACCCACACTACTCTTTTAACCTTTTTCGACGTTTTTCAACCTCTTACAACTTTCTTAATTTTTATTTTCGGCTTTTCAACTCTTTTCAATGTTTTTTAAATATTTCAACTTATTCAATATAAGTGAACTTTTTTCAAAAAATTGCATATTTTTTCGATTTTTCAACCTCAAAACGAAAAACCGAACAGTGGTCGGTTTCCTGGTACTAAGACAACTATGGGAAAACTTTAAACACTATTTTCTCTCTTTTCCTTGAAGCATTCTGAAAAACGGCGAAAATGGTTTTTCTTATTTCAGGTGAACTATCATCTGGAAAAATCTTAGCCAAATCGGTGACGCCGCAACCTGGTGGTCTCCTTGTTAGATAATATCAGATAAGGTTTTTAGAATAATTTTTTATTTTACGGTCATGGTAGACCTTTCTGTGGAAATACCCACATGCTATTTAAAATACGCTTGCATTCTACGGCTTAGAAATTTATTCTGATTCAAAAAGATCATATTTTTTATTATTATTACTACATAAATTTTTAATTTTTTTTTATTTTTTAAAGTACGATAAGATGCCGCCAGTTGCATATTCAGCACCTTTCTCGTACATATTTCCAATGCTCTTTTCCTATCAGAATAGTGAGACTGTAATCATACGCCACCACACTTGATGCTTTTCTTTACCTTCTAGTGACTTAAGAAAGTTTGCTCTGGAACATTTGTAGCGTTCATTTACAAATTTTAGATTGTATCGTTGTTGTTGCCCATTGCATTTTTTTTTGAAGGGTGTGTGTTAGGATTCATTTCAATAAAGCCTTGTAATGCTCCTATGAATTTATGGGCTTTAAGGTGATTAAATAATTGAAAGAATAATTAAAAAATATGACTTTTGAAAAAAAAATTTCTGCAGTAAATTATTTCTTGAGCATACATACAGAAACTTTTTCCGCTAAAACCAAACCGGAGATCGATTATATTACCGGTGGTATATACTCATCATCAAATTGTTGTGGTTTCTTTCTTTTTCCAAACCACTTCTTAGGATAAAACTGTTTCATACTTTCTATTTCCAGATTTGTTACTTCTTCCTTGTGAAAAAACCACATCTGTTTTTCCGTCAAATCCATGTGCTGAACGCTTTCTTTAACGCTTACCAAGCGCAGTTTTATTTTGTCTCGCAATGAATTTTCGTTTAACTTACTTTTAACAACATCTAGCCATTTTTTATAAATAACGATTTGCCTTTCTATTAGAACGGGTTCCATTTTAATCGCAATTTCATCTACATACAAGTGTAAGTTCGAAATAAAAGAATTATGCATAATTTTTTCACTGGCTATTAAATTCTCAATCAAAGCTGTCATCTCTAAGTTTATATGTTCATCGGCAAGTGCATAATCTAAGCAGAATTGTAAAATATCTTTATAAAAAATTTCAGGATTTTCATGCAAAAGTGTTAATGCATGTTCATGGTTTCTGCACATGATAAGACCAAGAATTTGCAGATTCGGTCGGATGTTATTGTTAGTTGAATAACTTAGTTTGGTTAATGTAGAACCAATGATGTTTCCGAAACTTTTCCTGTCAATATTGTCAGCATTCGATACGGAGTCCTTAAACGAAATAAGAAAATACAAGATTTATTGTAGGTAGACGAAATTTTGTAACCCTACCACAAAAGTAACTCAAACAATAATTACAATATCATAAAATTTTTAATTAAAGCCGTTGATGCCGCCACTGCCTTGCAGATGGAAATTATATACAAATATGTTATAACTTTTTGACTTTCGTTAACCTTGATTGCATTGGGAATTTTTTTCATATATTGTTTTTGATTTTACGCTATTTCTTATGTACTTAATTTTTAGCTGTTTTTTGGAGTTGTCAAAAACCATAAATTGAATGATACAGTCGAGTTCTAGTTTGTACTTAAAATCAAGCAGACGTGTATTTTATTTTGTTATAAGCTTCGGAATAGATTATCGCTGTGCGGTTTCTACAAATATAAGTAAAAGAAGAAAGGGTGACAAAAAGGCTTGTCGTTCTCGAAACTTTGATGACCCCGACGTGATATCCGTGGTATTTTCGTGTTACCCTCGCGGTAAAGAATATTTCGTAAATTCGTACAGCCCACAACGCTGCGGCAATTTTATATCAGGCATTTGGCATTGCTCTGTGGTAACTTAATACCAACAACTTAATAAACATTAACACACAAAAAATACTACATACAAAAACAACTTATAATGTTTAGTTTTATTGTAAATCAAAACTTTTGTTTCATATGTTAAAAAAATTAACTTTATTCATTCATATGAAAATCTTAAAACTATATGTACGTAAAATTAAATATTATAAAAAACAAAATTTTATAAAAGGAACCACATCTAAACATCTATATCAAAACCAATAAAAATGCAGAACGTGCGGAACGTGAAAGACTCGTGCTCTGGCGAAGTCCCATACAAACAATTAAGTTTTGCTCATTAGAAATAACAGCACTTACACAAATTTATAGCAAAAAATTGTTGCAATAACGTACACTTTTATCTGATTTACTGCTGCTATCGCCACAAGAAGAGAACCGGAGAACAGACACAGCAAATTCAAATAGAACAAGTGCAACAACAAACGCAGCAACAATCACAATTCATACAAGTTCAAACAGCACCTTCTAATCAACAACAAAGGTGCACTATCGCACTATTTAACAGAACAGGACAACAAGAACAACAGCAGCAATAACAAAATAAGTATTTAGTTTTTCAACGAATGCTAAACGATAGGGAGGGAAGAAACTTATCGTTTGCATCTCGTAGGTACACTACAAGTACACAACATTAGGTCTGTACGAGCCGGATTTTGTGGTAAAAAATGAAGTGTCAAATTGCGATTTCGAGAGAGTAAAAGCTGAAACTTCTCTGACTAGTCTCACCACCACAATTTTCAGCGCGAACGGAAAAATAGGTAAAAAATGAAGACTGTCAAAAATTTGCGCGTATTTTTGTAAACAAACAATGGCATGGTTCAGGAAATAAAACCTGCGTCGTAGTTGCATAACCGTTTGGTTAATACTTTCTGAATGCAAGCCAAGTGAAATCTTTTTGAGAATATTAATAATAAATAGGATATAAATCAAAAAGCGAATGACCGACTTTCAAAATTATTTAACGTATAGCATTTTTCAAATAATTACCAATATTTTATTAAAATTTCTAGTTCTTGTTCATATGTTTTCCTTAAAAAACTAAAATTTGTGCAGGACCTTCAACAAGAAGTGAATTTTAAAAAGTTATATAAGTAATTTCCGATGACTATATATCCGGAAGTAGATTAGAGCCACAATTTTTGCTTGAAGATTTTTTTAAATTATATAAAGTGCATTTTAAAACTATTGCTTAGTATAAATTAAGAGACTGGATGCTGCTGCTCTTTCCTTTAATTCATTAAACTCTTCCTTGCCCATCTGAAATTCAATCATTTATTTTATATCATTCATAAGCAGTGTACGAAAATGTACACTTTGGTACAATTGAGTATTGTACTGTGCACACACAATACTTTTATTTCACCTTATAAAGTTAACGAGCCGAAGTTCCAACGAGTACATATACTTTTCATAAGCAGAGAACGCACACAACCAATCTTCTTTTGTACGTCTCTCAGCACAGAACATTAATTTATTCTCATTATGTTCTGTGAAAGGGAACGAAAAAAAAATCAGTTCGTTAATATGTGAAGCGAGCATTTTTGAGTTCTAAGCTTAAGGCATGCCAAACATGAGTTGTCACCCGATTCGATACTTACCGAATTTTTTGACTTATGCGACAAAAAAATAAAAATAAACATAAAACGCAGCTTAATTAGAAAACAAGTACATTTCAACTTTTTCAGAAAATAATAAAAAAAATGTAATGCATATTTAATAATGACTCTATCTACATATTGAAATTAAAAAAAAACACATAAAACAAAATTTTCCTTGAAACAATGGGGAAAGGACCAAAATGGCTTTTGAACATCAGGAGTATCTCCTAAGTATGGTTAGGACCATTTTCGACCAATCCCCGAACTATGGAACTCGTTTTCGACCCATTTTCGGGAAAACATTTTTTTTGAAGTGAGAACTTCTTTAGGCACGTTGTGCGGGTGAGGTAAAATGTATAAACTGGCGACAGGACACCGACATTCATGACGTCACAATGACAATATTTTTAAAATTATGTAGCATGCTTTAAGGGTATGTTGATAGATCAGTAGCCAAGACAACAACCATGTGATGACGTCATGGTTGTTGTCTTGGTTGTTGGTATATGGTAATTTTAGAAATTTGCTGCGTGCTTTTGGGCGTATGCATATATTGAGTTACGACACAGGATGACACTGGATTTTAAAAGCTGAAAACTTGACATTAGCTTTCCTCCACGTCATTACCGACACAGGATGACGCTGGATTTTAAAAGCTGAAAACTTGACATTAGCTTTCCTCCATTTATTTTTTCTTTACTGGTGTGAAAGAGACAGCCATGAGTTGCTTGGTGTGGTGAAAATTATTCCATAAACATTACAAAACATCATGAAAACAAATTTCAATTATATTATTTTAAGTTCTCACTTCTGTCGGCACTCCCAGAGTGCAACCCGCCGTTTTTTTTTTTTTTCAAACGAAAGATTACTCAAAAAATAGTTCTGGACATCACTAAAGGTGGCTCGGGACCCTGGAAAGAAGCGTGTTTGACCCGAAAATGGGTCACCGTTCGGTGACAATGCTCAATGTTTTGGGTCAATGTACATACACGTCTCATATTTTTGGAAGTGGCCCAAAACCCTCAGTGAGCTACTCAATGACGTTCTCTGGCTGGTACAATACAAATTAATTTATTCAATGTTTACTACTATTTTTCTTATAAGATTTGTTATAGTGTAAGTAACAGCCCCTTCATGGTTGGCTACAATCTCGCCTTTTTAGTCGCCGAGATAAAATTAACTCCACGGTTGGCGACATTGGGAAGTATCTCCGCGGCAATGTCTTCTACACTTTTTTTCTCTACATGGTTGGCGACAGTCTCTTATAGTTGTATCCAGAAATGTCAAAATTTGGAAACAGCTATTTCGCCATCGCCAAAATGAAAAAGTGCACGTAAATAAAAAAAATATTTGCAGTTAATATCAAAAAATGTATTTCAAAATGTTCTTTCAGAACAAAAATCTGCACCAAAAGGGAATATGAACGAAATATTAAAATTTTGGAAAAATAAACAGAATTTCAAAACGGGTGGAATGCTTGATAAACGTATGGGGTTTCTAAAAAGAATCCTTTATTTCGTTACAAACGTACATAAATCTTCTTTGTTGAGACGAAAATTGGAAATGAACCTACAAAAGTTTAATAGCAAAATGTCAAATTTCACCACAAATGTCAAGTAAAACCAGAAATGTCAATATTTTTGTCATCCACAAAGTGTGGAACTTAATACTATGGAGACAGTAAACGGTAGACAACCATGAAGCCGAAAAATAAAATTGTCTCCTTACTGTATCGTCTCGGAGACAAAAATCAGTAGCCAACCATGAAGGGGCTGTAAGTTTTGCAAACCGGTGGCATTACTAATTCAATTTGCTAATGAGTAAAATAAACGAAACAATTGCAAATCGTACCGATCCAAAACACGACTTACTATTTCAATTTATAATGTACGAGCTACGGTGCAAACACAAATGCAAAACAAATTCAAACCAACGAAGAGCACAAAACCTTTTTTATATTGTAGCTTACCGAGTACAAATTTCTGTTTTGTACTGATATTGTTTTATGCATTGGATTGCACACTAAAGAAAATAAGTAAGATTTTGCGCTTCGGCTCGGCACAAAACGAATTGTACTGTTTATTTTCGTACACTGTTCATAAGTATCGTAATATATCTGAAATGTTTACGGGGGTCAAAAGACTGAATGTAGCCTGATAGTTCCTTATCTGTTTAGTCATAAGTTATGACTCTAACCTTCTGAATACAAGCTAAATAAAATACTTTCGAGGCTATTTAAAATCTTCTGCACCGCAAAAATTTTTATTTCGCATGGGAATTTATGTTAAATTTAACAGTTAATTAGCGAAGAAAAATTTTGTTGTTCAAACAAAAATTTATTTTCGGTGCAATTGTACAAAATAATGAAAAATGGGGTAATTTTGATCTAGCTACACTTTCAATTTTTTATTTTAAAACTGTTCGCATCGAAAAACAACATTTTAGAAATAATTATCTGGTCATACAATCATTAAACTTTACGATTCCTTTTCAATCAAAAATCACTCATCTATTTAATTGAATAAATGAGCATTTACCAAAAAATGTTGTGATTTCAAGCTTTTTGTTATGTTGCTCCTTCTCAACACAACCTTTCAACAAGTGAAAAAAAAATTTAGTACTGAAAAATATTTTATAAGACAAGTATTGGACAGATACAATTGAGACATGAAGTTTTCTTTCCCTCGCTTGTCAAAAGTGAGTTTCTAGTCTCGATGCCTACGATTTTGACAGTCTTCAATTTTTAGCCACAAGAAATTTGTTGTGGTAAAAAATGAAACTCTTTCTTGGAGGGGAAGTGATCAGCTGTTTCCTTACTCTCATTTTTTCTCTCTCAAACACCACATTTTTTTCCGGATGGTACACTTTTTGTGGTAAAACTTTACAAATATTTACCTATTTTTTCCGGCTCGTACAGACCTATTATTAGGTACATATATTGGAATATATTGTTACGAAATTTCCTGTCCCTTTGACAGTAATTTCAATCTCTTACACTTTTCTGAGTTCGATCACTGGATTGTGTAATAATCAAGAAAAACGCAATCTTTATTTAATTATAAAATGGTTTATTTAAATCACAAATGTTAGTTTTTACACAGTACAATTGTTTATTTAATCTTTACATTCAAATTGTATACACAAACGTTATACTTTATTACTTAAAATCCACTATATCACTTTAGTACTTAAATTCAAATGTTCTCACTTAAGATCCACTGTGTTCCACTGTTCAATATCAACTGTGTCTCTGCTGCTCATATCACAGCCTTTTATACTAAAGTCATCATTTTCTCGAACCATCTGCCGTTGTCTAGAATATCGTTTCCAGTGCCTTCTAGATGGCGATAATGTCGTACCATCCGCCATTATCCAGAATGTCGTTTCCAGTGTCTTCTAGATGGCGATTATCGACGTTGATAATGTCGTACCATCCGCCATTATCCAGAATGTCGTTTCCAGTGTCTTCTAGATGGCGATTATCGACGTTGATAATGTCGTACCGCTTTATCATTTATAGTACAGAAAACATGCTACATGTCGCTAGATGGTGTTATTTTTCTACGGTCAATGATGCAAGTATTTTTCTTACGGTCAGTGATGCACGTATTTTTCTACGGTCAGTGATGCAAGTATTTTTCTACGGTCAGTGATGCTAGCTAATATCGTTTAATAATTATTATGAGAATTTTTGGCATAAACCAAATTTCGCTACAATATTATATTTTACTCTTGACAATTAATATTTATTTCACCTTTAACTATTAACGTAAGATGAGTCTAACTCACACTCCCCCACATTCGTCAAACCGCGGAGATGGAGATAATTCTCAACTTATTAATTTAGGCACTGATTTTCTTCCAAATCCTTTTGACACACCCGTTAGTATGGACATTTGTGCGACATCGGTAAAGTTGCCTCAATTTTGGACCAACTGTCCAGACGCATGGTTCATCTATACCGAGATACAATTTCAGTCCAAGGCCATTAATACTGACAAAACAAAATATGAGTACTTGATAACAGCTGTTCCACAAGAGGTAATCATGACAGTACTTGACCTTATACAAAAGCCCCCAACCACTAATTTGTATAAATCATTAAAAAAAATTTTGATTGAGCGTCACTCTTTAAGTGAGAACAAAAGGATTGACAAAATTTTATCAGACTCTGAGATGTGAGACCGAAAACCATCCCAGTTTTACAGATCGCTTTTACTTTTAGCTGGCACTTCAGCAGAACCAGATTTTTTACTGAAATTATGTCTACGAAAACTTCCTAAAAGTCTTAACATGCTTTAACAGGGTCAGGTCATACAGAAGTAGAAGACCTTTTGAAACTTGCTGACAGGTTATGGGAAGTTATTACCGAAAATAAAATTTCGTCTCTATTAGGTTCCGATGTTACAAATAGACAATATGATGCAAACTTTCACGCAAAATACCACAAAAATGCTTGACTGTTTTAATAAACTCTCTAGAAGTTCAGGCTATCAGATCTGAACGTGACAATCATTTTTTTACACGATCATTTTCAAACTTACACGTCGTCTCTTTATTTATGACCCTACCAATAAACTAAATTTTCTTATCGACAGTGGAACCGAAGTATCAGTACTTCCTTCCTCTAAATATGGTCTTAACATATTTTTCTACTTTTGGCTTACTTTCCGATTTATTGCGCAAATTTTTTTTTTGTCGGCCTCTCACAACCAGGCCCACCACTATTCTGGCGGCTGACGCTTATTTTGATTATAAGCTATACTTAAACTATTATTTGCAAAAAAAATTAAGCGAGAGGAAATTGCTTCGCAAAAGGCAAAGCTGCCTCCCGTACTATAAGTCATGCTACGTACCATTTTTGTTAACATTTATTTATTAAATTTTTTTTCTGATTCTTAATTATTAGTTTTTATAATCCTGCTACATATGTAAGCATCAATTTACAGCAAAAAATCAAAATAAATGTCTAAAGAAATGTTTATAAATAAATTTTAACAAAAATGGTACGTAGCATACGAATGACTTAATCTTGTGACCACAAGTGTATGAACGTATTTGTACTATTTCGAATCAAATCAAACAACACACTGACAAATAATTTGCAAAGCTTCCTAGATCTATTTATTGCAAATGAACGCAAAGAATAACACAAAATTGTGTATGCAATTCTTTTCCAAAGCCAATTTCTTATAGTAAACAAATTGAATGTAAAAAAAATGCAGCCATAATTACAACGAAACAAGATAAAGGAGACAAAGAAAGAAAAATTGTAAAAACATGAAAAAGTAAGATTGAATGAATAGGAGAAACAACTCACCGCAAAAACGAGACAAGTGTGAGTTTCACTCTTGCTGCTTGTTTTTATTTGTTTGACTTTCACTCGGAGTCTGCACTGTGCCGATTTTGCTATGAGTGGATGTGTATACATCGTGTATTTACGAATAAAAAGTTTGTTGCTCTTTTCCGATTTTGTTCAAATTTTGACAGGTCAAAGTACTTTATTAGATAGCACCAGAGTTTAAATTTCAACTTTCTAGGTGGTCGGAGTCCTGAAAGAGCCATATTTGAACCGTTTTAAAAATTTTAGTTCTTAAAGCCCACAAATCTAAGTTTAAAGTTATGGATATCACTTATTTTTTGTTATATCATCTGCTATACACAAAAAATAATTTTAAGCGTCTAGGACTTAAGACCTTTATTTGCGACCAAATTAAGTGAAAATGGCCTTAGTAAAATATGACAACTTTGCAAATGGTGCCACATATATAATACTTAAATTATACTTTACATCGTTAACATTTTTATACACTTCAAAATGAGATATCACACAGTGAAAATGGTTGACCAGGTTCATAGATATTCGAAATTAAATTCGGCTGTTTTCGCAAAAATTGAATTTTTTTTAAACTTTGACCTAACAGTACTCTGGACTCCGACTATTTAGGGAGCTGAAATTTGTGTTGTGAAGCTATCTTTCAGGGTTATTTGAGGTGTCAAAATTTGAACGAAATCGGATGTTTTTTAAATTTCTTACGTGAGTTGCATGTATTTCATACGCATGTAATATTACTAAAAAACAGTAAATATGAAATTAACCCAGATAGCGCCACAACTTTTTTATTTATTAAGTTGAATTTTATCAAAAAGCTTTGGTCAAGATCGCCTTCTAAACATATTATATTATATAGCTTTTTTTCGAATATGCTATAATTTTCCCAATCTAATCTGATTCAATCTGATCTAATCCAAATAGAAACTATTGTGGATAACGGCACATTTCTCTCATCTATGATGACGTTTTCGGTGTCCTTTCAAAAGGACAGTGGCGCTATCTGGGTTAAAAAAAAAAAGCTCTAAGGATTTTTTCTTTTGATGTATATTGACTATAAATAACATCCCAAATAATTCCCCATTAAAATTTTTGTAGTAACTCAACTAGTCATTTAAACTTGGTTAAAGCCCACCGTGATGGGCGATTTTGCAACTTGAAAGTAGAAAATCGACAATTTTTCATTTTTGTCCGGTCAATTTTCAATTTTTTCATAAGAAAAAAAAGAAGAAAAACTGATCACGGATTCGAATTCCTCGATCGATAATAGTTCGAAAAGCATACCCACTTTGTAGTGTTTAGCTACTACAGCTATTAGCTTTCTTAGCAGTTTAGCTAGAAGCTTTAAAACCAAGTAAAAAGCTTATTTATTATGGGAAATGAAAAAAATATACATGCAATTAATTTGTTATATTTTTATAATTTTTTCTTAGCTTTATCACACTTTCTCAACATACCCACCCAGATCATATGTATATAAACATACAATTGCATGAATTTATTAATATGGTCAAAGGCATAAATGTTAGAAAAAATTTACCCATCATGCTGTGGGGCTCGGACAACACAAACATAAAAACCAACAACCATTAAGCTACAAAATTAACTACAGTCATTTTTGAATCTAAGCTTGAGTTGACCTTTTGACAAGCTAATATTATATACCAGGTGTATAACTAAGTAATGTCGTTTTTTTCTTTAAAAAAAAAACACGTTTATTTCAAGAGTTAAAGGAAGAATCGTTTATTCAAAGTATGCTCCCTCGCTTTTCACACATTTTCCCCATCTTTCAGGCAATTTGTGAATTCCACGCCAATAGAATTCCTTGAGTTTTTCGGAAAACCAATTATCAAGCCAAATTTTCACATTTTCGTAGGAATCGAAATGCTGCTCAGCGAGTGCGTGTCCCATCGATGCGAACAAGTGGTAACCGGAAGGGGCCAGGTCTGGTGAGTAGGCCGCATGCGCGAGCACTTCCCAATTGAGTGCTTCCAACGTATCGCGAACCGGTCTTGCCGTATGTGATGGAGCGTTGTCATGGAGGAAATTGACTTTGTGTTGCCTTTTTTGATATTGTTGATTTTTTGATATTGTTTTAAAAGCTCATAATACACAACGCTCTCTTGGTCCCACCAAACACAGAGCATCGTCTTCCTGCCGAAGCGATTCGGCCGAGCAGTCGATGTTGACGGTTGTCCAGGGTCATAAGGACCCTGTGCAAGGACATAACCCATTTTAGACTCAAGTGGTGCGCGTCAAGCCAAAAAATCCAAAAAAATACCATCAAAGCTATAATAAGAGGTGTCCCAGAGAAAGTAAAAAAATTTACGCTGCAAAATTAATTTTTTTTTTTTACTATTATTTTTTGCAATTCCGTTAAAAAAATATAATCTTTTTGAAAATTGAATCAGTGGTTATTGAGATATATTTATTTTTCAATGCACTAATTTCTTATGACGCACTCCTTAGGTCTTTGACTAAATCGACACGAAAATTTTTCTTATCTCTTAATTTATAATTAAACTCCACAATATTTTTCTTCCTGCTGAAAATCATAGTTTGGCATTTATCACGATTAAGATGTAAGTTATTTTTAGAACGTTCCTGTAAATTTTCATGTCATCTGCATATATTAACAGATGGGAGTTTTTAAAGACACAAGTAACGTCATTAATTGCTAAAATGAAGAGGAGCGGCCCCAGGTGGCTTCCTTGTGGAACACGTGATGTCGCGCTAAATGGGGAGGAAAACACCCTCCGAAATCCTATTTGATATGAGCGATCAGATAAATAAGAGGAGACTGATTCTAGCGGCCAAACTAGCGGCCGTAAAAAAAAAAAACGTTGCCACGGCTTAACTAATGGACCGATTCTGATGAAATTTGGTATGGAGATAGATTGAATCATAACAAAGGGTTTAAAAAACTTTTTGCTTTTTTATTAGGCGTGGCACCGCCTCAAATCAGAAAAACGCTGCCACGGCTGAGCCGCTTCACCGATTCTTATGAAATATAGTATGGAGATAAATTGAATTGTAGCAAAGGGGTTAAAAATTTTTTTCTTTTTTATTGGGCGTGGCACCGCCTCAAATGAGAAAAAACGCTGTCGCGGCTGAGCCACTTCACCGACTCTGATGAAATTTGGTATGTAGACAGATTAATTGTCGGCGAAAAATAATTTTTATAAGTGGGTGGTGCCACTCCCCTGACAAGAAAAAGCGTTGTCATTGCTAAACTAATACACTGATTTGGATGGAATTGGGTAGAGTTAGATTGAACCCTAAGGAAAGATATTTGTTTAAATGGGCGGTGCCACGCCCATAACCAAAAATTATGTTTTCACAGCTAAACTAATGGACCGATTTTGCTGAAATTTGTAATGGAGATAGCATGATGCCATAGTTTTTATATATCATATTTGAAAGCGATGACATATTTGATTATGTTTTCACAGCTAAACTAATGGACCGATTTTGCTGAAATTTGTAATGGAGATAGCATGATCCATAGTTTTTATATATCATATTTGAAAGCGATGACAAAAAGTAACTCTTGTTTTATTTCAGGTTTTAGAACCATAAGGGAACGTCCATTAATTACGTGAGTCAAAATAGGGGGGAGTGGGTCAGAGAATTTACATTATTATAGCAGATAACTAATTTTATCATATCAATTATTTAAAAATTTAAATTTAAATCTCACGGGAGGGGGAACGGGTCCCGCCAAATCTCAACAAAGGGAAAGGGGGATCAAAATTTACAAAAAAAAACACCTCTTGTAATTAACCGACCAGACGAGGTCAGCCGTTAGCTCGAAATATATATATTTACTTATATGTATGTATTATTTTACATACTTTCGCAATTTATGAGGGCTGATAAGCTCAGTAATGTTGAATAAATAAATAAAAAAGTCCCTGCTAACTTTTCTGGAGACGAGTTCATTATTAAATTATATATTAATTATACATAATATTAATCTATAATAATGTTACTTAGTATAAGATTTTAAAATTTATTGTTAGTCTCTAAAGAGAAGATTCAATAAAAAGAAATGAAATTAAAAAAAAAACTTAACCGTTGATTTAAAAAACTATATTGATTGCTGTAGCCTGCAGTAAAGGAAATTTGGTCGAGAAACCTACCCTAACTCATGGCCGCTTGTCAGAAAAATTCAATAAAGTTTAAAAAAAAAATTGTTCGTACCTTACAATAACACGTACAGTGCAGTCGCGGTAACGTGACCACCGTCTAACGTGAACAACGCGGTAACGTGAACGGAATAAATTTTGCATTGACTACCTTGTAATAACCTTGTAATAACTCAACCATGCAATAAAAGACTGTTTATGTATTTTTATTATCATTTCTTTTTAGTTTATGAAGAAGTTTTTTGTTTCTTTTAAAGTTTTTGTTGTTACAAATGATATGAAGAATAAAAATTTGATGCAAAATGCGTTACAGCGACTGCGCTGCATAAATTTTGGTTTAAATTTTCATATTCGCTAACTTGAACAACCTTTGATTTAATTAGTTCACGTTACCGCGACTGCACAGTACTTCTATTTGAATGGAAGGTGCATTTTTCCAACAGGTCTATCGTTTGAGAACAGTATTTACCGAAACTATTTTGTGATCTCATTTCCATCGTATAAAAGCTCTAGTGAGTAGAATAGCATATTTGTATCCAATCGCTCGGCCGTGAATCGCTTTCGTTACTGGTTCAATCGATTGCTATAAATCCTTCATAAACACTAATGCGAAGACAAATTCCAACGATGCCATCACGTGTGACAAACCCACTGCTATTGCTACGTCATCACCATCGCCAAATACAAATATTTTTGATAATCATAATTCTTTTGTTGCGACAAATTAATAACAAAGCGATAACTCGATGTAAAATGTAATTTAAATTAGAAACAAAATGCAGAATGAAACTATTATTTTTATGATTTTTGTAATCGAAATGAATTCTTTGTTATTTGATTTTTTGATGAGGAATATTAAACTGTTTTTTTTTAAAACTTTATTGAATTTTTCTAACGGCCATAAGTTAGATTTGGTTTTTCGATTGAAATTCAACGTGCAGGCTTAATTATTGTTATGTCAAAAATGTTTTGTGTAATTCTAGTTTAGGCACATGAACCTAAACTAGTGTTCTTTAGAGGAATTGTGTAGTGAAACCTTCAAGCACTTTAACCTGAAAATCTCGTGTAGTAGAGAAGCAAATCAAAAACGGTTTATTGAATTTCAAATTGCATCTGATTTATTGGTGAAAATATTCAAGTTTATATACAAATAAAATGTTAAACAATAATTATTAAAAATAACAACAAAAATGTGAAAAGTACAATAAAAACAAATAAACGAAATATTGCTTAGCAAGCAATCAGGAACTAAATAATTATTAAACTATGTCATGTTAAGTGCAACTATGTCAGTCGTTGCTCTACTAAGGTAGTAAGTGCAACTCAGCAGAATGTTTGAACAATTTGTTCATTATGTTACACTCAATTAAAAATGTTAGTGAATTTAAATTAATTTTAATTTTAATATTTTGAAACCAAATTGATAACTTAACTAAATGTTGGAGTTTAATTCCCAACAATTATCTTACACATATTTTTAAATGAGAGATGAGGCCCGTCCTTACATTCAGATATGATCGAAAATTGTAAGTTGTGATATGTTTATTTTTTTGTTTCAAATTTTATTGATTTTTTTAAATAGCGGCCATGAGTTAGGCTCGGTTTTTTTGGTCGAAATTCTATATTTAGGATGTGAAAGATAAGGTACGCACCTTTCATTTAAATAGAAGTACATGATATAGTAAGGTATGAAAATTTTTTTTTTTTAACTTTATTGAATTTTTCTGACTAGCGGCCATGAGTTAGGGTAGATTTTTCGATCAAATTTCCATTATTACAGACTACAACAATCAATCTAGTTTTTAAAATCAACAGTTAGGTGAATAACTTTATTTTATTTTTGTCTTTTTTAATTAAATTAGAGTTCATCTAGTGGTTTAAAAAATACTTTATGGTATTAAAACCTGACATAAAAGAAGAGCTACTTTTTGTCATCGCTTTCAAATATGATATATAAAAAACTATGGCATCATGCTATCTCCATTACAAATTTCAGCAAAATCGGTCCATTAGTTTAGCTGTAAAAACATAATTTTTGGTTATGGGTGTGGCACCTCCCATTTAAACAAATATCTTTCCTTAGGGTTCAATCTAACTCTGTACCCAATTCCATCCAAATCAGTGTATTAGTTTAGCAATGACAACGCTTTTTCTTGTCAGGGGAGTGGCACCACCCACTTATAAAAATTATTTTTCGCCGACAATTAATCTGTCTACATACCAAATTTCATCAGAATCGGTGAAGTGGCTCAGCCGCGACAGCGTTTTTTCTCATTTGAGGCGGTGCCACGCCCAATAAAAAAGAAAAAAGTTTTTTAACCTCTTTGCTACAATTCAATTTATCTCCATACTATATTTCATAAGAATCGGTGAAGCGGCTCAGCCGTGGCAGCGTTTTTCTGATTTGAGGCGGTGCCACGCCCAATAAAAAAGCAAAATGTTTTTTAACCCCTTTGTTACGATTCAATCTATCTCCATACCAAATTTCATCAGAATCGGTGAAGCGGTTCAGCCGTGACAGCGTTTTTTTTTATTTGAGGCGGTGCCACGCCCAATAATAAAAAAAGTTTTTTAAACCCTTTGTTATGATTCAATCTATCTCCATATCAAATTTCATCAGAATCGGTCTATTAGTTAAGCCGTGGCAACGTTTTTTTTTTTTACGGCCGCTAGTTTGGCCGCTAGAATCAGTCTCCTTAAATAAGATTCAATCCAGCTGACAAAACTTAAAGGAAATCCAAGCTTCTTTAACTTAAACAAAATCAAATTATGTGGTAATTTGTCAAATGCTTTACTGAAGTCAGTGTAGATGCAGTCAACTTGCCCACCAGAGTCAAAAGAGCTTACTGCAAAGGAAGTTAAATCAAGGAGGTAAGAAACTGTAGATCTGCCATTAACAAAACCATGCTGACGACTTGTTATGACTTCACCACAACACACCTTAACTTGATCGTACACAATGCGTTCAAAAATTTTCGGTATCGATGATAACTTCGCTTGTAGTTTGAAACATCATTTTTACAACCTTTCTTGATAATGGGACTTACATATATATGCATTTTTCAAAAATTGTTGAAAATAGCTATCTCTAATCGATTTATTAAATAAAAAACTGAGGGGCTGACTCAGCACAGAGCTACAGTTAACACTAGTCGCAGGAATACCATCAGGTCCGGAGGTGAAGTCATCATCAACAGATGAGATATATTTCTCCATGAGGTCAGGTGAGAAAGATATCTCATTAATCGAAACTAAAGGGTCGTTATCCATATATTCAAAATAGTTGACCTCAGGGCTAAATAATTCCGTAGAAATAATAGTGAGCCCATCAACTGTTCAGAATTCAGATGGAAACTCGTCAGACTTTTTTTTGTATTAATAAATCCCCAAAAATGCTTGGGTTCATGAAGAATATTCAGCTTAATTTTATTCAAATATTCAGAATAAACTAAAGGCGACATATCCTTAAATTCATGGAAAAGTCGCTGGTAAGCAACTAAGTCATTTCGGTCCTGGCTATAAGCGAATTTTTTCCATGCCATACGGCCATTACGAATTTTTTTTAAATCCTTTGTGTAGGTACGAGGAATTATTAACGTACATTTTTGTATATGGAACCGACAATGCTATGGCCGAAAAAAGTTCACCATAGAAAAAATTAATGCACTCATCAAATGAATTACTCGTATTATTAAAAAAAGTAATTAGGTCGTCTAATTTGTTCCTTAAATTCTCTTTCAACTTTAAAAAGTCAGCTTCTTTAAAATTGAATTCATAAACATTGATAGAAGAACATGCATTAATTAAATTTTTATTGTCAGATTGGTACAGAATACTCAAAGGTGGATGATAGGAATCAACCATAGAAAGAGCATAGATAGCATTTTTTACAACAACATTACTACTATTTGCAGCCAAGACTAAATCAAGTTGTCGTCCGTGAGAATTAGTTATACAACTTACTTGTTGTAAATTAGAAAGTATTTCGTCAACAAAAATTTGTTGTTGTCGAGTTTTTGGACACGATGCATAAAAATATGTACCATCATCCGAAGGAGTCCATTTAAAGTCAGGCAGATTAAAGTCACCTAACAATAACATTAGTCATTAGCAGGGCTCGGATTTTGATGACATGTCACCTTTTTTCTGCGGCTACGTAGACAATGTCTGATGAAAGGAAAACGCCGTACTGACTCCGTAGATTCCAAATATAAAAAATTTTAGGTCATTTTTTTGTCATTTTTTGTTAATTTTTGGTTTTATGTCATTTTGCTAGATTTAGTCATTTTTTATGTCATTCATGTCAGATTTAATTTTATTTTTTTAGTTTTTCTTTTAAAAATTAAAAAAAAAATAAAAATAAATTTAAAAAAGTAAAAATTTATTAAAATTTTCAATATTCCAATGTGGCAATTCTATATAAATTTAAAAAAGTAAAAAATTATTAAAATTTTCAATATTTCAATGTGGCAATTCTATATGCAAGTACATAGCTATGCTGTTTGAACATCCATCTGTTTTGTTAGTATGACATGCTGTCCTGCTTTTGCATATTGCAATCCAAGCGTATGTATTAATGTTCATTGAAATTTTTCTTATTCCGTCACACTTGCGATAAAATGATCTTGATGTTGAGCGTACTCCATTTACCGTAATTCTTTGAATCAATCCATTTATTTTCGTGTGTAAATTTATATTATAAAAATGCCAAAAGTTAAACCTAGTAAAACATCGCATTTAAAAAATTTAGTTGATGAATTCGGTGCAAATATATTTTCAACCGATGGCCAAATTCTATTTTGTAAGATATGCGAAACCAAAGTAGCTGCTGATAAAAAATTTACCGTTCAACAACATATTGGGCGAGACAAACATCAACGCTCTTTAGAGTTAGAGGAAAAAAATAAAAGGAACAGGTTTACTTTAGCTGACATTGTCCAATTTTTTTTTTTTTTTTTAGGGGTAAAAGGGCGTTAAAAATAAATAAAAATTATGAAAAAAAAAAGTGTCGCTCGGATCTAGTTTCGGAGATATCGCCATCGGAAGTTCTGGATATAGCTTTCGTAAAAACTATCATAAGTTGGGAACCCCTGTCTCGATACCAAAAATATGGGTTTCATAGGAAAGATAATTTATTGGGCTTCAATAATGTTGAGTGAAGTTTTGAAATTCAACCTATAATTTTGGAGATATGACGATTTTTCTGAAATTTTGACCAATTTTTTTTTTAAAAAACGTTTTTTTTTTTTAAAAATGTGTTAACGACCTATAATTTTTTTAGTATGATAAAAAAGCTTAGCTTATTCCCTTTAAAATGGTATATAGCTTGTTCTAAATTTTTAATTATTTACCCCTTTTTTACCGGAAAACAAAAAATTATATTAAATGAACTCTTATGAAAAGTATGTATTTATGGACAAAACCAATAAAAACTCAGTAACAACAACAACAACAACAAGAAAAACAACAACAAAAACAACAGCAACAACAACTGTTATTATAAGGCGATTATCTTTATAAAATTTAAAAATTTTTATTAGTCACTTTAATTCACTCTTCACTTTAAGCTATTGTTAAAAACAATAACAATAAAATTCAAAAGTACGGTTTTTTTAGTTGAAAACAAAGGAAGAACGCGGAATTATACTATGTATAAGACCTTGGCATAATTTTTAAAATATTTAAAATATTTAGCGCCGCAGGCAAAAAATTTTTTAAATTTTAAAATGATAATCGCCTTATAATAATAGTTGTTGTTGTTGCTGCTGTTGTAGTTGTTGTTGCTGCTGTTGTTGTTGTTGTAACTGAGTTTTTATTGATTTTGTCCATAAATACATACTTTTCATAAGGATTCATTGAATATAATTTTTTGTTTTCCGTTAAAAAGGGGGCAAATAATTAAAAATTTAGAACAAATTATATACCATTTTAAAGGGAATAAACTAAGCTTTCTTATCATACTAAAAAATATATATATATATATATATATATAGGTCGTTAACACAATTTTTTTTAAAAAAAATGGATATTTAAAAAAAAATGGTTAAAATTTCAGAAAAATCGTCATATCTCCAAAAATATAGGTTGAATTTCAATACTTTACACACCATTATTGAAAGCCATTAAATATTCTTTCTTATGGCACCCATTTTTTTGATATCCATACAGGGGTTCCCAACTTATGATTGTTTTTACAAAAGCTATATCCAGAACTTCCGATGGCTATATCTCCGAAACTAGATCCGAGCGACACTTTTTTTTTTCATAATTCTTATTAATTTTTAACCCTCTTTTACCCCTAAAAAAATAAATAAAATTGGACAATGTCAGCTAAAGTAAACTTAAGCCAAATAAAACAAGGCAATCTTTGCTCATCGACAGTGCATCTAATAGCAATGCCAGCTTTTCTGAATTTTCTAAGGAGCTTTGTGAGGCGTTTGCTTCTGCTAACATTCCATTGAATAAATTGAACAACCCGATATTTAAAAGCTTTATGGAGAAGTACATGCAGCGCAGTATTCCAGACGAGTGAGTCAACCCTGCGAAGAACCTATATTCCGCGTTGCTATGATGACGTTTTGTGCCAAATAAGAAAAAGTGTGATTGGAAAAAAAGTTTTCGTTTCCATGGATGAAACCTGTGATGTCGAGAATAGGAATGTCGCCAATGTTATTATTGGTACTATGCAACCTGACGAACCAACCAATGTTTTTTTGCTCACGTCTGAAGTACTGGAAAAAATAATTACACCAGTATATGCAAACTATTTAATACATCCATGTCTTTACTTTGTCCTGATGGTTTGTACAAAAATCTTTCATAATTTTTTGAAATTTTATTAACTATTTATTATTTGACTTGTAACGCAGGTATAAAATATGAGAATGTGCTGCTTTTTCTAACGGATGGAGCTCCGTATATGGTCAAGGCAGCCAAATCTGTAAGGAGTTTTTACCCAAAATGAGTGCATGTCACTTGTTTGGCACATGGCTTGCACAGGGTTACGGAAAAAGTGAGATCTAACTTCCCGTTAGTTGATGCACTGATAGCAAACACAAAGAAAGTGTTCAATAAAGCGCCATTACGCAGAGAAAGTTCTAGAGCTTTGGCCCCTGATATACCCCTACCACCAGAACCATGTTTAACGCGATGGGGTACATGGTTAAATGCATGTACATATTATTGTGAGCATTTTGAAAAAATTAAAATAGTTGTAGATTCATTTCCCAGCCATGATGCCGAATCAATTAAAGAAACTCAAAAACTATATGCGGATGAAAGCATAAAGTTACAATTAGCTTTTATAAAAGCAAATTTTGAATGCATTGCTTCAGCATTGCAAAAGATGCAGACAAAAGGATTCTCATTAGGTGGAATATCCGTCATTGAAAATATCAAAAACCAATTAAGCGCCGTTCGCGGTGATATTGGAAAGAACGTTTATGAAAAATTTAATTTAATATTATTATAATATTTATTTAAAATTATTTTTAGGAAGGAATTTTTTTAAATTTTTTGGGTGCTTTTAAGATGTTTTTGTCATTTTTTTCGGTCATTTTTCATTGTTTTTTAGGTTATCACAATCCGAGCCCTGGTCATTAGAGTCTAGTTCATTTATTATGTATTCTACGGACATCGAAAGACATTCGTAGACATCTACGCTACTATTTGGAGGAACATAAAAGTTATGAATATTGGAGTTACAATGTGTAACTTTAACGCATAAAAATTCAATATTAGATGCGCAGACAATTTCGATTAATGAACTAGTTAAAAGATTTTTTTATGGCTATTAAGACGCCTCCACTAACAGAAGAAATATCTTCCAAGTGTCTGTCTCTTCTAAAAACATTGAAACTATTGTCAAAAAGTTCCAATTGAGATAACACTATTTAACCAAGTTTCGGTAAAAACGATAATATCCTCAGAGAATTTCTAAGTTGATAAAAAGATGTCGTGCGTCTTGGAACGCAAACCCCTTACATTTTGGTAGTAAAGGAATAGCCACTTCAGTTTTTTGAACTGGAACGGACAGTATGTCTGACAGTCTTGTTATTTTTTTTCGACTCAAATTCTGAAATATAGATATTATCCACCCATGACTTAGAATTAAGAATGGCCGAAACATGAGAAGAGGCCACTGTTACTTTAAAAGACGCATGAGTAGGTTTATTACCGATTTTCCTGTAAGAAACGAAGGCGTCAGCAGGAATAATTTGATTTTGTCTTATAAAATTTATAACGCTATCAGTGGCAGTGTTAGATTAAAGTCGCGATATGAAAATCGATTTCAACATGGGCAATTCTTGCAAATAGACAGGCGCAACAGAACCACCAATCGTAACAACCCCTTGCAGATTAGGATTGACAGAAATGGATGCAGGAGTTTTTAAAGTGGAGGAAAGGGATGGAGGGCTGTAAATAATAGTAGGAGCGGGAAAATTGGAAGTAGATAGAGAGGTATTTAGAGGGGGATCTAAAGGAGTTTTTTTACCATTAACAGCTATGTCATCTGTACCCCCCACACTACCCAGATTCTCATTCGACTTTCGATTTTTTTGCATTTTTCGTTTAGGTTTTATTTTCTTTTTCAGGGAAATAGCATGCTTGGGTGAAGTAGAGATCGAAGGAGTAGAAGAAAAAACCATAGCAGCATCGGTAATAGTTTTATTTTCCAGCAATCACAAAACCTAATGAGTAATGCTAAAATATTGATATTAGGGATGCAACCGATACCGATACGATTACCGATATATCGGTGTATTCCGATATATCGATATCGGCGATATTTATTTGCCGATACACCGATATATACAAAAAAATGTTCCTAGAAGCATTAGCCGTCTACTAGAGCAAGGAGTTACAGTACAAGCTTGTTTGATCCGCATAAAATGAAACTAGAACTTTGAACTGACGGATCAGAATGGAGGAGGTGGTAAGCATCTTGAAATATTTTGAAGAGGTTACAAAATCAATAAGCAAAGTCACTGCTGTATTATCCGACACTATTCCGTTATTTAAGAGTCTTCGAGAAGTACTGGAAGACATCAAAGGCATAGAAAACCAGCCGGTACTTCAGCAAGTAGCCGCCGATCTGATATTGGCTTTTGAAAAAAGATTTAATTTGGAAAGTGAAGAATCTTATTATTTAGCAACGGCGCTTGATCCTCGATATAAATTACGAACATTCCATTTGCAGTCTATTATTTTTACGGCAAAAAAGCGGCTTGCAAGTTGCAACTTTAATTAATTTAATTGATTGAGTAAATTTATTAGTATTTTAAATACTTTGAATAACATTTTTATATGTACATACAACTTAGAAATATGACTAGTTTTCGTTTCTTGAATACAGCTTAACATATTGCAGTTTATTATTTACAAGTTTGGATTTCAATTCATTGATTTATTTTTGCTTTAATGAATTCTAAACATTTTCCTTTAAAAATTCTTAAATTCGATTCATTTTTTATATCATTTGTAAGGCTGTCCTCTGGGCTGCTGCTGATCTCTGGTATTCGATTCTAAAATCACTCACATTTCAAAAACTGGGCCTTTTCTACTCTTCTGACGGAATTAGTGAGATAACTTGGTGCTGTCTTTTGTTTTCTCTTGAAAACCGTTAATAGTGTGTTGAGCTCATTATTTTTGTTATTTTCTCGTTTAATTTTAGTTTGTTCATTTTAAGCCAATCAGTTATTCTATCTATATAATTTTTTAGTTTATTTTTACATTCTTCTGTATCTTTTCCTTCGGCATATATAAGGGTGTCCTCACCATATAGACTTATTTTGCTCTCTTGAACTACATTTGGCATATTTATGTAAATAATGAATAAAAGTGCGCCCAAAATAGATCCCTGAGGCACTCCCACATTTATTTTTATGGGAGACGATGTACTGTTGTTAATTTTAGTTCTTTGCTCTCTGTTACATAAAAATGTTTGGAACCATTTTAACTCTTTGCCCCGAATTCCATATATCTCCATTTTTTTGAGTAAAACTTCTTGATCGATCGTCTCAAAAGCGCTTTTACCACTATATTCCGAAACATCTTCAGAGACAGTTATGTTCAAACCTAGCCAATTACAAGACGGGGGATATGGAGTGTTTGTGAAAATATTATTAAGGAATCTGAAGAAGAAGAACCATTGTCCTCTTTGTGATCCGATACTTTCAAAGAAATTGAGCGATATTTTCGATTTTCCAATATTGCAAGAGATGCAGATCCTATCAGTTTTTAGCGTAATGAGGTTCTGCAACCAAATTCAAAAAAATTTTCACAAATGTGTTTCAGTTTTCAATGAGTTCTGTCGCATCCGAGCAACTGTTTTCAACGGCAGGTCTAATCCAAACAGAGTTGCGAAATCTCATTTCACCGCATAACTTGAGGATGTTGTGCTTTCTGAATAAAAACCTAGTTATTGTTAATTTTAATTATTAACTTTTATACTTAAAAAATAAATAAAATTAAAAAATAAATAAAATCAACAAATATATAAAAAATTGAATTCTTTTATTACTTATGGCTGTTGATTTATTTATAATGATTTTACAACTTTGCGTCATAGTCCATCCTTCTTTTTAATGCAACATCTAAGGAGGAGACTGATTCTAGCGGCCAAACTAGCGGCCGTAAAAAAAAACGTTGCCACGGCTTAACTAATGGACTGATTCTGATGAAATTTAATATGGAGATAGATTGAATCATAACAAAGGGTTTAAAAAACTTTTTGTTTTATTAGTGGGCGTGGCACCGCCTCAAATAAGAAAAAACGCTGTCACGGCTGAACTGCTTCACCGATTCTAATGAAATTTGGTATGGAGATAGATTGAATCGTAACAAAGGGGTTAAAAAACATTTTGCTTTTTTATTGGGCGTGGCACCGCCTCAAATCAGAAAAACGCTGCCTCGGCTGTAAGGTATGATATGTTGATTATCTTTTTCAAATTTTATTGCTTTTTCTAATTAGCGGCCATGAGTAAGGCTCGGTTTTTTTGGTTATAATTCCTAAACTACGGGCTTAAATAGCTAATATATTTTTGATGTGAAAGATATGGTATGAACCTTTCATTCAAATAGAAGTACTGTGCAGTCGCGGTAACGTGAACTAATCAAAACAAAAGTTGTTCCAGTTAGCGAATATGAAAATTTAAACCAAAATTTATGCAGCGCAGTCGCTGTAACGTATTTTGCATCAAATTTTTATTTTTATTTTTTTTATTTTATCACCATCACGAATGGCCATTCTTTTTTAAAATCGACGGTAATGCCTTTTTTAAAACAATTTGCTAGGCCAATATTTGCCTGCATCAACTCGACCAAGTTGCCAAACTGGTGTTGATCAGTGCATTTCTTTTTTTTTTTTTAAAAAAAATAAAATTTCCACAAAAAACATTCAAATTCATCTGTAAAAACTAAGGCGACATTTAATCAACGAAAGCGAGAGTCGCTTTAGTCAAAAGGCGACTTCGTAAATACCAAAAATAGGCAAAGATTTCGATAGTTATCGAAAGTCGTTTTAGACGATGCCAATTTATTAGAGACGACAAAAAGTGAAGACGAAGACGACTTACAAAATAAGGGTGATTGAATCTTCTCTTTAGAGACTAACAATAAGTTTTAAAATCTTATACTAAGTAACATTATTATAGATTAATATTATGTATAATTATTATATAATTTAATAATGAACTCGTCTCCAGAAAAGTTAGCAGGGACTTATTTATTTATTTATTCAACATAACTGAGCTTATCAGCCCTCATAAATTGCGAAAGTATGTAAAATAATACATACATATAAGTAAATAGAATATTTCCGAGCTAACGGCTGACCTCGTCTGGTCGGTTAATTACAAGAGGTGTTTTTTGAAAATTTGGACCCCCCCTTTCCCTTTGTTGAGATTTGGTGAGATTTGGCGGGACCCGTTCCCCCTACCGTGAGATTTAAATTTAAATTTTTAAATAATTGATATGATACAATCTGTTATCTGCTATAATAATGTAAATTCTCTGACCCACTCCCAACTATTTTGACTCACGTAATTAATGGACGTTCCCTTATGGTACTAAAACCTGACATAAAACAAGAGCTATTTTTTGTCATCGCTTTCAAATATAAAAACTATGGCATCATCTATCTCCATTACAAATTTCAGCAAAATCGGTCCATTATTTTAGCTGTGAAAACATAATTTTTGGTTATGGGCGTGGCACCGCCCATTTAAATAAATATCTTTTCTTAGGGTTCAATCTAACTGTGAACCCAATTCCATCCAAATCAGTGTATTAGTTTAGCAATGACAACGTTTTTTCTTGTCAAGGGAGTGGCACCACCCACTTATAAAAAATATTTTTCGCCGATAATTAATCTGTCTACATACCAAATTTATCAGATTCGGTGAAGTGGCTCAGCCGCGACAGCGTTTTTTCTCATTTGAGGCAGTGCCACGCCCAATAAAAAAGAAAAAAGTTTTTTAACTCCTTTGCTACAATTCAATTTATCTCCATACTAAATTTCATAAGAATCGGTGAAGCGGCTCAGCCGTGGCAGCGTTTTTCTGATTTGAGGTAGTGCCACGCCCAATAAAAAAGCAAAATGTTTTTTAACCCCTTTGTTATGATTCAATCTATCTCCATACCAAATTTCATCAGAATCAGTCCATTAGTTAAGCCGTGGCAACGTTTTTTTTTTTTACGGCCGCTAGTTTGGCCGCTAGAATCAGTCTCCTACCAATGCCTTGTTTTGCCAATGTATTGTAGGTAGGTTGGAAAAGTATCCTTTGTAGTTTCCAGGAGTTATAATATTGGTTTGGTTGTGTGGAATATGCGTTTCTTGGATCGAGATAATATCAGGGTTGATTAATTTAATGAGCAGTTGTAGTTCACAAAAGTTATTAATGTAGCCTTTCATGTTCCATTGTATTATTTTAAGCAATATGGAATGGGATGAACATACCTTGCCCTTAAAATAAAAGAATTTAAGGAGTGATATATGACAAAATCTTACATTTCTTCAAAATTAAAATTTTCTGGGATTAGCAAAACTATTATTAACATTTTCTGAACTAATATTTAAATTGTTAGAAAGAATTTCAGAAGAATTAGGGATCTGAGTTAAAGATAAAAAAGAAGGTAGATTGAGAGATAAATTCTCAGTTTGTGTATTGGTTATGTTGTTTCTGGATTGCTGATTTTGATCGTGTGATTGATTGTTACTTGGGTAATGATGTTGTTGTCACTGTTGCTGCTGCTAATATTTCTACTGCATTTGATGTTGTTGGTATCATTGTGGTTGTTGACGTTACTGCTATTCTTGTTGATGTTGCTTTTGTTGTTAATATTACTCTTGTTGTTGTTGTTGTCGCTTTTGATGTCGCTGTTGATGTTTGAGTTGCTTTTGTTGTTAATGTTACTCTTATTGTTGTCGTTGTTGTTGTTATTAAATTGACGTGCTTGGGATGCATAGCTATTTAAGAGAGGTGCAGAAGGAATTTGGTTTCGGTGTATTTCTTTAGCTTCTCTCATTGTGCACTTGTTTTTTGTTTTGATTTCCAAGATTTGTTTTTGTTGTATGAATTTTTCGCATTCTTTTGAAGATGCGGGATGGTTTTCAGAACAGTTAGCACAGAAAAGGCGTTTACAGTTTTCGGGTGCATGAGGTGGTAAGTTGCAACCAACACAAGCAGGGGAATTTTTGCAGCGCTTAATAGTGTGTCCAAGTAGATGACATGATTTACAGCGCATTGGATTTGGTATATATAGCCTTACTCTAACTGAATGCCAAGAGACTTCAATTTTTTCTGGGAGGTTGTATAAGTCGAAGGTTAATAGAGCGACTCCACTAAGTTGGGATACACCATCAGTAATTTTCGGAAATTTTAATATTGATACTACGCCTTGAGAAGCGAGTTCTTTAACAATTTCTTCATCTGGAACTTTATTTAGGCAAGGAGCATATGGGGCGTTCTTTAACAAACCGCATAGGATTTTGGACTTGGTATTTTAGAATCGCCAGAATTTTTTTGCAGCTTTTATACATAAAATTACTAGACCCATGTTTTTTTTTTTGCTGAAAAAATTTTTTTTTCGTAAATATCCACATATGAATTTTTCATAATTGGCTGGATTTTGTCAAATGTACTCATACTTGAAGTCTATTATCTCCAGTTCTACTGATCCGATGTTGAACTTTTTTTATTTAATAGTCTATAACGTTAGCTTCTGCAATAAATTTAAAAAAAATATATATCCAGCGCAAGTCATGAATTCCAGAACAAATTTAAGTGTGCAGCGTGCGACGAGTCAAAACAAAGAAACAAGTATTTAACACTCGTTATTAAATTTTGATTCGTCGCACGCTGCACACTTAAATTTGTTCTGGAATTCATGACTTGTGCTGGAAAATATTTAATAACTTCCGATCTAACAGAGACTCCACTTTTGTATAAAATGGGTTTTGTAGATAAAAGAATAAGGAACAAAATGTTATTTTTTTCAATGTATTCTAGTTGGCGAAACATATTAAAACTATTTAAACAATTAAATTGTTATTATTTTTCATTTGTTGACAGTATAAATTTTTTTTTAAATTTATTGCAGAAGCTAACGTTATAGAGTATTAACCTTCACACGACCACTATTTATATATGTAAATATCGCAATTTATAATTTGCTGTATCTCGCTTATTCGTGATCCGATTTTCATGCTGTAAATATACATTTTTTCCGTTATTTTTTGAACTTTTGTCGTTTTTATCCCTCAAACGGCAACTATTTACATATGTAAATATTTTTTTTATTTTAGAGATTTTGTTAGTTTATGTGCATATTTTATGTTATTTTAATGTAAGCTATTAATTAGAAGGCATTTTTAAATAATAGCTTATTAAAAAATTGATGAATTGAAAAATATTTATCGAATTAACAGTTATTTTAAATTTTTGAAAAAGTCTTCACATATTGTTTGAATTTTGAGCTATGTTCAATACAAACAGGCTTCTTGCACTGGATATACATTTTCCTAGTTGTTCGTTTTCGTTTGGCTTATTAGTGGTAACTCATGTAGCGAGATCTGCTATAACGAATTATTCAAGTTCAAAAATCATAGTAAATGTGCAAATTCGCGTACATTTTGTATGAAAACAAAAATATTTACATTTGTAAATAGTGGTCGTTACCGTTGTAAAATATTGGTGGTCGTGTTAAGGTTAAATAAAAAAAATCCGACATTGATCGGATAAGTAGAACTGGAGACAATAGACTTCAAGTATGAGTACATTTGAAGAAATCCAGTCAATTATCAAAAATTCATAAGTGGATATTTTCGAAAAAAAATTTTTTCAGCAAAAACAAAAAACATGGGTCAACTGAATTTGTTAGATGCTAGAAAAAAATTTTCATCGCATTTGGAGAAGTCGAGGTTTTTTTTCCTGAATTTTGTGCGGTTTGTAAAAGAACGTCCCATATATCGAACCTTTAATATGGTTAAAAGTGTCTCATGAAGAGAGCATTTTATAGATGGTTTTTAGAAATTTTTCTGCAATTTGCTTGCTGTTAACTTCTTAATAGTAAAGGATGCCGTTTCTCAATTCTGAAATGAACTGTATTTCATTGCTGATAAGATTTAATCCTCTATGCACAGCAAAGTAAGAGTAACTTGATATTGGCTTTTTTCGTCAGTTGAAGCAACAATTAAAAATTTTGGAGTTTGAGTTCTTGTTTTTGGGAGTTCAGGAAAAACATCCCATGATTTTTTTTTGGGTCAGGTGGCGTTTTTTTTTTATGTAGATTCGTCTATTAATGGCGCAAAACGATTTTCCCCTAAAAAGGGGGGTCCCGGGGGCATATTTTTATACCATGTGAAATGGAAATTTGTTATCGCGAGAAAGAAAAAAAATTATTTTTCGATTTGAATTTATTTGAATTAAAAAAAAAAAAGTTTGTCAGAAAAAAAATATTTGAAAAAACACGCAAAGAGAACAAAATTTGTTTATTCCGTATGACTGATAGTCGACGACTATCTTCATAGGTATGAGGCGCTGAAAGTATGATATAAAAAAATTAAATTATTTTTCCGATTTTTTTTTCTTCTATAAATTTGCAGTTGATTTTGACTTTTTTCTTATTTTTTCGAAAAAAAAATAAATATTTTTTTAGAAATCAATTCATTTCACCGAAACTAACAAGCCAACCAAAGAGTAATTTATAGGAAATTTAATTACCTTACATATAGTAAGTTAATATATAGATATTGGTACTTAAGATATTTGTAAGTAAGTGAAACCAACTTTTTTTTTGGTCCTAAAACCGAAAATGACCGATATCTCGAAAACGACGTGAAAGTAAAAAAAAAATAATGTGATTTTCAGAATCAGCAGCCGATTTTACATATAAAATGAATAACGGCATTCAAAGTACATTTTGGCTGTAAACTAGTGTTATTTTTCGTGGCCGAGGAGGATTTCCATCCTCCAATATGTCCAACACTGCACGCGCGCGACGTCATACTTTAGGAATGTAAACAAAAAACGAACAGCTGATTGAACTTTCAACGCAATGGTGTGATCTTGTTTTCACTCATAAAAAATTTGCCACATTTGCTTAAAGTTAAAAGTAAGCTTTTCGTTAGGTTTGCATTAATATAGCGGGTGTAATTTGAGTGCTGACGTAGGCATCAACCAAAAAAATCGTAACATATGTCTATATTATAGAGTTGTGGTTTTTTTCCTTTGTTTTCTCAAAGTTTGTTTAATAAATAAAACATTTGTATCAACTTGTAAAATTTTACTTGAGATCGCTGCTAATTTGGCTAAAGTTCAATTATCATTTAATTAGACTACTCTACAAATTTACAAAAACTTTTACCACAGCGAGTCGCGATAACATTTTCTATAGTGAAATTTTCCGTAGAATCTGAGTATGCTAATGATTTTTTTCGATTGGCCCCAATTTTCCATAAAATGGCCAAATTCAAAGAAATGCACTTTTGAGAGCACATACTTCTCATAAATGCTTGTAAGAACTTTAATTATAAGCCAATCAATTTAAAATTTATCTATATAGTAAATAAGAGTCTAAAAAAAATGTGAAGATATAAAACGTACCAATAGTATTAGTAATATGGCTGCTATGATCGAAAATAGGTAAAATAATTCATGTTTTTCGTATTTTTTTAAACAAATTTCAACTTTGAAGATTGTATGGGTTACAACAAGTTAGCCCTTGTATCTTATAGAGAATTTCATTTAAAAATTTTAAGCATGCAATCATATGTCAATAAAAGAGTCATAATTTACGAAACTAGAGCATTTTATTAACATCAATGCAAAAAAAAATTTATCTTAACTATAAAGGCAAATTAGTTTTCAAATCGATTAAGGCAGACCCATCAGTGTCATCGATTTGTTTAAAATTTGCAGGTATCATTCTATGCTCAATTTTAAGAGACCTATAAAACACAATAAAGTTTTCTCAGTTAAACAATTATTAGTTAAACTTTATTAGATTCTTCTTCTTTTTTTTCCAAAATTTACAACCGCCAGTTACAATGTCGTTCTTCGAATACAATTAAAAATAATCGATAACTCTTAGCGTCTATATAACCCAGCAAACCCCAGTTATCAATCAATATACTAAGCCCAGTAAACATTAGTCATTAACAAATACACTACAGCTCGGCTATTCTGACGTCATGATTGCCCACAATCATCTAACCCAGAGATTCTTAAACTGTGGTCCGCGGACCCCTGGGGGTCCGCGAAGCCATTCCAGGGGTCCGCGACACAATTTTGACATCAAATAATTTTACATCATCGAATTTTTTGCTTTATTCAAATAACTCATTTATTAAAAATTATTTTTAAAAAAACAAAGTGTGCATTTACTTTTGTTCAAACCCGGGATGCCCAGCACCTAACTCTTGCCACACTTTCCACTCTTTTACAACATCATCAATTTTTGTAAATTTCAGTTTGATGGCTCTAAAAATCAGCTTCCAAAAGTATTTTCCTTGTCCTGCTTCTGTTAACGATGGGATCAGGGATCCATTTAACACAGATGTTACTAATGCTAAGCAATTATCGACATTAGAGCAAGATATGGGAGTGGATATCTCTTGCGATACGTCTTTGAAACTAAAGTTCAATAAAATTAAGCTAACTAACTTTTGGTTACTCTTAAAATCCGATTACCCTGCAGTTGCAAATAGGGCCCTCCAAAACTTGTTTCCGTTTTGTACAACGTATTTGTGTGAAAAGGCTTTTTTGGTACTATTATACATAAAATCATAGTATAGAAACAAGTTTAATGTAGAAGCAAACCTGAGGATAAAACTTAAGAATATAGAGCCCGACATTGTGGATTTGGTTTCAAGAAAACAACATCATCCATCTGATCAAGTAAAAACTTCCACAGAAGAAAATATAACAAATTTCGCTTCTAAAATAACATAAAGTAACCAAAAAAATAATTTTTATTATAAGCTTTGTTATTATTATATTCTTTATTAAAAAAGATTTGAAAAAAAAAAAAAATTATTTTCTTAGCTTTATTTTGACCAAGAAATATTTGTCTGAGTTTAATTTACATACATACTTTGACTTGAAACTTTTTTAATTCCTTTACATTTCCACAATTTTTATTCATTTTGTGTTTTAATTACATGAAAATCCTAATAAAAAATTTTTGCCCTTATAAACGAAACCGGACATAGTGTTGAAAATACCTTTCAAAACCGGATAAATTAAAGCCAAAAAAAAATTAATTCGTTCCCTAACCTCGTCAGATAACCGGACATTTTATGCTTGGTTGAGTTTGACAACCGGACCAAGCTCTCAAAAACCAGACTGTCCGGGTGAAAACCAACCGGTTGGCAAGCCTGAGTGTCTTTGTCATTATTGAGCCCAAAATTAAGCTTAAGAACGACGTCAAATGTCTAGGGTTGGGGTGGGGTCCGCAAAAAAAATTTTGCTCGATAAGGGGTCCTCGGACTACATAAGTTTAAGAACCCCTGATCTAACCCAATTGCCTGACACCCAATATTCGTTTACATAAAATATATAAAGTTTAACTAAGTGTTGCCTGTTATTTCCAAATCCTCTCCGGAACTGGACATCCACCTCCTCATGCGTATAGTCTCAACGATACCATCGTATGGCATCTGCGTAATCTGACAATTATCTATGTCACGAACTACGTAACGGTCGTGGGGCAAAACCTTGTGTATGACGTACGGACCTCGGTATTTTTCGTCGAAGTTTTTGTTTTTTCCGACGGTGGTATCTATATGCCTCAACACAAAAAAATCTCCCTCGGAATACCTACTACATAAGTTTAAGAACCCCTGATCTAACCCAATTGCCTGACACCCAATATTCGTTTACATAAAATATATAAAGTTTAACTAAGTGTTGCCTGTTATTTCCAAATCCTCTCCGGAACTGGACATCCACCTCCTCATGCGTATAGTCTCAACGATACCATCGTATGGCATCTGCGTAATCTGACAATTATCTATGTCACGAACTACGTAACGGTCGTGGGGCAAAACCTTGTGTATGACGTACGGACCTCGGTATTTTTCGTCGAAGTTTTTGTTTTTTCCGACGGTGGTATCTATATGCCTCAACACAAAAAAATCTCCCTCGGAATACCGCTTTGGCGGTTTACTTTTTTCATTATCTTTCCGATAATGTAAGCCTTAAAGATTCCGACGAGCTGGAATCGGCCATACAGCTATTTAACAGCATGCAAGCATCAGTTGCTCTTCACGCAACTCCTGTACATTCAGTAACAACCCATAAAAGGCAACGCCTCAACTCTTCCCACATAGAACGATTAGTGATGGAGAAAAGACGACTCAGGCGACAATGGCAAGAGGTTAGGTCACCCACACTTAAACGTAAATTATCACTAGCCAAAATTGAATTAAGAAAGGCCCTCCGGGAAGAGTCTGAAAAAGACTCATACATTAAGAAGCTGAGCTCACCAGAGTCCTCCAATTACTCCTTATGGAAGGCCATCAGAAGTATGAATAAACCTACTGACCTAGATTCCCCCATAAGACTAAGCAATGGTCACTGGGCTAGAAGCAACAAAGAAAAAGGTCGAGCATTTTCTCATCACCTTAAACATGTATTTCAGCCAAATCCTCCGGGTACAGCTTTGAAATACCACAAGAAACCCAAAATTCGAGACATATTTCGTTGCGCTTCACAACTAAAGACGTTTATTCTTTCATAAAAACAGAACTGAATAAAAAGAAAGCACCAGGTCATGACCTAATAACTGCTAATATGCTTATTGAATTACCTTACTGTGCAGTCAGACACCTAACCATAGTTTTCAATGCTATTACTCGATTGGGCCACTACCCAAAAATTTGGAAGATGTCTCAAATCACAATGATTTCAAAGCCTGGGAAAAATCTCACACAAGTCTCTTCATATCGGCCAATAAGCTTGCTACCCACCACATCAAAACTCTTTGAAAAGCTGCTACTCTCGAAAATTATACCACATGTGAACCAACTCAACATAATACCGCAACACCAATTTGGTTTTCGTAAAAAACATGGAACTATAGAGCAAGTTCACAGGATAGTAGCACAAATTAGAAAGACATATGAAGAGTAAAAGTACTGCTCAGCAGTGTTTCTTGATGTAGCCCAAGCTTTTGACAAAGTGTGGCACGATGGACTTCAACACAAGATAAAGAAATTACTGCCTAAAAATACCCATGCTTTACTAGAGTCCTACCTTACAGGACGAAAGCTTAGGGTAAGATGCAAAGACTACATTTCAGATGATGGAGAAATTTTTGGAGGCGTACCACAAGGTAGTGTTCTTGGCCCAAGCCTTTACCTAATTTACACTTCTGACTTGCCAACAAACAACTCTGTACTTACATCTACTTTTGCTGATGACACTGCAATTTTGTCTTGTCACATAGACCCTCATAGTGCGTCACATACCCTTGATGAACATATGCGTCTAGTTGAAACATGGCTTTTAAACTGGCGAATAAATGTTAACGAGCAAAAAAGTACACATGTAACTTTTACACTCAATAAAAAGACTTGTCCCACAGTTTACCTAAATAGCACCGCAATACCTCAAAGCGCTGAAGTTAAATCCTTAGGTATGCACCTCGATAAACGCCTTACTTGGAAAGCTCACATCGAAAAGAAAAAAAATCAAATGAACCTGAAAGCATCAAGCTTTGGTCATATGGAATCCAGCTGTGGGGCAATGCAAGCTTATCATATATAGAAATATTGCAAAGGTCTCAGTCAAAAATACTTTGAACTATTTCCGGCGCACAATGGTATGTCAAGAATATAAATATACACCAAGATCTTGGTATACCTTTTGTTAAGCAGCGATCGTATCAACAAAAACTCCACCAACATCCAAACATACTGGCTAGGAACTTACTCCTAACATCGAACACGTCTCGACTGAAGAGACAAGACTTACCACCCCTGTAGCCATTATGTATAAGCATAATGGGTACTCCATTCACAACTCAAGACAGAATTTGAAAAAATAACATTTCTAAGCAATGGCTTGGAAAAGTTCTACGTTCTATTAGATTTTAAGATTTGTATACTTATTGTTAGTCTCCAAGCGAGTTGGTACAATAAATAAATAAGAAGCTTAAAAAAAAAAAAAAAATTAAAGTACCTCAAATTGGTTTCTTGCGATCTACTAATAGAGTCTGCAGCATTCTGACGCATTTGTTCAAGAGGTCTAATGCGGGTTTCATCTTTCTTTTCTAACAAATGTTCTGTTAAATAGTCACCCTTCTGATCCACCCCGAACAGAAGTTGACTTGGCGTTTGTTTAGATGAACTATGTGTAGAATTGTTAATAGCGAACTCTACGATTAATCGGATTAGTTACTTTGGTTAGCATGGCCTTCAGAACCCGGTTCACTCTCTCAACCTGACCATTGGCTTGAGCAGAAGCTACTGCAATCTTAACATGATTGATATTATGCTTAAGTAAAAATTCACCAAACTCTAGGGAAGTAAAGCACGTTCCTCTGTCACTAATTAATCTTCGGTGGCGACTGTAATTTTGAAAATAATTTTCAAGACAAGCTGTTACTCCTTTGGTACTGGTTGACTTAACGGCATAAAGCCTTACGAATTTAGTGAATGCATCAATAATCACAAACAAATGCTTTCGCGCAGATTGGATTGAAGGTAATGGGCCAAAATGGTCAACATGAATAGTGTCAAAAGGAAGGTTATTATTATTTTTTTTTTAAACTTATTATTTTATTTATTGTAACAACTCACTTGAAGACTAACAATAAGTATACAGATCTTAAAAACTAATGGAGTTGAACTTTTCTAAGTCATTGCAAAAAAAAGTTTTTTTTTTTTCAAATTAAACTCTGTCTTGAGTTGTTGAAGGAGTTGCCAGTATACATAATGGCTACAGTGGTGGTAAGTCTTGTCTCTTTAGGCGAGATGTATTCGATGTTAGGAGTAGGTTCCTAGCCAGCGTGTTTGGATGTTGCTGCAGTTATTGGCCGATATGATGAAACTTGTGTGGGAATTTTCCCAGGGTTAGGAATCATTGTAATTTGAGACATTTTCCACACTGCTGGGAAGTGGCCCAATCGGGTAATACCATTGAAAAGTATGGTTAAATGTCTGACTGCACAACAAAGTAATTCGATCAGCATATTAGTAGTTATAAGATCATGACCAGGTGCTTTCTTCTTGTTAAGTTGCGTTTGTATGAAAGATTGAACGTCTTTAGTTGTGAAGCGCAACAGAATTTGTCTCATATTTTGTTTGTTTATTTGATAAGCCTTTGAAATTACAAAAGTTTCTTACAGGCTAGTTACAAAAAAAAATTAAATGCAATAATTAGAAAAAAAAAATAACAGAGGAACTTATAATTAAATTAAGTTGTAAAAAAAATTATTTAGTGAGTTTTTAAACGAATTTTTTGTCAAATAAAAATCAATGTGATTATCAGCAAATAAGGAATTATACAATGATAAAGCCTTGGTTATTGGCTCATTTAAAGCATATTGAGTTCTATGAATTCGTAAGTAGAACAGATTAAAATGACGCAACGACCTTGCAGGAATATTAAATGAAACGTGTTGCAAAAGTTGTGCACAGTCAAGTTTACCTGATATAAGATCATGAATAAAAACCAGAGATTGGATTTTACGCCTAGTTTCAAGAGTTTTTAAACCAAGAAGCAAACAGCGCGCATCGTAAGAAGGCAAGACCGAATCAAAATTTAAAGTACGCAGCGCAAACCTAGTAAAGGATTTTTGAATCCTTTCCAATCTAATGGAATGGGTAGAAAAGTAAGGATTCCATATAAACGACGCATATTCCAATCTAGACCTTACAAATGAGTTATACAAAGTTGTAAAAGTATAAGGGTCAGAAAATTCTGAACTATTTCTACGTATAAAGGCAAGTAATGAATAAGCTTTTGGTATAATATAATTCAAATGTTCAACAAAAGTGAACTTTGAATCAAAAATATTGCCTAGATCACGAACTGAATTAACCGTCCTTAGAGGCAAGCCATCAATTGAATAGGAAGTAATTCCAGCACTACCTGACTTGGAGAATGTAATTGATAAACATTTAGAAATATTCAATGGCAAACAGTTAAGTTTACTCCAATTAAAAACATTATTAATGTCATGCTGTAACAAAACAGCGTCGTTTATATTAGAAATTTTAGAAAAAACCTTCAAGTCATCAGCATAGAGCAAAAATCTAGCCGAATGAAAGCAATTACTTATATCATTTATAAACAAAATAAATAAAAGTGGGCCCAGAATACTACCTTGCGGATCTCCAGATGAAGCCACAAACTTGTAAGACCTAATACTATTAATTTCAACAAAACAGACTCTATCACAAAAATAAGATTTTAGCCATAGCAAAAATGAGGAATGACAACCCATTACTGCTAACTTAGCAATTAAAGCATTACGACAAACCTTGTCAAAAGCTTTAGCAAAGTCAGTATAAATAACATCAATTTGATGACCTAGCTCAAATAAAGTGATACAATATTTTGAAAACAGCGCTAAATTTGATACTGCTGACCGACCAACAACAAAACCATGCTGTTCAAGGAAAATATGACGCTTAACTAAAAAGAATAATTTAACTTTAATGATGCTTTCAAAGATTTTTGAGACATTTGAAAGCTTAGAAATGGGCCTGTAATTAGAAATATCATTTTTTATGCCACTTTTAAAAGTAGGAGTAATAGATGCTATTTTCCAGCTATCTAAAAACTTTCCTTCTGATAAGGATTTGTTAAAAATCATACACAGGGGCTTAGATAAAGCATATGCACATTTATTTAGAAGAATAGATGCAAAACCATCAATATCAATTTTAACAGAAATCTTCATAGTGGCGATAACATTAAAAACATCTAATTCAGAAATTGACAAAGCACCTATATCTAAAAAAGAATTTATATTATTTAAGATTCGTTCGTTGAAATGTACTTTACCATCAAAGTTCGATTTAAAATAATCAGCGAAAAGGTTAACAGTAGTTAGTTTGAGTTTCTTGCGATATTTCGAAGCTGTTGCCCGGGGGATTCGGCTGAAATACATGTTTTAGGTGGTTAGCAAATGCTTGGCATTTTTCTTCGTTACTTCTGGCCCAGTGCCCATTGCTTAGTCTTATCGGGGAGTCTAAGTCAGTGGGTTTTTTCATTCCCCCGATGGCTTTCCATAAAGAGTAGTTAGAAGACTGTAAAGGGGTCAGTTTTTTGATATACGTGCCTATAGCTCTTTCAGACTGTTCTTTTTTTTTTTTTTTTAATAATAATAATAATAATAGAGTTTAGCTACTACAGCTATTTGCTTTCTTAGCAATTTAGCATGAAGCTTTAAAACCAAGTAAAAAGCTTATATAATAATGGAAATGAAAAAATTATACATGCAATTAATTTTTTATTTTTTTATAATTTCTTCTTAGCTTTATCACACTTTCTCAACATACCCACCCAGATCATATGTATATAAACATACAATTGCATGAATGCAATTGTATGAATTTATTAACATGGTCCAAGGCATAAATGTTAGAAAAAATTTACCCATCATGCGGTGGGGCTCGGACAACACAAACATAAAGACCAACAACCATTAAGCTACAAAATTAACTATAGTTATTTTTCAATCTAAGCTTGAGTTGACCTTTTGACAAGCTAATATCATATACATCGCAATTATTAATAAGAGTAGTCATGCGATTAAAAGGAGCTGTAGCCATATAATTAGTTCTACTGAAAGGTTGGTAAAATAATTGATAAGAGTTACGGTTACTCCTGCGATTAGTATTTAAATGAATATAATTAAGAAGCTCTGGTGCAGCAAGAGACCCAGTCACAAGTTGATGCAGAAAAAGTATATCCGCGATATTTCTACGCGAGCTCAAAGACTGCATATGTAGTAACTTCAAACGATCCTCATAAGGAGGAAGGTTTAAAGAGTCAATCCAATTTAAGCCATTGAGAGCAAAACGAATAAAATTTTTTTGAATTCTCTCAATTCTATTAATGTGAATATTATAAAATGGTGACCACACTTGGCTGGCGTACTCTAAGTGAGGACGCACTATTGTATTATATAAAGTCACCGTTACTAAAGGGCTATTAAATTCTTTTGCCCACCTCTTAATGAAGCCAAGCAGAGATGAGGATTTTTTACAAATTTGATTAATATGCTCATTAAAAGTTAATTTTACATCAAAATGTATACCTAGGTCTTTGACTAAATCAAGACGACCAATTTTCTTATCTTTTAATTCGTAATCAAACTCCACAATATTTTTCCTCCTGGTGAAAATCATAGTTTGGCATTTATCAGGATTAAGATGTAAGTTATTTTTAGAACACCAAACCTCAAAGGATTTCAAATCAGACTGAAGTGGAATAGTATCCCCAACCCCCTTCACGTTCCTGTAAATTTTCATATCATCTGCATATATTAGCAGATGCGAGTTTTTAATGACATGTGTAACGTCATTAATTGCTAAAATGAACAGGAGCGGCCCCAGGTGGCTTCCTTGTGGAACACCCGATGCCGCGCTGAATGGGGAGGAAAACACCCTCCGAAATCTTATCTGATATGAGCGATCAGATAAATAAGATTCAATCCAGCTGACAAAACTTAAAGGAAATCGAAGCTTTTTTAACTTAAACAAAATCAAATTATGTGGTAATTTGTCAAATGCTTTACTGAAGTCAGTGTAGATGCAGTCAACTTGCCCACCAGAGTCAAAAGAGCTTAATGCAAAGGAAGTAAAATCAAGGAGGTTAGAAACTGTAGATCTGCCATTAACAAAACCATGCTGACGAGTTGTTATGACTTCACTACAGCACACCTTAACTTGATCGTACACAATGCGTTCAAAAATTTTGGGTATCGATGATAACTTCGCTACGGGCCTGTAATTTGAAACATCATTTTTACACCCTTTCTTGAAAATGGGGCTTATGTATGCATTTTTCCAAAATTTAGGAAAATAGCTATATTTAATTGATTTATTAAATAACAAACTGAGGGGCTGACTCAGCACAGAGCTACAGTTGACTAGTACTGTCGCAGGAATACCATCAGGTCCGGAGCTGAAGTCATCATCAAGAGATGAGATATATTTCTCTATTAGTTCAGGTGAGAAATATATCTCATTAATCGATACTAAAGGGTCGTTATCCATATATTCAAAATAGTTGATCTCAGGGCTAAATAATTCCGTAGAAAAGGATTCTTTAAACAAATTAGCAAACAACCCAGCTATAATTTGTGGGTCGCTAGTGAGCCCATCAACTGTTCTGAATTCTGATGGAAACCCGTCAGACTTTTTTTTTGTATTAATAAATCCCCAAAAATGCTTGGGGTCATGAAGAATATTCAACCTAATTTTATTCAAATATTCAGAATAAACTAAAGCCGACATATCCTTAAATTCATGGAAAAGTCGCTGGTAAGCAACTAAGTCATTTCGGTCCTGGCTACAAACGTATTTGTTCCATGCCCTATTACGGCCATTGCGAATTTTTTTTAAATCCTTTGTGTACCAGGGGTATGAAGAATTATTAACATACCTCTTTGCATAAGGCACCGACAATGCTATAGCCGAAAAAAGTTCACCATAGAAAAATTTAATGCACTCATCAAATGAATTACTTGTATTATTAAAAAAAATAATAAGGTCGTTTAATTTATTCCTTAAATTCTCATTCAACTTTAAAAAGTCAGCTTTTTTAAAATTGAATTCATAAATATTGATGGAAGAACATGCATTAATTAAATTTTCATTGTCAGATTGGTACACAATACTCAAAGGTGGATGATAGGAATCAACCGTAGAAAGAGCATGGATAGCATTTCTCACAACATTACTACTATTTGCAGCCAAGACTAAGTCAAGTTGTCGTCCATGAGAATTAGTTATACAACTTACTTGTTGTAAACTTGAAAGTATTTCGTCAACAAAAATTTGTTGTTGTCGAGTTTTTGGACACGATGCATAAAAATATGTACCATCATCCGAAGGAGTCCATTTAAGGTCAGGCAAATTGAAATCACCTAACAATAAAATGTCGTCATTAGTGTCTAGTTCATTTATTATGTATTCTACGGACATCGAAAGACATTCGTAGACATCTGCGCTACTATTTGGAGGAACATAAGCGTTAAGAATATAAATATTGGAGTTACAATATGTAACTTTAACGCATAATAGTTCAATATTAGATGCGCAGGCAATTTCGATTAATGAACTAGTTAAATGATTTTTTATGGCTATTAAGACACCTCCACCAACAGAAGAAATGTCTTCCAAGTGTCTGTCTCTTCTAAAAACATTGAAACTATTGTCAAAAAGTTCCAAATTGAGAAAAGTGTTATTTAACCAAGTTTCGGTAAAAACGATAATATCCTCAGAAAAATTCTGAGTGGCTAAAAAGATGTCATGCGTCTTAGAACGCAAACCCCTTACATTTTGATAGTAAAGGGATAGCCGCTTCAGTTTTTTGAATTGGAACGGACAGTCTTATTATTTTTTTTCGACTTAAATTCTGAAATAAAGATATTATCCACCCATGCATTAGAATTTAGAATGGCAGAAACATGAGAAGATGCCACTGTAATTTTAAAAGATGAATGAGTTGGTTTATTACCGATTTTCCTGCAAGAAACGAAGGCATCGGCAGGAATAATTTGGTTTTGTTTAATATAGTTTATAACATTGTCAGTGGTAGTGTTAGCATTAAGACGTGAAATGAAAATCGATTTCAACCTTGGCAATGCTTGCAAGGAGACAGGTGCCACAGAACCACCAATCGTAACAACTCCTTGCGGATTAGGAATAACAGAAATGGATAGAGGAGTATCGATAGTGGAGGAAAGGGGTGGAGGATTATTTATAGGAGCAGAAGCGGGAAAGTTGGAAGTAGACGGAGAGATATTTAGAGGGGGATCTAAGGCAGTTACTTCACGATTAGCAGCTGTGTCACTCGCCCCCCCCCCACACTACCCAAGCTAACATTCGACTTACGATTCTTATTTAATTTTCGTTTAAGTTTTCTTTTCTTCTTCAGGGAAATAGCTTGCTTGGGTAGAGTAGAGATCGAAGGAGTAGAAGAAAAAACCATTGCAGCCTCAGTAATAGTTTTATTTTGAAGCGAACTAACATCGGGTGAGACAGCCTCATTAAGGCTTTTTTCAATTTGGGGAGTTATGTCTAAATAATTATTTAGAATATCTCTGAAATTAATATTCAAATTGTTAAGATTTTCCCCAAATTGTTTAATTTTGTCGAAAAACACCGACGGGGACAGGGCCCTGCACGATGGACAGTACCAATGCAGGCCCGAACGATTAGAGGATAATAAATCAGTAATAGTGTTAGTTAGGCCTGCACAAGAGGCATGAAAGACCTGTTCACAGGGACCTGAACAGGAAAACATGGCATTCAATATATTTTGACTTTTACATTGATCTCTTAAAGAGCAAGCTAACAAGTTTTCAGACGAAAAATAATCCATCATGAAAAAAAGAAAAGACTAAGTTAAGACCTAAAATATTTTTAAAAGTGCTTACAACGGGTTAAAATTGTGAAAAATATACCCGTTGAACAGCAACAACAACAACCTATTGAGATTAAGGTAAAGCAATGTAAGCGGACAAAGCAGAAAAGGGAATGAAAAAACAAAACTGATCACTGCTTTACACTGCTTGTAGAAAGAAATGTACTCACGTACGTATGTATGTTTACATTAAAGAATAAATTAAATTAAAGTAAGCGAACATGCAAAACTAAATCAAATCAAATTTCTACCAACACCAATTATTATTAAACAGCGACAATTATGTACGCGCAAAATAAATAAAATTAATGTTATTGAACAAAATTATTAAACACAAAGAAATATACGTATTAAAAAAAAACAACACAAAAACACAACCGACACTGACAAAGAGACGAGATCAATCTCGATCTCGTAGGGCCTTTCTTAGTTCCATTTTGGCAAGTGTTAGTTTATGTTTAAGTGCGGGTAACCTAACCTCTTGCCATTGACGCCTGAGTCGTCTTTTTTTCATCACTAAACATTCTATGTGAGAAGAGTTGAGGCGTTGCATTTTGGGGGATGACACTGAATGCACAGGAGTTGCATGAAAAGCAGCTGATACAAGCATGCTGTTAAATGACTGTAAGGCCGATTCCAGCTCCTCCGAGTCTTTAAGGCTTACATTAACAGGTAGATGGTTACTGATGTATTTTTTATACTTTAGCCAATTCGTTTTATTTGTTGTAAGCCCTTTAGGTGCCTGCAATATTTCCACAAATTTTTTTGAATATGCATAATGACAGGAGAATGATCAGAGCTTAAATCAAAACATGATTCTACTGAAATTTGACTCTTATTGATTCCTTTTATAATTGCAAAGTCCATAAGGTCTGGAGTCTTTTGACGGTCTGATGGCCAGTATATTGGTTGACCAGTTGAGACATAATCAAGTCCATTGCGGCGATTGGTTAAAGTAAGCCAAAGTGTTTTGTCTTTTGGGTTAATAAGACGGGAGCCCCAATGGTTATGCTTCGCATTGTAGTCACCAGCAGCAACGAATTTTGACCCTAATGAATTAAAAAAGTGGGCAAACAGGGCTTCCGTGATTTTATATCTTGGCGGACAATATACAGCTGGAACTGTTACTTTGTCGTCAAAACATTGTAAGCAAATCGAAGTGGCTTGTAGGTAGTCCCTCCCATACTGCTCAAGTGCGTAGTGCTTTATACGATTTTTAAAGAGTATTCCTGCACCTCATCGCGCTTTACCATCAGGGTGACAGGTTATGTAGAATCTGTACCCTTCAATTTTAAAATTGTGCATGAGGGTAAAATGTGTTTCAGAAATAAGTAAATCATCAATTTCGTTATTGAAAAGAAAGTTTTTAATTTCTAATTCGTGTTGGCTTATGCCGTTTGCAATCCAATGACAGATTTTAAGAGTGTCTATTTATTTCCAATCAAAACTTTCATAAGTTGGTTTTGATTGTTCATCATCTCATGCATCATTGTCTGCATAGTTGTCATGAACTGAGTCATGCATTGAGTGAGCGTCATAAGCATGGTCTCAAAATTTTGAGAGTTACTTATGATATTTGCAGGTTTATCCTGGCTAGATTTAAGTACGTTAGCATAGGTCTGAGCTGATGTGTTGGGCAAGCTTGTAGGTACAATATTATTTGTAAAAGTCTGCGTGACTTGGGTAGGTGGACTTCGAACTATTTCCTTACGCAAGTGCATTTTGTTCTTCAATTCAGCATATACTGGGCACCCCCTGTAGTTAGCTGTGTGGTTGCCTCCGCAATTATTGCATTTTTTTATAGTAGCATCTTTTTTGTCAGTAGAACATGCTGACGAGGGGTGAAAGTCGCCACAAGCAACACAAATAGTACGAAGGGTGCAATAAGATTTGGTGTGGCCAAATACCTGGCAGTTTATGCACTGCACAGGGCCCATTCGTTTAAGGGGCTCCTCAACGGATATTCTGCGGTTTAGTAGGTAACGCAGATTATAAATAGGGTGCATCTCAGTTGAGTATTGATGCTGGTGGGGTACACTTTGGTATTGGTACGCGCGCTTGGTTGTATTTTTGCACTTTGGCCGCTTTTTTTATTTTTTTCGCACTCATTATTTTTTTTAGACTCAGCACTAACCGATAAGTCTTTTTTTTCTGATGGAGGTGAGCGCTCAACCGGCATTTCTTTTCACTTGTTTTTTTTTATTGGATAAAATAAACAATTTATTTTTTTTTTTTTTATTTTTTGCCACTAAGGGCAGGTGCCGTCTTTAAATGTAACTTGGTTTAATATTTAGTTGTACGTCTCTTTCGCCGTACCGGCGGAGAACACATGATACAACATAAACAGTTTTGTATAAATCTTTCTACCTTTGGTTTCATATGACGAAACCAATAATTTTTTTTTATCTCCTCATACGTTTTATCTATACCCTGATGGCAAATTTTTTCATGAATAAGACGGATGACGTTTTCTTCCATTTCAGCTGGAAGATATAGCTGTGCGATATTGCCTTTATTCATCCTAAAAACTAATCCATCTTTCAACTCATAACCTTCAACATGTTCATTCTCCAATTGTTGTCGTAACCAACAGTGTTGCTAGCAACAACCACTGTCCTACATGGAATCTTCTTTTAAGCCTTGTCTTCATCATCATTATCACTGAACCCGTGAAACTCAGCCTCGTCTTCATCATCAATATCACTGAACCCGTGAAACTTAGCCTCGTCTTCACTGTAACTTTGTGAGCATATTGCAACTATTCTATCTTTGATTTTAGAATAATAATCTCCTGGTTCTATCTCATCACCCTTAAAACACCGGCTTAACGCATCTACATGACTCATTAAAACACCACAACGATGTTGTATTTAAAAATCAAAATGTTCAAACAAAAGTGCCCACCTTGCTATTTGGGGACTAATATTCTTTTTCTCAAACGTAAGTGACAGTGCGCTACAATCAGTAACTATTTTAAACGGAATGCCCCGGAGGTAATTTTGAAATCGGCTCAGAGTGTGTACTATGGCTAGAGCTTCCAATTCAAAACTATGCATCCTTGACTCTTCGGATGAAGTTGCTTTGGAATAATAACATACTGGATGAAACTTCCCATCGTTTTGCCGTTGCAAGAGTACTGCGTCAAAACCTAGTTTGCTTGCATCAGTGTGCAATTCGGTCTCTTTGGTATGATCAAATATGGCTAAAACAGGCGGAATCATCAATTTCTCTTTCAACATGTTCCTTACATTTCTCATCAATACGAAACTCAACGTTAGCTCTGAGCAACCGTTGCAGCGGATATACTATCTAGCAAAGTTTGGGACAAATTTTCGAAAATATGAAAACATCCCTAAACATGAGCGTACATCCCTCAAACGCACTGTCATCGGGTAATCAGCAATTGATCTCACGTGTGAGTCATTTGGTAAAATACCTTTCATACTTGCGGAGTAACCTAAAAAGTCGGCGATCTCATAAGCGAATTTACATTTATTAAGATTTAACTCCAAGCCATCTTCAGCCAAACGATGGAAAAACTCGGAAAGCGTATGTATATGTTCTTCTAAAGTTTCAGAAGCCATCTCGATGTTTTTGGTGAATTAAACGCTGAAAAACAGCAGGAGCGTTTTTCAGCCCGAATGGCATCCGATTGTATTCAAACTGTCCAAAAGGTGTTGCAAACGAGGTGTATTTTTTCGAAACTGGCGCCATCTTCACATGAAAAAATCCATTCTTAAGATCTAAAGTTGTGAAGAACTTTTTACCTCCTAAATATTCTAAACATGTTTCAATTAAAGGCAGCGGATAATTGTCACGAATTGTATTCTTGTTCAACGTTCTATAATCAACGCATTTTCTGAATTCCCCGTTTTTTTTTCGTACCATAACAATTGCCGAAGCATATGGTGAATCGCTTGGTTGAATTATTTTTCTTTCTAAAAGATAATTAATTATCTTCTCCAATACTACGCGCTCCTCAAATGACAACTTTCTTGGCGCAAAATGGAAAGGATTATTAGAAGTTAGCTTTATATTCATTTCATAATCGTCTTGCGTACCTTTAGACTTTGAGCTCAAATAATCTGACACAATCTTCCTTATATTTTCAACATTTAATTTTCCTAGCATGGGGTTTATATCTACATTATCGCCATCGGTGCTAGCGTCGATCGCCATTATACTACTAAGTTTATTCTCAACGAAATCAACCTTATTTTGTTTCTGACCACCAGTCAGAACGTCACACACAGGGCCCAATAAATTCTCGCCCGTCGCGCTACACAGAACGAATCTACTTTTTTTTAACGCATGAGCAAATGATCCAGCTTCTTGAATAACACCCTCTTCGGATTTCGGGGTAAATGTGCGAGAACACAACTCTTTGTTTACTTTGTTTTCTTTATTTTTCAAAATATCTATGTTACTTAACATTTGTAAAACAATTTGAAACTTTTGTAAAGTGTCTCGCCCTAGCAAGAGCGATACAGGTAAAGTACCATCTGGCACGACTAACAAAACAACTTTTTCTTGACAATTTTTAAAAATCATATCGCAACTTATTCTACCATGAGTTTTAATTTTAAATTTTCCGAGGTCATAGTATTGGGTTTCATCTGCATCCTCTTGTATGACTACCGGGACAGCAGATTTATGTATCAAACTAACAGCGCTGCCGGTATCAAAGATAAAAGAGTTGTGATCTTACTACAATTACACTTATTATCATAAAAGGCAACACTTACGCAATTCATAGCCTCAAGAGCAGATGTGACGTCATCAACACTATTGTCATCTCCTGCGGGATCTGTCATTGCAGCTACAGTGGCGGCAACTTTAAGCTTCTGCATGTATTTTGGATTGGAGCATGACTTGCGATCATTCATGGCCGGTTTTCCAGCAATTGTAGCAAACGTTGATTGGACGCTCCTCATACGGACAAGTAGGGCGGCGGTGGCCAAAACGGGAACAATTGAAACAGCGGTCAGCATTTAACATATTACTAACCGCGACACCAGGTGATATCTTAACTGCAGTTTTCAACTCAGGTTTCATGTCTGACTTAACAGTGGAGCCACGCACAGCCTGGCGTTGCTCAAACATTTCAACGGCGTCTTTTACGTCACGGAAGTTCTTAGCGGTGTTGAACACGGCAAAGTCAAGAATGCGGTTGTTCATCCCTCCAATATGAATGCGACCAACTCCAGCTCCATCACATCGCTGCGGTGTGCAATGGACTCCATCTCCATTACAAAATGGCGGACGCTTTCAGTCGGCTTTTTGGTGCGTGTACGAAGCGCCTGATAAACTTCTTGACGGCTGATCGTACGCCCGAATTCGTGCATAAGCTTCTGCTTTAAATCTTCGTACGTTAGGGTACCGCGTCCGAGTAGCAGTCTAGCAGCACCCGTCAACGAATTACGCAATGTCAAAAATTTCAAGAGATCATCAGCTTCAACCTGCTGAAAAATTTGCTCCGGGTTCCGGAAGAAATCTGCAACAGAATACGTGCGGTCTTCTCCGCTAAACTTGATAATGGCTTGCTCTATATCCTGAAAATTTACTTTGCGTGCACTGGTGGTTTTCGGATTAAAATTTGGCGGGGAAGCGTTTTCGCGTTCCATGCATTCTATTTCACGACGCAAGCGGAGAATTTCGTGGCGTCGACGCAAATTTTCAAGCTCCTGATCAAGGCCATCATCGGGTACAGCATTCCCTTCGAGCGGATTGTTAATGTTATCTTGACGCTGTTGCGGATTAAGAAACTCCTGGCCACAATCATTATTTGCAAAAATGTTACCAACATTTTGTTGGCCGGCGGCAGCGGCGTCAACGACATTTTCTCCTGCGTCATTTGCATTGTTTGGGTAGTTTGCGATATGTTCTTCGAGCATCTCCCGGTTTTCTGCAAAAACCTGGCGCATCTGGGCAACAGTGGACCGCTGTTGTAACCCGATGCCGGCGGTCACTAGTACATCCATCAACTCCTGACGATTCACGCGGTTTTCCATTTTCGGTGTAATTGTCCGGTTTAGCAAAAAAAATTATTTAATTGTTTGTTTTATGGTATCCCACTTCTGAGCTATAAAACACAAAAAAGTTTTCTCAGTTAAACAATAATTAGTTAAACTTTATTAGCTTTTTCTTCTTTTTTTCCAAAATTTACAACCGCCAGTTACAATGTCGTTCTTCGAATACAATTAAAAATAATCGATAACTCTTAGCGTCTATATAACCCAGCAAACCCCAGTTATCAATCAATATACTAAACCCAGTAAACATTAGTCATTAACAAATACACTACAGACCTATATTTTTTTATTTCGCTCAAAAGCCACATTTTCAAAGTTGTCGTGATTTGAACTTTGTATGCTAAAATTAAAAATATGGAAAAAATTTCTGAAGGACTTTTTTTTCAAATTGTCGGTATTTCTTAAATAAATAATGGATTTTCATAATTTTTTTTAAATTCTTCATTTTTTCATGGGTTTCATGAAAAGATAACGCCGATACGATACGATACCGATATTCATAAAAGTTTATCGCCAATACCGATACGGATACCGATACGATATAAAAAGTTGTCGCAGAGACTGTCTTGGCATTGGTATGTTAATTAAGAAACATATACCCCACAGTTTAGTTCTATCATACTAATATGAGCATCATTAATAGTTAATATAAATCTTTGTTTTCCCTTGGCAATTATAAATATGTATATACTTCCACAGCAAGATTTTTCAATACAAGACATTCTTGTAAATTTACAGAACATTCGAGGTCAATACATTTTAACAGGAGACTTTAATTCGTGGAGTACTCTTTGGGGTTCACACACGAGTAACCTACGTGGGAAAATTATAGAAGATGTTGTTTTGGGTAATAACCTAGTAATCTTAAACAACGGCTCTCCTACACATTTTTCAACCCGTGGAACTTTCACACATATTGATCTTTCTATCTGTACCACTCAATTAGCACCTAAATGCTCATGGAAAGCTTTAGATAATTTGTATGGTAGTGAGCACTTCCCTACTCTAACCGAATTGCAAACAAATACCATTTTCGAAAAACTTAAACCCAATTATAAATTTAAAACTGATTTTGCTAACTAGTCACTTTATCAGAAGTTTTGTGAAGAAAGACTTCCTGGCAGTACCTCCTCCAACGTTAACCGAGAAGCTGCTAAGCTTCAAAAATTAATAAAAACTGCTGCAAATATGTTCATCCCACAGACCAAATCTTGTTTTGTCAAAGCTTCTATTCCCTGGTGGAATAAAACGCTGAGCAACTTAAGAAACAACAAGCAAGGAAAAATTTTAAACAACTAAGAACAATAGAAAATTTGATTTCTTATAAAAAAGCGAACGCAGTTTTCAGAAGAGCTCTTAAACAGTCCAAAGCGATCAGCTTAGAGAAATTTACTTCGAGAATCTCACCAAACTCCAGTGTGAAAAAGGTTTGGGCGGATATAAATAAATTAGTAGGACATAAAAAAACTGATACAATTCGTTGCATTGAGCACGGTTGCACACTTTTAACAGATACAGTTGCAATTTCTAACTGCTTCGCCTCCACGTGGTCAAGTGAATTCGCCGACAATAACTTTCATGCCCAATTTATGTCCCAAAAAAATCGATAGTACAAAATCAACATCAGCCTTCTTCACTCTCAAAAGCAGCCATAAAAATCGAGTCGATGATAACTCTTAGCGAGTTTGAAAATGCCTTACAAAACACCAAAGGTAAGACCCCAGGTCTAGATCGAATATCCTATCCAATGCTTAAAAACCTACCGATTTCTACTAAGACAAGAATTGTTGACTTATATAATAACATTTTCTCTACTGGAATTTATCCTACTAGTTGGCGTACTGCTGTAATTATTCCGATACCCAAGCCAAACAAATCGACTAATAAAATTAGTGGTTACCGGCCAATATCTCTTCTACCGTGTATCTCTAAGATTTTTGAAAAACTAATAGCCAAACGCTTAATGTTGTATATAGGGAACAAAAACTTGGTTAGTCCAAATCAAACTGCATTCAAAAGAAAACAGAGCACAGCTGACGCTATCCTACATTTGCAACATTTTGTATCTAATTCCCTTTCCTGTAAGAATCATGTAACCATATTAGCTACTGATTTTGAAAAAGTATTCGATCGCATTGGTATGCACACAGTACATCAACAGCTCGTTGACTGGAAAGTGGGTGGGAAAATTTTTAATTCCGTTAAAGCTTTTCCGACTTCCCGAAAATTTCGTGTCAGGATTAACTATTCTTTGTCTGAAATAGTGCCATTGCATAATGGAATACCCCAAGGATCACCATTATCCGTTACCTTGTTCATTATCGCATTTGATCATTTGAGTAAAATTCTTGCTAAGTTTGCCAATTTTGACCATTCTCAAATTACACCCGCTATATGAATACAAACCTAACGAAAAGCTTACTTTTAACTTCAAGCAAATGGTGCAAATTTTTGAGTGAAAACAAGATCACACCATTGCGTTGAAATTTTAATCAGCTGTTCGCTTTGTTTACATTCCTAAAGCATGACGTCAACTTGAGTACATTTACCGCCAATTTCCTTTGTTATCGTAGTTTCTCAATTATTTTCTATGTTGTAATGCACAGCCGTTGGCTGTGAGACACTACTTGCTTCAAATTTTGCGATCCTGGTGCATCGCAGATTTTGAGGGTACGGCGTGTTCCCCATAATTTAGAAATTTTTGGTTTGTTTGTTGGCTTTTTAATATTAATAATAATTAAATAATGAACTACAGCCAATTTAGCAGCGATCAACGTTCCTGTAAAATTTTACAAGTTGATTCAATGCTTTGTTTATAAACAAACTTTGAGAAAAAAAAAACAACAACTCTAGAATATAGACATATGTTTCGATTCTTAAAATCTCATCAGTATATTTTTGGTTGATGCCTACGGCTGTGCATTACAACATAGCAAATAATTGAGAAACTACGATAACAAAGGAAATTGGCGGTAAATGTACTCAAGTTGACGTCATGCTTTAGGAATGTAAACAAAGCGAACAGCTGATTAAAATTTCAACTCAATGGTGTGATCTTGTTTACACTCAAAAATTTGCACCATTTGCGGGTGTAATTTGAGTGCTGACGTAGGCATCAACCAAAAATATACTGATGAGATTTTAAGAATCAAAACATATGTCTATATTCTAGAGTTGTTGCTTTTTCCTTAGTTTTTCTCAAAGTTTGTCAACTTTGCCAACTTATTTTCAACTAAGTCAATATGATCATGCCAACTCAAGAAGCATTAAATTTTTACTCCAAGGAATTTGACACAATAGACCTCATTTAACAGTAATCCATTGTGGAGAATATCAAACCTGACAACTGACTTTCGTATACTTCGGAAACAAATAATATTGGTCTTGTTAACATTTAGGAGTAATTTATTCAATCGAAAAAACTCATTCAGTATGGTCAAATCCTCCTTCATGTTCAGTCTTATTTCATTAATGTTGTCACCTGGATAGAATATTGAGCAGTCGTCTGCTAACAAAAAGATTTTACCTTTTAGGGGCAATCTTGAGACGTCATTTATAAATATTAAAAACAATAGCGGACCTAAAACTGATCCCTGCGGAACACCGAGATTAATGGATTTAAACTCACTGGATTCCTCATTAATACAAACAAAATGTTTCCGATTAATTAGATAACTAAATAATTAAATCAATCGCGCTCGTAGAAAATCCATATAACTTTAATTTTACAACAAGAATATCATGATCAATGGAGTCGAAGGCCTTGCTAAGGTCAAGAAACACTCCGCCTACCAACTTGTTCTTTGCAATATTTTTACATATAAGGTCGACCAGTTCAATCAGAGCAGTTTGAGTACCCACACCTCGAAGAAATCCGTACTGGTGTTCATATAATAATTTATTATCTATTATATTGTATATGATTACATTTGATTATATAGCCGTCTTTCTAATATCTTACTTAGAGTTGGAGGGATTGAGATTGGACGATAGTTATTAGGGTTAACTTTCTCCCCTTTTTTGAAGATTGGTATCACTGTTTGAATTTTCAAGGAGTCTGGGAAGGTGCCAGTTTCAATTATAGAGTTGAACAAGTAGCAAATTATTGGAGAACGTTCCTCATGTGAATTTTTGAAAATCAGACTCGAGACACCGTCCCAACCAGATGATGATTTATTGTTTAAAGCGGCCATAACTCGATCCACCTCCGATGGTAAGGTTCTCTGGAAAGCAAAAGGCTATGAGTAATAGAGTTAAGGGACTGAAAAAATCGGACCAGAAAAAATCCTTGAATTTATTAGCAATGGCTAGATCTCATAGTAAGACATTATTCTCATAGATAGGATATATTTTTTTAGAATTTTCTTTAAGTAAGGAATTTAGGCTTCTCCAAATCTTCTTAGGATCCCCACGGCAATTTTCTAATTCTTTATTCAAATAATTTTTTTAAAATTGGTTTGATCAACGTATTAAGCCTGTTAAAATTTTCGAGATAGTAAAGATTGATTTTGTTTTTGTTTTTGAATTTTGTTGAATTGCGTTTCTTTTAACAATTGATAATGAGTTAGTAAGATGATCGCAGTCAACGAAATTGCTATTTAAGGTTGAAGTAAAAGCTTGAATTTCTCGCTTTATTGCTGTATAATTGATTTTTCTTAAAATTATCTCATTATTCAAATCAGGACTTACAGAAAAAATTGAGGGTAGCATGAATTAATACATGGTCACTTATATCGCAAATTGTAGAAATTTTTGTTGAAACATAACCATTCGAAAACACATGGTCTATGCAGCTTTTACTACAAGGTCTTGTAACTCGTGAATGCAGAAAGTTGTAGTTATAGCTTAGACAAAAATTTAAGAAACTTTTTGAAATATTTGTTACTTCGAGAGTATTTATGTTCGAATCGCCAAAAAACATAGGTTCAGTATTTCCAAAGGAAACAAACTTTTAACGAAGAGATTCCATAAACAGATCGTCATTACATTGTTGATATCTATAGTAACCAACTAAATTAAAATTTAAGTCCAATAGTCGTAGTCCAATGAATTCACACATGTGAGAACTTTCATTGAAAATAACTGAGAAAGCAATATTTTCATTGAGGTAAATACTACCGCCACCATAGCAATCGAATCTGCAACAATGGACTGCATTGTAACCAGGAAGCTGGTACAAATCAGTTAATTCATAATACGCAACTTCTCCAAAAAAATAAATAAAATCGGAGTTGTCCATAAAGTAAACTTGTTCCAAACTTAAGCCAAAGTGAAGTGATCACGTACCTTTTCCAAAGTTGCAAGCTGTGAAATCATATCGCTCCTCAAATACATATAAATAACATATATTGAAAGGGCCTCCGCTAATCCGTTATTTGAATACAACTGCAACACATGTTTTGTTGATATTTGTGTTGCAAGTTTAAATTCCTTCATACGAATTAATTCGTTTAGAAAATAACAAGCTGTGTAATCATCCAGTTTTATACCGTAGTCTAAGGTATTATCCAACATGTGCAATAGAAGTTGAAAGCTTCCAGAGTCAATCAATTTCCGTATCACTGCATGATTAGTGGCTTCCATAACAGAGGTAGCGAATTCCGACAACCTCAAATGTAGAATTTCTTTTTCCAATTGATTTATAGATTCCAATACATGTACATTTTTTGTCTTATTCTCAAAAGATTTTTTAGAAGATACTTCGTTGTACAATGATAAAACCGGTTCATTCTTCCACTCGTTAGTTAATTTAAAATTATTTGACAAAAAATACCTTTTAAAACCAAAATATAGTGTTTGATTCTTTCGAAAAATGTACTGCCTTAACATGATTAGGATTGTTAATAATTTATCGAAATATCGAAATCATGGATATTTCAAGACATTTTTGACCCACGATATATCACTATTCGATATCAGATTTATCGTACCCATTTATTATATCGGTTGATGACGGAAGAGTTTTTTGGAACTTATGTTGTAAACAGAATTGGGTCGGAGTCGGAAAAGCGGATGCGGAATTCCGCTGTCAAAAATTAGAGCACACTTGAAGCTATGAAATTGAACAGAACTGCGGCGTACGACTGATAGCCTACAGACGGACATCCGTCGATTTAGATTTAATTCTATTTTCTCCGTCATCAGTGATGTGTTTCCAATCAGCTTGTGTCTATTTTTTTGTTTACGTTTTAAATGAGAATTTTGTTAAAAGTAATCTTACTAAAATCTATTTAAAAATATTCCGGATTAAAGAATAAAAAAATGAGTGAAAAAAGTTATAACGAGAAATTGATTGAAGAGGTCCGCAAGTATAATTGCTTGTACGACCTTTCAGTAAAGGATTACAGAAATGTCCATAAGAAAGAACAGGTTTACTTTAGTTCCCATAGTCCAATTTTTTTTTTCTTAGGGATAAAAGGAAGTTTTAAAAGCAAATAAAAAACATGCAAAAATAGTGTCGCTCGGATCTAGTTTCGGAGATATAGCCATCGGAAGTTTCTGATATAGCTTTTGTAAAAACTGTTATAAGTTGAGAACCCCTGCATTGATATCAAAAATATGGGTGTCATATGAAAGACAATTTAATGGCCTACAATAATGGTTTGCAAACCTTTGGTATTTAACCTATAATTTTGGAGATAATTTTTTTAAAAAAACCATATTTTTTCCAAAAATTGTGCTAAAAACCTATACTTTTTTTTAAAATATGAGAATGCTTGATTCTCTTGCTTTAAAATGATGTACCATTTGTATAGTTTGCATAGGGACGCACCCACCACCTCCTTTTTATGCGCTTACATGCCTCAACATACATGTTGTACATAGCGTCCATTACGGCAACAATTTTTATTAAAAGCACCAGTGGCGGATCTAGAATTTTTGATTGGGGGGGGGCCCAAGTTTTCAAGTGCATCCTCTTCCCTGTTTTACCAAAATTCAAACCTGCACAACATTCGGTTTTGCTCGCCATGTAATACAGGCTTTACTAATCCCCCAACCTTCATTAAATCAAAGACTATAGCAGCAGTTTTTTTTCATTCAATCTTTGATTCTACACCTAACCCCCGTTTTACACGCTACTTTTTAAACACGTTTTTTTTATATCAAAAATTTTACTTAAAATATTGGTCAAAATTAACATTTAGGCTTCACATATATTTATTTATAATCAATTTTAATCTAGTATTTTGTCAACCCTGTAAAAAAAGCACACTTACATACATACATCAAATCTAAAATAATGAATTAGGATGAATTAAGTTTTTTTCATTTTGTTTTTTTTTTAAGGTGCTGTTGCCTTATAAGTAAGTTTATGATATGAAGAACAATTTCACGAAAATTCAGCTGTGAAACTCAATTTTATGTATGCCAAATTTGGATTCAGCGCAAAAAACTACTTCGATAAACAGCCCTCAGCAGCTCAACATTATTAATCAACTATTCATTTAGATACCTTTTTAATAAAATATAGTTTTTCCATACAATTTACATGTAAAACTAACAAGCTTCGGCGCCACCTTATAAAATTGAGTTAGAGAGCTGCATTTTCGTCAAATTTTTCTTCATACCATAAACTTACTTTAAAGACAAAGCACCTTAAAAAAAAAAAAGAAAAAATTTAATGTACATACACATCATATCTGAAAAAAAAACTTAAAAAAAAAAGGTGTTTTCCCATCCTATATTCGTAATAAAATTACATGTGAATCAGTTCATGTGAATCATTGACATACAGTCAATGGACGGTGTCGTATGTCAAGATATTTTTGTAACTCTAACCTTTTTTAAAATTTTTTATAATTTCATATTTTTGGTGTAAAAAGTTCTAAGTAAGTGAACGACAACTATGGCTTTGTAGCATTTAATAATTTAAGTACATTTTTTTGCTAAATAAATGACTGAATTCAGTACATTTGAGGTTGTTTTCGTTTCACACGGTTTTTCATGTAAAAGTTTTGTTTTCCATTAACACGGTTTTCTGAGGAACCGACACCATCGAACTTCAAATATTTCTAAGCTTAAATATTTTTAAACTTCAAATATTTTCAAGCTTCAAATATTTTAATGTCATTCACATTTTTCAAATATTATAATGTTCAATTCAATTATTTTAAAAGTCATCCGAATCTAGCTTGTCATGTATACACATAAGACGTGTTCAAAAAAATCTCATGTTCTAGAATTCTTGGAGAACACTCGAAATTTGAAAATTTATTAATATTTGAGTATATCCTCAATTAAAAAAAAAAATACTAGGGTTGATACCAAAGCTGCAAAATTTGCATTTTTGGGAATTTGAGTAAAAATATGAAAAAAATTAGACTTTTTTCTTATATAAAATTTTGAATTTTTATTTTTTTTTTTCGATTTTCCATATGCACAAATACATTAGAAAGTATCGGAATAAAATTTACCGCTATTTCTTAAGCCTATATGTAACGCAAAAATGTATTCTCTCTGCGCAAGTATTGGTATTTCTTGTGTAACAGCTCAAATCCTGTTTTTATTACATTCACCTTAATATGTACACTATAATTGGAAATTGTCAATGCTACTACATGAACTTCTCTTAAAAAAATAAATGAGACAAATATATTTAATTTTTTGAGATAGTTTTGAACATGCCTAATGCAAAAACACTTGTAATATTAAAATTTTAGAGGTTTTTCTTTTTGAGATTCAAAGGCGATATACATATCTATATATAGATACATAGTTGTGTTCTGTGAAAGAAATAAATAAAATCAATTAGTTAGGTTTTTTAAGAGAAAACCTGTCTTTAATCATCCGCAAATCATTATTTCATTATTTGAGTGATTCATCTTGAGCGCTTGGGGGGGCACGTGCCCCCACGGCCCCTCCCATGGATCCGCGCCTGACAATAACTCTTGGTGCAGAACTGATAGAAGTAAGGCCAATGCCTATTCCAAACATTTAGAAGAAACCTTTAAACCATTTAATTTAAATAACCCGTCTGATGTTGAAGAAGTTTTAGAATTTTTAGATTCCCCTTGTCAAATGAACCTGCCAATCAAACGCTTCACTGTAAAAGAAGTTTTTCATGAAATAGTGTCGCTTAACTGCAAAAAGTCTCCTGGCTACGATAAAATAGGTTTAGTTGTAGTGAAAGCACTACAAATCAAATTTCTCACCGTATTATTTAATGCCATTCTTAGGCTTAGGCACTTTCCAATACAATGAAAGTGTGTCGAAATAATAATGATACCAAAGCCAGGAAAACCTGAAAACAACATAACATCATATAGGCCTATTAGTTTGTTGGTAGTATTCTCAAAAATATTTGAAAAAATATTTCTTCGAAAATTATTACCAATACTTGAAAGACAAAGTGTGATCCCCGAGCATCAGTTTGGATTTCGAAAAAAACATGGAACTGCCGAGCAGAGTCACCGATTAATAAAAGTTATTCGAGACGCATTTGAGAGTAAAAAATATTGCGCTTCCGTATTTTTAGACATACAGCAAGCCTTTGACCGAGTTTGGCATGAAGGCAAGGCCGTATCCAGGATATTATTTCGGGGGGGTTTTGGATTTGAGATTTTTGAAAATCTATTTTTGCAGCAATATCTTTAATTTTTCAAACCGATGACCTTTTTTTTTCTTAAAGTAACTCACTTTCAAATTTTGTAAACACTAAGTATGCTATGCACTATGCTCACTTACTTCAAGACTGACATAACTCAAAAAACCTAAAGTGAGAGAAAAACCCTTAAAGTTTTCAATAAGTTACCTTTTATATGAAAATTATGAAAAGTATGTCTGCATACGTAAACTCATCTGACAAGGTAAGATTATTTGATATCTTTCTGATTTTTTCACATAAAATAAAACATGAAATGTATATTTTTGCATCAGTAAATCATAAATCACTTTTTTTGAGTTACACCAGTCTTGAAGTAAGTGAGCGATATGTACATATACAGTTAGTTCGTTTATAAAAAAACATATTTCTGGTTTTAAGGTTGTATTTTTTTCCAACAAAAATTTTTAAAAAAAATCGTTTACAGAAAACTTGAAAATCCTTTATTCTAGCTAAAAAAAATCAAAACTAAATTATTTCATATATTCAGTAACTTGGGTAGTTCTTTTTATACTTATTTATAGTGAACACTTTTGTGACTTAAGCTACTTAAAACATTTTAAATAATTTATGAGGCCGCCCTGGTAGAAATCATAAGCATTTATTGGCCTAAAACTGGGCATTAAAAATGTCCACTGGCCAGGAAATGGCCATTAAAATGGGCCATTTTTATGGCATATATGAAACGATTTTTCTAACCTTTTTCGGGCATTAAATGGCCATTTCCTATTTTCGTTTTAATGCCGGGAAAATGCTCTAAAACTGGTCATTAAATATCACTATTAAAAATGGCCAATAAATTCCTAGAAAATGCTCGAAAAAGGTTCTAAAAATGCTCGAAAAATGCCTAGAAAAATGTTCAAACCTAGACATTTAATGGCCAGTATTTTTATTTATAAGTATAAATTATGACATAAATTATTTATATTGAGTATTACAAATGATTCACCAAACATATCTGCAGCTTTTTTCACGAAATTATTTAAAAATATATCAGCTTCTTGCACTATTTGGACAGCATTTTCACGCAACCGCATTCTTATAGCAGCATGCAAATTCATTAAATTAACATACATCGGTAATATTATAATTTTTAAGAAATTTTTCTATCATTTTTCGACCATTTTCTAGGCATTTTTCGAGCATTTTTGGAATATTTTTAGAACATTTTTCGAGCATTTATTGGCCATTTTTAATAGTGACATATTTAATGACCAGTTTTAGAGCATTTTTCCGGCATTTATTGGGCATTAAATGGCCATTTCCTATTTTCGTTTTACTGGCCATTAAATGCTTGAAAAAGGTTAGAAAAACCGTTTCATAAATGCCATAAAACTGGCCAGTTTTAATGGCCATTTCTTGGCCAGTGGACATTTTTAATGTTTTTGGCTGTAATGATGAGGCATACTCGCTATCAAATTGTCGAGTACTTGAATACTGATCTCCGACCACTGTCCATTGGCGACGTTCCATAACCAGACCATACTGAAAACTGACACATGTAAACTGATTTCAATTAAAAATTTAGAGATTGTTCAGAAAAATTCCAGCTTCAAAATCAATATTTTCTCATTTGAAATCTCGGACAAATATTTCGACAACGACAAAACGAGACATTGCAATGATATAATTTTTTCGAACTCTTTTTTCTAATATAATTGTAAGCTCCTTTTCGAAGATAGCTACTCAAATCGATATTTCCTCAAAGACCATTGCCTCTACAACCGATTACAATTCACTGAGGTGCCTGGGTTTATGCAGCTGTTTATTTCGCAAGTCATTTCAAAGACATGTTTTCTGGGTACTCTCGATGAAAATTAAGCAAAATGTATTGACAAAGCGTGAAAGACAATTAATTTACCGAATCTAAAAATTGAATTCGCGATCTAAAAATAGTTTTTCGCGTTCATTTATCTAACAATCACAAACCAAAACAAAGACAAAGGGCGAATCTCTCACTGATGTTTTGGAAACATTTGCATCAATCCGCCCTAGACTTGAGGCAGTTTCGAGCAAACCACAATTCCTCAGGAAATTCAATTATGTGTTCGATCTGAATACTGGGCTTGTCAAATTCAAAGTAATTGTAGGCATTCCAAAAACAGGTGAATCCAACGATTCTGACGTGGGAATGAAGTATTCAGATATGTACCTTAAGCATCGCGTGATGTTGAACGTACGTTTGCTGCGCATATAAGAACCTTGGAAGATTACCGTTGATAATTTTTGTTTGAAAATTTGAGAAAACGTATACTCCTTCATCGTAAGCGTTTCCATGACTTTCCTGAGCGTTAATAAAATAAATTAAAGAAAATATATTTATGTTTTTTTTTTCGTAAATATTATCATCAATAATTTGCCTACTTTTCGTCCATATATACATAAATATTTCGTAGGTTTTTCGTAAATATTTTATGTTGCCCTGCTTATAACTACAAACAATTTCATTTTTCAAGTAAAATCTGCATGTCCCACATACTGACGGTACTAAAACATACAGATAAGTTAATACAGATCGATGATTATCAACTACTTCTGATCTAAAATCATTTAAAAAATCCGATGACCTTTTTTTCAGACTTTTTTTCATAAAATCGATTTTATATAGTGTGTTCGTTTGAGAAAACCGTTTTTGTATTGTGTTTTCCTTTCAAAGTCAATTTTACATAGTGTCTATTCTTTGCAAAATCGTTTCTATATAGTGTCCGTCAAAAAATTAAGGGGGGGGTTCTATCCCCCAGATCCCCCCCTAAGATACGGCCCTGCATGAAGGGCTTTTATACAAAATAAAAAAGCTTCTTCCAGCTCCATATTACTTTATTTTGAAGTCATATCTTCAAAACCGTAGTTTTTATGTTAAAATTAACGCTGACGTATCACGAATATGCGAAATTCAAGCCGGGATACCGCAAGGTAGTGTATTAGGGCCAGTACTATATACAATTTTTACGGAAGATATGCCGATAAATGATGATGTCCTAGTAGCAACTTATGCCGATGACACTGCACTTATAGCCTCCAATAATTCACTAACAGAAGTTTCAAACTCCCTTCAAAATATTGTCAGCCTAATAGAAAAGTGGTTAAAAAAGTGGAACATTAAGTTAACACACAAAAGTCAGTCCATGTAACATTTGCGCTTAGGAAAGGTGAATGTCGAAAACTTCAGCTAAACAATAGTGATATTCCTCAAAGTAATAATGTTAAATATCTTGGAATGCATTTAGATAAAAGCTTAACTTGGAAGACCCACATTCAAACAAAAAGAAAACAGCTTACCATAAAAACAAAAGAAAATGTGGTGGCTACTTGGTCCAAATTCATCTTTAAGTCTAGAAAATAAAATACTTCTCTATAAAACCATACTAAGCCTATCTGGAAATATGGCATATAGTTGTGGGGAACAGCTAGCAACTCTAATATAGAGATTCTTCAAAGGTACCAGCCCAAACCTTGAGAACAATTTTGGAAGCTCCATGGTTCGTAAACAACAATATAATACATAAAGACCTAAAAATTTCTACTGTCAAGGAAGAAATAAATAAATTTAGCGTAAGATACTTAGATAGATTAAGTAATCACTCAACTGCATCAGCCATTTGTCTTTTAGATGATAGTGAAGAAATAACTCGACTTAAAAGGTCTCATATTTTAGATTTACCATTTAGAAGATAAGTCTACTTAGATTATAATGTAATAATAAAAATGTATATATGTATTTATGTATGTATATGTTGTTTTGTATTGACCCTCATAAGGTTCAATCTAGGTTAAGTTTATAAAGCTATCAAATTTGCTTATTGTTATATATTTAATAGATTGCAAATAAAAGATTTCAAAAAAAAAAAAATTTATATAACTTTTCCATTTCTTAATCGATTTTCATAAATAGTATCTTATTTTCTTCATAAAAAAATAAAATGATTTCTTAAATTTTTTTTTTTCTTTTAAAAATTTGCAGTTGATTTTTAATTTTTTCTCATTTTTTCGAAAAAAAAAATATTTTTTTTTATAAATCAATTTGTAATGTGAACATTATTCCTAGGAAATAAATAATATGTTTATATATAGATATTGTTTCTTGAGATATTTGTAATTAAGTTGAACCAACTTTTTTTTTGGTCCAAAAACCGAAAGTGACCGATATCTCGAAAACGACGTGAAAGAAAAAAAAATATGATTTTCAGAATCAGCAGCCGATTTTACATAAGGAATGAATAGTGCCACCTTAAGTTCACAAATGTTTTAATTATTTGTAAACTAGTGTCATCAATACATGCTCGATGTGTCTGCGAATCGCTGTTCTCGATAATGTTGAAATGTTTGCGCTTTCCCACAAGCTAGATATGTCTTTGAATACTTTTTCTTTAAAAATATTTAATTTTCTGTTGCCAATTCAATATATTTCAAATGCAATAAATATTGAATCATATCGCGCTTTGTTGGCAATTTGCTTTTTTCTCTGAAGTATAATACTTTTTCAATATTTGAAGAACACTTCTTCAAAGCTCCTCTTTATATACAAAAATTTTTACAATATAGCAAAATCTATTACCTGACTTAAAATTTATGGGAAAAATCCAACTTATATTCATTGCGAAACCCAGTCCGTCGCACTATAATTAGGACATTCAATCATTCATCTACCAATCCTTAGTAGCAGGTAACTCGCGGGTTGCTGTTACATTGTAAGTATCGTAAAGTTTTATTTTGGGCGGAGCTTATGTGATGATCATAAAGTTGCAGAATACACACAACCTTAGTTTTATGGACTAAGAATATCCTGGTGGCGAACGTCACGCTGATTCACCGATGACAAATAGTGACAATGTTAAATCATAGGTGACAAATGGCGACATTTGTTTGAAGTCATGCATGAACTTTTAGAACAAATGTTCAAATATCACTGATGACTTATGCTGATAATGTCATGCAGCCGTCAGCGTGCTAGCGACTCATAGCAGACAATATCAGTATGATGCATTTATGAATAATTCACTTATGCGTATACATCCGAGTGACTGGTAGAGTCACTTGGAATCTTTCATTCATCGATGACAATGTCATTTCAAAATCAGCATGATAGCGATGCTTGCTGGAAAATGTCATCGAGTTGTCATTAATGAATTTGTTACATCAACGTCAGCATGATGGGAAAAAATTTACTTTTATTTTGTTTTGTTATTTCTTTTAATTCATATTTGTCAATCAAAAAATTTGGAACTATTTAAGGCAAAGTTTACATAGAAAATTGTGAATTTACAATGCAAGTTTTATCTTTTTTATTATTCATTCTAATGATATTGATAACATATTCCTCTGTCTGTTTTTGCTGAAGTTGTTCTGTTTTTTTCGGAACTATTCTTTGCTCTGATTAAATCTGGATTTATAATTCTTTCGAATTGTTGCTTAAGTCACAACGAAGTAGACAAAGCACGTATTTTGAACTTTTACTTCCTGTTCGTTATTGTACTCGTTGATGGCGATAGGTAACAGACTATGTCATGCAGCATTCAACTTGTTAGCAACTTTTAACGGACAATCTCGCTGATTCGGAACATTTCAAAAGTATTGTCCGACACAAAGTGCTAATTTTTTGACATTCTCATTATGATTCATCGATGAAAAAATCATTTTGGACAATGTCATGCAGTGCGCGCCATCAACGTGTTATTTTCACTGTGATTCATCAATGATAATATCATAACGGACAATGCTGCTCAAAAACGCCACCGGGATGTAACTGCTACAAGCAGAACACATACGTTCTTATTTGACCAGTCTAGCGCCCATTAATTCTAAGTATTCATAAACACTGATTTTTCTTATTTTTATTTTGAAGCATATATAGGTAAAAAACATGCTTTCTACCTGGAATAATTTTGATGAAATTTGGTACGGATATATGTAGATTGAAGTCTACGAAAAAATATGTGATAGTATTAGTTCACGTTGCTATCCTTTAAAATCAAATGGGATAACTGCACGCTGGCAAAAAACGGATATAATTAATAAATTAAAATATTTTAATTGATATAACTAAAACCTTATCGATTTTCATTTAAAATTATTTAAATAAAATTATTTAAAACTAGCATAAACGATCTTGGAAGAAGTTGATTGGAAAAACCATTGCACAATTTTAGGACTTAAGTTGAATACATACATTATTATTATTGGGTTTGAATATTTTGTACAGAAATTTTAGATTCGCTGTAACTTTTTCAATTTAAATAATTTGAGGAAACTTCGTAGAGATGCATTTTATGATTTTGTACGGAATTTAATTTTATGATGTGCCCTTGGCACCTTAGGATGGTAGAAGCTGAGATAATAGCCGCGTTTTTTTGACGCGGTTACCCGCTAAAAAAATTTTTTGTATGAGAAATTAGTCGGCGATAGAATCGCCGCTTAAATATTAATCGTGCAAATAAGCGTTAGATCATTCACAATTGGGCTGTTTATTATGAGACTTGGCAGCACAATCTCACAAATTCTCTGATTTTTAATCGAGAAAGTTCCATCTCTATACGTCAACAGGCAAAAAAATAGATACTTACGTTCAAAAGTAAATTTATAAAGTTAAAACCAAAATATAAAACTAAAATAGCGGAAGAAAAAAAGTTATTATTAAACGCTTATGTACAATTTTAAGTTTCTTTGGACTTAACTCAATTGCCATTTCTTGTTTCACGGGAAAGCTACCAAATTTGATTAACGAAAAAATTAAGCGGCGAAAGCCGTTTTTTTGCCACTGATTAAGCTATCTTATAGCCGCGTCAAAAAAACACGGCTAATGTATACAACTAGTCGAAAAAAATCTGAAATAAACAACTTCTATGAATGAAATTTATCCCATGTTGAGACATTTACAACGTTATACTTTACTTGTTGATCGGACGTTAAAAGGCGGAGACATAAGAAAAAAACAAAATCGCATCGAATTTAGAAGCCGAAAAAAATTTTTTTTCCTAAAAAATTTTTCAATATTAGCTTTGAAACTAGAGGATGCCATTTGAACTTTCTTTTTTGTATGGGAGTCGATACTATCTAATGTACACCCCAAAATTTGTCTGCAAATTATATTTGACAAGTATGTTGTATGATGTGAACGCAAAACGCAATTTACAGCTATTCGTGTTTGTCAAGTCATGTTGGACAGCATGAAGGATCTAATACAATCTAATACTGAGACATCTCTTTTATAGCTTTATAAATCTTCTGTTATTATTTTTGTAATGAAAATCATAAATGATCCACACACCTTGACCTTTTTTCACCCTTAGGCCTATAACTCATTAAGACAAAACAGTCTCAAGACAGTTTTGTTTTTGTTTCGAGGTTCATGTTGAGTGCGCTAACTGAGACAATTTGTTTCGCGACAAATTTCACGAAGTAGGTCGCGTAGTGTGTTCTGATTGAACGAATACAAAGAAAAAAGCAAAAACTTTACTTCGTGGCAGAAATTTCGCGTGCTCGTTCACCGATTACCACGAATATGCAAAAAGTTTCGAAACAAAAGTTTCAAATGAACGCACTTCATACGATTCTGTCATATCGAAACAGTTTTGTTTCGCAAAAGTTCCAGTGCTGCAAATCAAAAAGTTTTTTGTTTGTCTTAAAACATAGTGAGCGCATTCCCTATATACTATGGTGACGAAAACTGTTTTGAGACAGTTTTGTCGTAATGAGGTATAGGCCTTGAATTTGAAATTCTTTGGTAGACAAACTTCAAGCTGTTTAAAAAACCCGTTTAACAATTATCCTAAATTATTTTATTACAATAATTTAACTTTTATTAAATTAGTAGAATTTTGTTTGAAGAACTATATGTATATTATTTTCGCCATTTTCCGTATAAAACCCAGTATTGCCACAAGATTGGGCTTCATACATATTACGACAACTATGACACGACCTTTCGCCATGAGTTCACATTCAAAATGAAAATTTGTACATGCATAGCCATCCACTATCGCTTCCGCACGCGCACGCTTATGAATTTGCGCAAAATGCCAGCGGCATTTGAAATTTTTGGAAATCACACATTCATGAATGAGCGTTTGACAGAACTTTGCCATCCTCTAGGATTTTGCATGCACGCACGATTTTACTCCAAAAAATAAGTTTCGTGTGTATGAAAATGTGAAAAAAATCATTCGGAGTATTCACTCTGTGATATGATAGCTTTTAAGGGCCAACTAAACTATGCATTGTTGCATGCATGCATGCCTTAACCTACTGTCAAATCCGAACGAAAAGCCTGTCAAGTGCATAACAAACTCAGAGAAGACATTTTAGTGGCTATGTTGTACTTACATGAACATTAGAAACAATGTAGCCACAGCTGCAAACCTATGGAATATTCCCACAATTGCATAGATTTTATGTGTAATATTTCCTAAATAAATCTAATGCATTCACAAAATGTTATTAAATGACATTAACTAAGATACTTAAAACAATAAATATTCAAACCTATGATCATTTTATAAATTTTAAGAAATAAAAAGAAACCAAAATAGTTCACTTTGTACTTTTCGTCTTTTACATTTCGATTATAAATAAATACGTCTATTTTATTGTATAAACATTTTCTTTTTTCCCCATTTTATATTAATTTAATAATAAATGAATTTTCCATTTCTGGATCCATTGCAAATACATTTTTTTTTTTTGTATACATTCATAGACATCTGATTCCGTACAGAAAGTGCGATCAGTTTCGCTCTTTCCTTAAGGAAATGAAATTTGTGGAAATTGAACGAAACTTTTTGTTAAGTACGTTGTAGTTTTGATATATTTGTGTGTATTCGCAACAGTTGCAGAAGCTGACTGCAGTCAAAGCATGCATGGTTTAGTTGGGCCTTTACTCAGTTTCGTATGCATAAAAACAGAAAAAAGCTAGTAAAAGCTACATTTACTCAGAAATTTCTGAGTGTGTTATTTTGTTGACTTAAAAGCATTTACTCAGATTATTTTCGTTATTTTCAATTTTGTTTTGGATAGTTACATTCAGTTTTTTCGAATTTTTTGTAAAATTGCAAAATAGCATTTCTTGGTAGTTGTTACAGTTTTTTAGAATTGTTTATGCAAAATATTTGTAAAATGAATATTCCACTGATGCCATGATAGATTTTACCCATTTTTATAGTTTTAAAATTACTAATGACTTACTAAAAATACGGTGTTTATTGAAAGTTTGTCACGTACACTTGGGCCGAAGTTGGACGATGCCCATTATACGATCAATCAAGGTTGGCAAACATGACCGGTAGACGATCAACTGACTAAGTTTTGCGAACATGACTAATGCATGATGTCGTTTGTGCAACCAACTAAGGTTGGTAAACATAATTGCTAGATTCTGGCAAACGTGGGAGTAGCGGGTGTATGACTAAATGGCGGACGTCAATAAAATGTATAAATATGAGAAAAAATCACGCGATTTTTTTGGGTAGAAACAAAAAAGTTTGAGTAATGCGTTTTGACGGAAAAGAAAGAAAAAAAAGAGAAGAAAAAGAAGGAGAATAGCGTGGCGGTTGAGTCAGATTAGAAAAGATTTGAGGAAGTGTAGAGGTCAGATCGGAGTAGGGTTGTCATATGTACTGATTCTATCAGTACATGTACTGATTTTTTGCTAATTTTCTTTAAAAATACTGATTTTTCAAGATTCTGAAATCAGTACGCAAATGTACTGATTTTTAGCAATTGGTACTGATTTGTACTGATTTTAAGATTTTATTTGAATTACTAAATAATTTTTACATTTAATATTTAATTACCAGTAGCGTACCTAGGAGTCTGTAAAATTGTCCTTGTCTTGTAATAATTTTGTTTTTTTGCTAGGGCATTGTGCAATCCGAAAAGCTCTAACTTGTTTTTTTAGTAAATAAAAATAATTAATGGGCAAAAAATTTTATACTGATTTTTTACCTTGATTTTTTACTTGAATGTACTGATTTTGCATTTCAAAAATCTGACAACCCTAAATCGGAGCAAGATTCAGAATTCCAATTTGAATTCGTTTTAATTTTCACAAAGTTTTCTGTGAGTGATAAATACAGCTATAGGAAAAGTTTTGCCTACAACTTCCGCACCCACCAAAGAAATTGATTCTTCCAAGTTACCTCACGCGCAGTTTTAGCTGAAAAATAAGAAAATGTGGCGTTGCTGCTGCCGCTATCACAGCATCCACAATAGGAAGCCCACATTTCCACAGATAATCCGCTAAGGAAACGTTAATTTGGCTAATGTATCAAAAAGAAAGAAAACTAAGCAACTGAATAACAAAATTTTACCAACGAATACAGTAAAATAGGCGAAAATTGAGCATAGAGGGTGCTGCATGCTAGGAAATCTGCAACAACAGCAACAGCGAACACCAAAATCTTCAACTCCCAAATAAGCAACAGAAGCAACCGCAGCATCACCACAGCGACCGATACCAACTAAAACCAACAACAAATATAGCAGCAAGAAATCGTGAAGATTCTGGTGAATAGCCAGAAACCGTACAAACTACGCCTCCCATTTGGTTCAATATACAGGAATCAACAGCGAAACTAACAAATCATCATTTACTGCTCGTGCAACTTGGTAGTTAATATTGTTCCTACTGGACGCTTACAACGACTTAGAAAAAAAAATTATTCGCAATCTCAAAAACAAATAACTAAATCAGCTTTAATTATTTCAAATATAGTATTTGCTCGACTACAACGGCACACACAGCTCAACAACATCCAATGTACATCAGCTACTCGAAGCAGCAACGTATGAAAACAACATATATATAACACATCGTACAACGCCAACATCTATAACCAGCAACTTAGTCACTGGCAAGAACAGCGAAGTGCAGCAGTGCGGCTGATTTGTAACAGTAAGAGGAAAGAGGAGTCCAGGTATTTTTTTTGTGTTTGTCATTTTTATTCAGTTATTAAATAATAAGTAAGTTCAGAAAAGGAACATAAATAAGAATAAGAGTCTCTACCTAAAGTATATTTAATTTTGTAAAAGATATTTTTTAAAATAAGAAACAAAAGAGGAAAGATTCTAAAACGCGCAATACTGAAAATTATAAGCAGAAGTAAACATACTGTAAAATAAAAGGAGAGGATCCTCTGCGAAAATTTAAATTGAAGTACCATTGAGGCTGAATTCCTCAAAGTACAAAACTAAAAGAAAATATTTTTAAATTAAAAGAAAAGCTAACAAAAAGAAATGTGAAAATAGTTCGTAAATATTAATTAATTAGATTGAGAATAACACTCCTCTGTAAGCATAAAAAGAAACGAGCTGTACCGATTTTTACCACCACTAGTTAGCCAACACAAAGTAGTGAAATGCACATGAACTTTAACTTCATTTAGAATACTATAATAATAATTAATTATAGAGAAATTTACGATAAAACTTACGTAATTTAATAAACAAAAAAATAAAAAGGAAATTTTATGGAATAGTTTTTACAAACTTGATGTAAATACAAAACCTCTTTGTGCTGGCGGCAGCTTAACACGTGGGCAGTATGGGCTATTAATTTATAAGATTAAAATTGATTAATGTTTGTTAGTCTTATGAGCAAGCAAATAATGTAGAAAAAAAAAGTAATGCAAGAAACAAAGCCGACAGGAAATTAAATAAAATAAATTTTAGTGAATAAGAATATAACACAAAATGGGTTAGAGTTTAGAATATGTGGTGTAGGTAGCGGAGATGGGCGTAAGTAGAGGTAAGGGTGAACTTAGAATCGAGCACGAGGTCACCACGGATAGCTGGTGTGAACCAGCCAAGGGGCAGCCCAAGGCCGATGTCCAACATCAAACATCGGTCCATCAAGAGAACCCCATAATTCACTAGTGCCGGATGCGAACGAAGGGGAAATGAGATTGAAAGGAGAGAGAGAGAGAGAGGTGAGTTTTCTTTGCGCCGAAGTAAGTGGTTAGTTAATTTGTTTAAAGTAAGTAACGTCGTATAGTTTTATGAAGATTCCGTAAGTCTGGTACAAATAATTTTTTGTCTGTCGTTCCGAAGAGTTTAGTTTTCCTGTCAAGAACCACGACATCCGGCGAGTTAAAGCCGCGCAATCCGCAAGTGTACCAGCACTGTCAGAGAACTAAACTTGGTGCATTTCCATCACACACCACAGGTCATTGCCATGAAACTTGTAGTAATGCAAGGTAACACGACAGAATGGCGCCCAACGTGGGGCCATAGTAACGACGACAAGTTTTATATTAACATTACTCGTTCGAATCTGAAAACTGCATTCTTCATCCAAAATAACTATTTTCATCAAAATTATAGCATTTATTCGAAACTTTAAAACGGTGAAAGGTAGGTTAAGTCTTGTTGTATGAAGATCTTTCGGGCATAAATTCGATGTGCTTTTATCTCCTCTACAACATTGGTCATTTAAGCTAAAAAAAGCTAAAAGTTGTCTCAAAAGTCTCATCAAATCTCATGTCTGCGTCGTAAGTTATTCAAGGTCAAAGGTCACAAAAATCGGTATTTCGCGATTATCTCGGTTTCTATACCTCCAATTATGTTAAAATATATAACAACAGTTGTAGAGCATAAAATCTTGTCTTGAAAAATTTTTCATACGCCCAACCGTTTTTGAGATAGAGGACAGAGAGCCCGCAGCGCTTACTTGGCGACTCGCCTATGGCTCTGTATTATGGTTGGCGAAAGTAAAAGTTCGCCTTCAAAACAATGCTGCCAAATTGCAAAACTCAAATTGACGGCTGAAAAACTTCAAATTTGAAAATGTCAAAATATTAAACTTCTAATTTTTATGTGAAGTGAAAAAAATTAAAATGATAAGCAATGAGGACTTATATTTTGAAGACAATTACGATGTTTCAAAGTTACGATTCAAAGATTGCGGTGGAACATTAGAGGCAGCTCGAACCTACTCGAACTCATCATTTTTCAAATATTGACAAGAAATATATGAAGAAACTGTTTTTCCAGATTTGTGTCTTACTTTAGGATTAATAAAGAAGCCTATGTGCTTTTATTCGATAAAAATGAAAAGCTCATTCACATCAAACCGTAATGCATCAATCCCTTCAATTTTGAAACTGGCTTATGCACTACGCTTTTTTGCTGACGGCTCCTGCCAAAAAAGCGTTGGAAATGATTTTGAGTTGAGCTTGGCGCAATCCTCAATTGTCTTAAAATAAATTCCGGACAATTTTGCGATAGTAATTTGCCATGAGTGGACTACAATGGAAATAACAGAAAATTGGTCATTGGTTGCGTTGACGGAACTAATGTTGGTATTGTCGCTCCGGATCAGTTAAAACATCAATATTGCAACAGAAAGTTATTTTACAGCCTGAATGCAATGATATTACATCTCAACTGGAATAATGTTATCTATGTTATCAATTCTAAAATATATATGGTAATAATAAATAAATTTTTCAAAAACGTTTGTCTCGCACAAATTTTGTTCGACCGATTATGACATATTTGGCGAATGAAAGTTAGGCGACTCGCTAACAGTAATGTGAAAACTTTGACATTCGTGCTATTTTGACGTTTGAGGCGAAACAACAGAGCGACACCCAAACCGTAATTTCAATTTACGCGAGTCGCTTAATTTTTCAGGCGAATCACAAACGATAATAGGGCTATAAGAATATAGCTTATTGAAAAAGTTATTTTCCTCGTGGGCTATATCGCACGTCCCAATTCTGTTTAGCACTTAATTCTTTGACGTTTTGACGTTTTAAAACTCTGGTATACAAAATTATAGCTAAAAACAGAATTGGGAAGTGCGATTTATCGTATGTGTCAAATCTCACCAAAAAATAGAATCTATCTATCTAGAAAATAGAATTCTATTTCTCTACGATAAATTTTGCTAGTGTCAATTTTTTACTCACTACAAACGTATAAGAAAAATCTCGACGATAGTGTACGTCCCAATTCTGTTTTGCTCTTATAGCAGAGTAAATCACTGAGTAAAGTAAAAAATTATGCATACGATTATTGGCTTTTGCTCAGAGTATTTACATTGTCAGCGTTTACACAGGCAAACTCTTGACAAAAAGTTTCCTTGTCCGTTGGCAAGAAGGGAAAAACGCAAAGAGTTTTTCGTGTCCGCAAAGTCTCTTTCGTTCTGTTCTTTCACTGATATTATGCTTTGAGTTTATGTTCGTTGTGGCGGGTTGACGCAGTAATTGCTTTGGCATTTTCAAGCACAAACAAATTCTAGTTTTCGTGTGTGAACCAGAGATCAGCAATGAGTAGCTAAAAATAGCATATACCCAAATCATGATTCATTATTTATGAGTCTGGTTCTGATTCTTAGTACGCAGTGCCCATACTCATACTTTTATCAACTCAAAATCTTGAAGTCTTTAACTACTCTCACTCTCTATGATTGCGTTGCTAACGGCTGGTGCTTGTTTGAGTTTTACTCTAATTTTAACGAATAAGTATGACAAAGAAAAATGCAAATATAAGTCTTTTTTGCGTACGACTCGTAAGTATAACGGTATCGCACTCAGAGCGAGAGCGATAGTGTCGCGGCAGACAGATCAGTGTTACATTACTAATCAACTTGTGCCAATTTATTAATTTGAGATTGTAGTGTCAATTTGTATTCTATGAACAGTGATTTTAATATAAATAATCACATAAATGAATTGAATTACAAAGGTTTACTAATAAAAAAATTATGTTCTCTCAGAATAAGAAGTTTCACTTTGTTATAGTCAAATATATTTCAATTCAGAATTAGTTTTTTTTAAGCACAAAATAACAGCTGAATTTACCGTCGTACATCGCAATTCATTTATCAATCATAATAGGGGATGATTTTTGTAAACATATACACGAGTCATTCAAATCAATGGCAGTACTCAAGTATTTTTGTGAATGTGTGCTATGCAGCAATGTGAGAAACGAGCAGAGCCGAAAACATATATGCTCAAAGGGTAAAAATAATATTTTACGCTGACTCTCTTGAAAAAAAAATTAGCAAGTATGAGTCGAGTAGGAATAGTTACTCATCCACGATTTATACGCACTTGAAGCATTGTTTTTGCGAATGACTTTGAGTAGCAAAAATGCAACGCAAAACAAATTCACAAAAGAAAATAGACAAGAATTTGTTTCACCGAATTTGCCCGTGTAAACGCTGACTTTACTCGTTTTTCTTACTCCGGAATAAAAGCAGCATTTACTCAGTTTTTATGTATATGGGCCAATGAGCCATATTACAGTTTATTTTATTAACTAAACAATATAAAAGAATTTAGTCTTAAACACAATAAAGCTGTAATTTCGCTCCAATTTTTTTTTTTTTGTAAGTGAACATAAAGAAAGTTGAAAAGATTTGCAATTGAATAATTTTGCTATGTCATTTGGACGTTGTCGTGAATTATGATTTCCTTAATTGTCGTCAGTGCCTGGCAGCACTAAGTTCATATAACAATGCCTGCATACATGATTGAATAATACAGATTATAGATTACATATCTGAAAGTGTTGAATGTCAGAAAGCCTGAATGTCAAAATTGATATTCAAAGCAAAAAACGAAAAAAAACTAATACAGTTTGGCATTATATGTACGTTTGGAAGAAGCAGTATTTTTTCGCAGTAACTTACATAATTAGCCGTGTTTTATTCGCCTTCGTTAAACCTTTTTTTTTGTAATCATTTATTATTGTATTCTTATAGTATTGTATATGACATTTTACAATGTTTTACATTTGCATTTGAAACAAGACTAAAAAATTTAATTCAGCATGTAAGGCGTGCGTCCAGTGACACACCCTTATTTGTGGAAACTAACTTCCGTTAACGTAGTAAATCTTGAGGTGCTTTTCTTTTGAGCCTGGAAAAGGTATTCGATGCTGACATAAGCTTAGACGACAGTTCGTTTGGGTGTAATGTGAGCCGTGCTTTATACCTTCTGGCAACTTTTCTTATTTCCTCCTTTACAGTTGGAATTTCAAGCTCCCTGTGAATCTGGGCGTTGGTGACGTACCAGGGTGCATTAGTTATAGTTGGCAAGGTTTTTGACTGGAAGCGCTGGAGGCTTTCCAAGTTTGAGTGAGAAGCCGTATCCCACAACTCAATACCGTACGTCCATATTGGTTTAACAGCATCTTTATGTATTGCGAACGATAACGTTGAACGACGAATCGTCTTGTGACGTTAACGTTTAAATTCTGCTTTATGTATTTTTAATGTTTCCGTTCGCCAACTTAAAATTGGTATACGAAATAGTTGTCAAATTTTTGAATTTTATTCAAAATTAAATTGTCAGACAAAGTTTTACTATGGATTTATACATTTGAATCGTTTCAATTTTATTTACATAATTGACGATTTCGTTCGAAGCTCTAACTGTTATAATTGTTTGACGTTATTTTCGTTTTACAAATAGCAAAACTGCCGTTCGTATTAAAATTTCGTGTGCTAGACGAACGATTCGCAATACATAAAGATGCTGTAAGTGTTGCTTTATATAATAAAAACTTATTTTCGATAGACAGGGATGATTTCTTGTTTAAAAGCCAGAAAATATTTCGAGATCGGAGGCCTAAAGCTTTCCGTTTTTTGAAAATATGAGATTTCCAAGTAAGCTTTTTATCAAGATGCAAGCCCAAGTACATTGCTTCATCGGATTGAGGTAATTCGGATCTATTTATTTTAACTTTAGGGCAAGTATTTCGCCGAGTTGTGAAGGTTACTTGTACGGATTTTGTCTCGTTAGATTTTATACGCCATTTTCGCAACCAGTGTGTTATGTTGTCTAGACTAGATTGTAATTTAAGCGACGCCTTTTTTGGATCTTGATCAAGCGCAAGGACTGCTGTATGATCTGCAAATGTTCCAACGACAGAACCACTTGTTATCGACAGGTCTGAGGTATATATTAGACAAATGATAGGGCCCATCACACTCCCTTGAGGAACGCCTGCAGCCATTTTTTTTAATGTAGAGTGTTCTACTCCTTGTTTTACAAAGAATTGGCGATCGGAAAGATAGGATCTAATAAATAGATAGTAGTTTAATGGGAGGTTTTTCTTCAGCTTATATAGGAGGCCAACATGCCAAACACGATCAAATGCTTGGGAAATGTCAAGAAACGCAGCGGTGCAGAACTTTTTTTGTTCATACGCTGAATGAATTACATGTTTTTTCGAAATCCAAATTTATGGTTTGGTATTATTCTTTTTGCATTTACAATTGGTATAAGGCGTTTAATAAACAACGTTTCTAATACTTTGGATAGTAGGCTTATTGGGCGACAGGAGTTCACCTCTTTCGGACACTTGCCAGGCTTTAAAATCATTTTGATTTCAGCGACTTTCCATTGGATTGGAAAATAAGATTTTGTTAGGCATTAAATCATGCTGATGGAGCTTTTTTAACATTTAGATATTTAATTACAGAGCTGATTTCAATTTTTGTGAATTTTTTGATTGGTGGTTTGAGCTGGTGAATTTTATCAAGAAAATTGCGAACTTCTTCAGAGCAATTCATAGGGAATTTGTTTGGATGTGGCGTAAAAACTTTCTCCAAATGCGATGCAAACGCAAAGGCTTTTTCTGAGTCATTTCTTGCCCATGTATTATCAGCTTTTTTCAAGGGGGGCTGGTGAGCTATTGAGCAATTAATTTTTTTTCATGAATTTTCCCGGAATAATCGGTCACAGTTGTCGTATCTAAATTTTTTAGTTGGCATTGGATTTTCGAGTTATGCTCTTTACTTAATAGGTCTTTTAGCTCCTTTGTTAATTTATTTAGAAGTTGCTTATCTTTTGGGTATCGGTACAATTGCCAGCCTTTTCTTACCAGTCGTTTTGCAGAAATTTTATTTTGAATATGCTGAGAGCTGATATCTTTAAGTGGATAATTCCTGGTATATGGAGTAGGAGTAGAGTCTCAGGCTGCATATTGGACGCTATTGGTAAAATGCTCTAATGCCTCTAGGATATCTTCATCTGTTTTTAGAGGTAAATTTACTTGAAGTAATGTATTCAAAATTGTTCAGAAATATGTCCAGTCAGTTTGCTTGATATGGAGCGAGTGTTTGAGAGTTTGAGTGAGATTACTGCTTAGTTCGATAACAACAGGAGAGTGGTCAGACGAAAGCTCTACACTTGAAGACCAGTTTATGTGCAGGCTCTCTAATCCTTTTTTAATGCAAAAATCAAGAAGATCTGGTACTTTTTTTTGTCTGTTGGCCAGTAGGTTGGCTCACCAGTAGATATGACAGACATATTTACGTAAGTTATAGCAGAAAATAACTGTCGTCCCTTAGCTGTCGAAAGACGAGAACCCCAGTGTATATTTTTGGCGTTATAATCTCCACCAGCCATGAATCTTTTGCCTGATGTTTTGAAAAATGCTATATATGTTTCCTTCCTTCTGTTTCAGTACTTCGCGATCGTTCAAAGCAGGTGTCTGCCAATTTCAGATCAAATCAAATTTAGTGACCCCAACTCAAAAAAAAAGTTACTGCGTATAGTAACCATGCTAAACATTTTATTTTGATTTTCGAAGTATGTCGCGTTCGCTATCGTAAGCCTAATTTTTTTTAAATACAAAAGTTTTTTTATTTTAACATTAAAGAACACTTAATCGATTCACATGGAACTTACACCACGTAGCTTCTAAATTAAGGGGAATAGCTTAAGCTTCAAAACTTTTATTTAGAGTGCATATGCATTTTCTCAATTTTTTTGTCTCCGGATCGAGCTGCATATAAATTCGCTCCACGTATAATTTCGTTTTTTTATGGTGAAAATGTTTATTTAAGTTTTAAAAAATTGCGAAAGAGACGCACAACTAAATATTAAACCAAGTTACATTTAAAGACGGCCCTTGCCCTTAGTAGCAAAAAAAAGAAAATAAAAATACTTTGTTTATTTTATCCAATAAAAAAAACAAGTGAAAAGAAACGCCGGTTGAGCGCGCACCTCCATCTGAAAAAAAAGACTCATCTGACAAAAAAGATGCTACTTCAAAAAATGCAATAATTGCGGAGGCAATCACACAGCTAACTACAGGGGGTGCCCAGTATATGCTTAATTGAAGAACAAAATGCGCTTACGTAAGGAAATAGTTCGAAGTTCACCTACCCAAGTCACGCAGACTTTTACAAATAATATTGTACCTACAAACTTGCCCAACACATCAGCTCAGACCTATGCTAACGTACTTAAATCTAGTCAGGATAAACCTGCGAATATCATAAGCAACTCGCCAAATTTTGAGACCATGCTCATGACGCTCACTCAATGATGTCAGTTCATAACATCAATGCAGACAATGATGCATGAGATGATGAACAATCAAAACCAACTTATGAAAGTCTTGATTGGAAATAAATGAACACTCTTAAATTCTGTCATTGGATTGCAAACGGCGTAAGCCAACACAAATTAGAAATTAAAAACTTTTTTTTCATTAACGAAATTGATGTATTACTTATTTCTGAAACACATCTTACCCTCATGCACAATTTTAAAATTGATGGGTACAGATTCTACAAAACCTGTCACCCTGATGGTAAAGCGCGAGGAGGTGCAGGAATACTCATTAAAAATCGTATAATAGTTTCAGCTGTTTATCGTTCGCCAAGATATAAAATCACGGAAGCCTTGTTTGACCACTTTTTAAATTCCTTAGGATCAAAATTCGTTGCTGCTGGTGACTACAATGCGAAGCATAACCATTGGGGCTCCCGTTTTATTAACCCAAAAGGCAAAGCACTTTGGCTTACTTTAACCAATCGCCGCAATGGACCTGATTATGTCTCAACTGGTCAACCAACCTACTGGCCATCAGACCGTCAAAAGACTCCAGACCTTATATACTTTGCAATTATAAAAAGAATCAATAATAGTCAAATTTCAGTAGAATCATGTTTTGATTTAAGCTCTGATCATTCTCTTGTCATTATGCATATTCAAAAAAATATGTGAAAATATTGCAGGCATCTAATGGGCTTACAACAAATAAAACGAATTGGCTAAAGTATAATAAATACATCAGTAGCCATCTACCTGTTAATGTAAGCCTTAAAGACTCGGAGGAGCTGGAATCGGCCTTACAGTCATTTAACAGCATGCTTGTATCAGCTGCTTTTCATGCAACTCCTGTGCATTCAGTGTCATCCCCCAAAATGCAACGCCTCAACTCTTCTCACATAGAATGTTTAGTGATGAAAAAAAGACGACTCAGGCGTCAATGGCAAGAGGTTAGGTCACCAACACTTAAACATAAACTAACACTTGCCAAAATGGTACTAAGAAAGGCCCTACGAGAAGAGTCTGAAAGAGCTATAGACACGTATATCAAAAAGCTGAGCCCTTTACAGTCTTCTAACGACTCTTTATGGAAAGCCATCAGGGGTATGAAAAAACCCACTGACTTAGACTCCCCGATAAGAATAAGCAATGGGCACTGGGCCAGAACTAACGAAGAAAAATGCCAAGCATTTGCTAATCACCTAAAACATGCATTTCAGCCAAATACCCTGGGCAACAGCTTCGAAATACCGCAAGAAACTCAAAATATGAGAAATTCTGTTGCGCTTCACAACTAAAGACGTTCAGTCTTTCATACAAACGCAACTTAACGATTGGGCCACTACCCAGCAGTGTGGAAAATGTCTCAAATTACAATGATTCCTAAACCTGGGAAAAATCCCACACAAGTTTCATCATATCGGCCAATAAGCTTGCTGCCCACCACATCAAAACTCTTCGAAAAGCTGCTACCCCACGTAACCCAAATGAGCATAATACCTCAACACCAATTTGGCTTCCGCAGAAAACATGGAACTATAGAGCAAGTTCACTGGATAGTAGCACAAATTCGAAAGACATACAAAGATAAAAAATACTGCTCTGCAGTGTTCCTTGATGTAGCGCAAGGTTTTGATAAGGTAGCGTTCTTGGCCCAATTCTTTACATTTTATATACTTATGACTTGGCAACAAACTACTCTATGCTTACATCTACTTTTGCTGATGATACTGCAATTTTGTCTTGTCACGCAGACCCTAATAGTGCGTCACACACCCTCGATGAACATATGCGCCTAGTTGAAACATGGCTTTTAAACTGCCAAATAAATGTAAATGAGCAAAAAAGTACACATGTAACTTTTACACTTAATAAAAAGCAGGGTTTGAAAGCTAGTCCAGCAAAAAATTAAACATGCCGTTTATTGCTGACTGCAGTCAGCAAAGCAAACGAAACGAGAAGGCAAACGAAACTGTTGCTGATGCTGAAATTCTGAAATGCTGAATGCTGCAGCCTTCAGCATGAATTTCAAATCCAATATGCTACGCTGTCGAATTCTCTTTTATGCTTGTGAAAAGAATGCTGAGCTAAATTTGCTTGCTGAAAATGCTGTTCATTATATTTTTATTACAGTCAGTCCTCGTAAAACGCCGATGTAAGATTCTAGAAAAAAAGTATTTTATAGGACTCACATCACATTAGTTAGGTTGAGTTCCAAAATCTCTCTTTTTAATATTGTTTTTATTAAAATTTATTCAATACGACAAGTTCTAGAGTAAATTAATGAATAACGCGGTGAGAGATTATTAATTAATAATAAATTTTATTAAAATTAATTATTTTTAATTTTTGTTCTGTAACACCGTTACTCATCGCTGCTATACTTAGGGGACGTCCATTAATTACGTGAGGTGTTTTTTTTTTAATTCGTATTCCCCCCTCCCCTTGGTGAGATCTGGCGGGACCCCACCCCTCCCTCCCGTGAGATTTAAATTATAGTTTTTAATGTAAATTCTATGCATTAAAAAGTTAACGTGAGATTTTCCTTGACCTCCTCCTCCCCCTTGGTGAGATTTGGTGAGATTTTACCGGGCCCCCTCCCCCTCTATTTTGACTCACGTAATTAATGGACGTCCCCTTACCTAATGAATGTTTTTAAAATGTTCTTATGTGCAGTTATATTGTACAAGCCATATGCATCCAGTACATAAAAAATTTTTGTTTTTTTAATACTTATGTATGTAATGAATTTTAGGAAAAATGTTCTTTAATTTATAAATTACTTGATAACGAAAACGCGTTTGTTAAGTATCGGGTACATAGTTGCGCACGTGTTCTACAATGTTCATATGCATACATGTTCTGATACGAAGTAAGCCGACAAGAAAAAACTGATCATGCTAAGTGTTGTCATGGAATCTTTTTGTTACTTTCTACCTTATTTATAATTTTCGCTTGCACAGAATCTTCTAAAAGGGTTGATTTTTCTATCGATGACAACACGGATCTGTCGTGTGCATGTGTGTTGTCTTTTTTGTTTGCGCTGTACACAAACGTAAAAACGTACATTGGTACGTTTGTTTCTTTGATCTCTTTTATACGTTTACAAAAACAAATGTGCAGCAATCGGCAGTCAGCTTTTTTTAGGCCAGTTTTCGCAGCATTTCAGAAAATACTTTTGAGCAGCATGCTGTCGAAGTATTCAATGCTGCTGAAGTAATCGGTAGCAAACTCTGTGAACAGCAATTAGCATTATCAAGCATAGCATGTCACAGCAAAACTTTTTTGCTGCAATGATCAGCATTAAGCAAAGTATTAGAAATTGCTGCAGCAATTTAAACCCTGATAAAAAGACTTGCCCCACAGATCACATAAATAACACCGTAATACCTCAGAGCGCTGAAGTCAAATACCTAGGTATTAGGCTGGTTCAAAATCGTATGGAAAAATTAAATGCCGTCAAATTTCTGATGCTCAGACCTGAAAACATACATTGACTCTATGAAGCCCTTGTACCAAAATTTTACCCGAATCGGACCATGGGAAGACGTGTCAGTGGGCCGATTTGTATGATTTTTGTGCATTTTCGAGACGATTTTTTAGTATTATTTCTTTTAATTAAAAAAAATATCAACTTCGAGATATATTCGTGGCTATCATTTTCTACGGACTCAGTATGTTGTGAAATATGTGTGAAAATTGTAAATGCTACAAATTTGAGTATTGATTCATTGATACGAATGTGAAAAATGCTAAAAAATCTGACATACTTCCACTTCGCCAGTTCGAAACCAAACCTATTTTATATTTTTCGGCCACGGCACTATGCGCAATCCATTGGAAATCTTTTTTTACACAGAAAGCGATATGTCAAAGATTTTTTGTACCAACGCTGCGATCTGGAGAAATATTTGATTAATAAAAGCAAGCATTATCGTCATATGAACGACACCCCTCAAAAAGAGCGATTGCGCTTGTGCAAAATTTCAACAAACAGATAACGATGGAAGATGATTAGTTTGAAAAATTACTTAAAGTGGCCGCCGAAAACCGAAAAAAATCTACAAAATGAACAAATGTGAAATATTAGCGTTCCTTGAACAAAAATAAACTAAAAATCTTTATTTTCATTTAATAATTCATTTAATGGGTTTTGGGGAGGATTCTTGTTATTGTTATTATTAAAGTTTTGTTGAGTTTATAGTTCTAATTGTATATATAAAACTTGTAATGTAAACACCTTATGCATACATTTTAGTTTGATCGAATATTCTTTTTAGTTTGTGTTTTATTGAAAAATTAAAAAATATTCATTCACTTCAAATAAATCAACGTAAAAAGAATTATAACAAAATTGTTAATTATTCCAACAAGTTTCTAGTTTGATCAATCTGATTTTTCACAACTTGAGCATAAGATCTTTGATGTTGTGTTGGTATATTTTTAGGAATTTCAGGATTCTGAGTAGTTGTCAGCGTTTTTTCTACTTTATTTCTGAGTGCAGGATATTTGTTGCTTCGAATGTTTTGGTATACGAAGCAACCCTTGTAATTTTCAGGATGATCTCCGTTGCACAGCACGCAATTGGCTTTTTGGGTTCTATCTTTTTTTTCGCAGTTAGAGGATAGATGATCTCCGGCGCACTGTAGAATTTCGCGCTTTGGACGTGGAGGCTCAAAGATAACTTGGCTGTGTAAGAGCCGTTTTATTTCGTAGATTTGTTTATTATTATCTTTCGCCTAAATTTCGACTGCAAACATTGGGAGCAGTCTTTTTGTTGTTCTATGTTTTTATATTCCATATGTTTGACACTGTGTGACCCTGTTCTAATAGAGCACTTTTTATCTCATTTAAGTCAAAAGATGGATGGCTTTGAAGTTTCTTTCATGTTTTGGTTTGTAGGTATAGAATTCTGTATTTTTTGCTTCTAGTTGGTTAGCAATAATTCTTACGTTTTAGGTTGGATTTTAATCTGGTCGGTCGATTGAGATTTAGTTTCGAAGTTGTTTGGAACAAATTCGTTCAATAACTGTATTAAAGGTTTTATATTAGAAACTTTATCAACAAATATTGGAGGGGTTTAATAATAATAATAAATAATAAAACGAATAGTTTAACCGTTTATAAGAGCTAAACAGAATTTGGACGTGCAGTATCGTCAAGATTTTTTCTATACGTTTTTAGTGAGTAAAAAATTGACACTAGCAAAATTTATCGCAGAGAAATAAAGCAGATTCTATCTTTTGGTGCGATTTGACACATAAGATAAATCGCACGTCCCAATTCTGTTTTTAGCTAAAGTGCAGGTACTGACCCCTCGGAGACATGACAGTATTCTGTTTTGGCCTGTCTTATGGCCGGCAAACTCGTATGGTTGAACAGGGCCTAGTGCGGTAAGGGACTCCACGCATCAGTACATATTTTTTTCCGAAAAATTGGTATCAAAAGCTTTTGAACTGATCTATAAAATCGTAGACGCTTCCACAAACGTTTTTTCTTTCGTTTTTTGAGAATAAAAAAAATCTACTATATGTATTATATCCATATTTTAAAAAATTTATTAAATGTTTTAAAGTTTATTTCTTAAAGTTATTTGTGTAAATATTTAAATACATACATATGTATGTATATAATAACTCAATTTTGTTATTTAGTTGCTATTATCTTTAGTTCATTAGACCTTTTTTGGTTGAACTTTTTGTTAATAATTGAATTATTAAATTATTGTATGAAACTGGCTTTAATAAAATAAAAAAAAAATATTTTAGGTTTGTGTCTGGAACTACTTGCTATGTGCGACATATATTCTTCAAGTTTAGCAAAGACAAAAAATCGCACTCTCTTGTATGGAATTTTGGTTTAACCAAAACGAATAAAACACGGCTATTATTCAAGCATACCTGCATAGATGTGTGAATGCCTGAATAGAATTGAAGCGATCCTTCAACGATTGACGTCGAAGTGGTTTGTGAATGTTGGCAATGAGAACAAAACCGGTTATCGTCTCAAGAGCTGGTTACTGGAATAAAAATTAAAGCACTATCTTCTCTGTTTGGAAGAAATATATTAAGGTTATTTCCTATAATGGATTTCATCGATGATTTTATCAAGGAGTATAGAAACAATCCGTGTTTGTGGAAAGTAAATTCCTTACATTTTAAAAACAGGGCAAAACGTCAAGAAGCGTACATGAAATTAATTAATGTTGCTTCCAAGCACGGGGAGCACTACAACATTGAACGAACAAAGCAAAAGATAAACAATCTGCGTTGTGCTTTTCGCCACCAACTAAAAAAATACACTGAAATCAAAAGCGGGTCAGGAAAGGATGAGCCTTATTGTCCCAAGCGAAGATATTTCGAATCCTTAATGTTTTTAATGGAAGAGGAGAAGGAAGCCAATCACCTTAAATTAATAGATAAAGAGAGGGATGTGAATTCAAAGTACTCAGACGAAAACGTTACGGATCTGTGCTTTAGTGCAAGTGGTCAAAAACGTACAGGTGACTTAAGTATAGGCAGAGATGATGAGGATAGCTTTACCAAGGAATCTGCTAAAGTAAATAAGCAAAGTTATTTAAACAAAAATGACTTTAATATAAATTACAAAGAAAAAATTTTAGATAAAATAAATACATATTCCAATAAGGATTCAGATTCGGCAAATAAGTCTGTTAACAATCAGTTGGATGATCAAGAAAAAGGAAATAAAGTAACTGGAAACCAAATAAATCGGAACAGAAGTTTTTCTGCATCATCTTTTATTTCGAAAGAATCCGAGCAAATAACTTCAAACAGTCTTAAGATCGATTGCACGCCAAAAGATTTTCAGAAGCTACTATCTCTAGCATGTTATAACATTGATAAGACTTTTGAAGATAGCTTCTCTCATTTTGGAAAAATCGTGGAAGAAAAATTACGTTCGCTCAGTCCTCAACAGGCACTTTTTGCAGAAAAGTTAATATCTGACGTTTTATTTCAGGGGCACTTAGGACTCTTGTCGGCTTCAAATGTTGAGAATTTCCTCTGTATTCAATAAATCTCATTAAAATTAATTGTTGTAATTAACATATAAATAGTTTTTTGCGTTAAACAATAAATCCATATTTTATTCGAAAAAGGCTTTTCAATAGGTTAACTTGCAAACCAATTTTTGGTAAACTTATAGAATTTGACGAGTTAAACCAAAAGTCTGACTTAAACAAAATAAGTCAGAATCTGCTCGTTCCATTTTATGTGTACAAGTCGGAGACAAACATTTAAGTATTGTATCTTATGGTAATTTACGCATGCAAACCCCAAAATTAATAAGCTACCGAGCATGCTATGCAATTACGATTTCAAATCGAAGCCAATGGTGGTATCGGCTAAGGCGATAACTGATAGTTTATTATCAACTACATATCTTACTTTTGTCCATGCAAGGTGATTGACATCTTGATTATCGATCGTATTCATTCGATCGTATTCATGTGACAGGTCTCATTGTCATACATTTGGGGGCGCCCACTAATTACGTAAGTCTAGAGGGGTCCGGTTAAATCTCAAGAAAGATTGGGGGGTGGTCAATGAAAATCTCACGTCAACTTTTTAATTTAGAGAATATCACAAACTAAACCCTTACCGGCATGCCGTTCAATATATGTATTGTAAAAGCTGCTGTGACCGGTCACGTTTCGGCCTGCGGAAATTGTGATTTTTAAATTGAAAAAATTGCATTCAATAAATCTTAATTTGCCCTTTCGACCTACGTCAATTCATTAATTTGCCCCTTCTTTGTTCTACAAGGAAAAATCGAAATAAAATTTCATTTTGTCTATATTTCAAACACCAACATCTCTTTAACCAACGTTTATTTCTTACTCTAACACATGCGCGGTTGAATTGAGGTAGTACTTACAACAAAAGCGCGCAGTGTGCACGCAGGGCATGTGCTCCAAAAACATAAATTTATTTCCAATTTCAACGTAAGTAGAGCAAAAATTGTTTTTATTATTATAGATGCATTACGTTTACAGTGTCAAGTTAAATATTAATCGACAATGAAAATTATAACTTTTTTTTATGTCAAATTTAACCTAACGTAATTTTTCTTGAGATATATGTAATTAAGTTGAACCAACTTTTTTCTTTGGTCCAAAAACCGAAAGTGACCGATATATCGAAATCGACGTGAAAGAAAAAAAAATAATTTAATTTTCAGAATCAGCAGCCGATTGTACATAAGAAATGAATAGTGGCAACTAAAGTGCATACATTTTTTAATTATTTGTAAACTAATGTTATTAATTATAAGATTTTTATTAGCTTGCGGCCATTTTTATTCAATATTATATAACTTTTCCATTTCCATTTTTATTAGCTTGTGGCCATTTTTATTCAATATTATATAACTTTTCCATTTCTTAATCGATTTTCTTAAATAGTGTCTTATTTTCTTCATAGATATATAAACTATGATGTAAAAAACTAAAATGATTTTTACAATTTTTTTTTTTCTTTTATAAATTTGCAATTGATTTTAACTTTTTTCTCATTTTTTCGAAAAAAAAATATTTTTTTAGAAATCAATTTATTTCACCAAAACTATCAAGCCAACCAAAAAGTAATGTCGCATTGCTTATAGGAAATTTAATTACCTTTAATTTGACCTATAGTAAATTTATATATAGATATTGGTTCTTAAGATATTTGTAAGTAAGTGAAAACAACTTTTTTTTTTGGTCCTAAAACCGAAAATGACCGATATCTCGAAAACGACGTGAAAGAAAAAAATAATAATGTGATTTTCAGAATCAGCAGCCGATTTTATATATTAAATGAATAACTTTATTCAAAGTTCATTTTGGCTGTAAACTAGTGTATGTAATTACAACAATTTGTCCCTGTTTATTTATTTTAATCACTTTCTTTTCTTGAAAACGTTTTATCATAATCATACGTAAAGTATTAACTTATTTGCTATAGACAACTCTACGAACAATGAAAATTTTTACAGCAAATAAAACCCAAAAGCAACAAATACTGAATAATATTACTTGAGGCAAAAAAATTCTGCGAAATAATAATTGGCAATAAAGCTTGAACCTGAACCGAACTTTTTATTGGGTGTGGGTTCGGGTTCACATAATGTAACAAAAAACATTGAACCGGAGCGGGTTCGGTTTCGGTTCGGGTTCGAAACCCTGTTTTATTTCCAAATAAAGTAAAGTGCAAATTTGGCCTGAATTTGTAAACCAAAATTTAAAATATAGTAAAATGCATAAAATAGTGCTGCTTTTAGTGTAATTAATTTTTATTTGTATTGTAAATATCTTAAGAAAATCTTTTTATTAAATAAAATTCAAAAGTAATCCTTACATTGCGTTTTTCCTCTTTAAATTCCTAGCTACGAAGTTGGAGAAAAATTTTTTGCCGATATCACATTTTCTAAGGAATTTTGTTATTTGCACTCTTCACCAAGGTCTCCTAAACAGTAACACATGTCCTGCTAGCACACTGCGCGCTTTTGTTGTAAGTACACCTCAATTCGACCGCGCATGTGCAATGCGCAAATTATATGCTCAGAAATCTCTTACGGTTTTCTACTTTTTTTAATAATAATTATTGTTTATTCATAATAATTGACACACGGGCAAATTAAATTAGCTAAAGGGCAATTTTTCTACACTTGTGAGAGTAAGAAATAAACGTTCGTTAAAGAGATATCGTTGTTTGAAATACAGACAACATGAAAATTATATTTCGATTTTTCTTTGGAGAACAAAGAAGGGACAAATTAATTAATTGACGTAGGTCGAAAGGACAAATTAAGATCTATTGAATACAATTTTTTTAATTTGAAAATCACTATTTCTGCAGGCCGAAACGTGCCCGGTGCTGCTCTTCTATGCGCAGTTGACGATAATCTGGAGTGGCTGCATTTGGGAGGGTGTAGATTAGCGATGCCAATCCCGGGATCCCGGCCTTTTCCCAGTCCCGAAAATCCCGGGATTAGTTCAATTGAATCCTGAAATTAATTAAACATGTGTTTCGCAACACTTTTTCCTCTGACGTCTCAACGATTTATTTTGCTTGAAATTGTATAAAATATCCACCATAGATTTTTAACTTGCTAGATCGTGAATTCAAAGCCTTAAAAGATGTAGTAAATGTACTTCAACTCATTAAAGTAACTATTGAATGTGCTCTTGGTCTGGATCTTTATAAATGCGACATAGCATTAAATTTCATGCTAGACGAAATCAAGAAAAATAAATCTCCTTTTAGCAAACTTTTGTTTAATAAAATTATAGAACAAAGAAGAACAGTTTTATCTGACATTTTTTTATTTTTAATGAATCCTGACAATATTTACAAGCTTAAGTTTGACTTTTCCAGCCCCATCACTAACAATTATAAAAAAACAGTTGTGTATATGATATTTTGTTCAAATTCGAAAACGAGACTAACTCCAATACCGATGATAAAGATTTCACTGAAATAAGAAACTTAAAAGTTGTTGTACTGCTGCGTAGAAGTGCGAATCCTACCGGCTGTTGTACTGTTGTACTAGTATTTTTCCGTCCTGGGAAAACACTTAGTAATCTTTTGAAAGCTGTATCTGAAAAACAAAGTAAATTTGGGATTAATAATATAAGAATACTCACCTTCTAAACTCGTAGCTATTCCTTTTAAAATAAGTGACACCAAACTTCATGTAGTCTTTAATTCAGAACTAACTCTGTTTTCAATCTTTAATTTCATTTTACTTAACATCTATGATAGAGATAATTACAATAACAAATTACATGCTAAAATAATTACTTAGGAATACAATAACAAAACTTATTCTACTTTACCAAATCTTGGCCCACAAATAGTTGGCCTACAAAATTTTAGCCTACAAATATTTATTTGACTTATGCAAAAATTGCATAAGTCTTATTTAACTCTCCAAAGTAGTGAGGTCGGCATATTTCCGGGTTTCACACCTGGCTTTTGCTTGCTGTTTTGTTGTTGCATTTAAGTGCTTGGCGTTCTCATTCTTGTTAATTCTTAACAAGCAGAACTTGCACATAGCAACTTAAATTTATCAACAAAACAACAAATACCCAAAAGTGTGCTGCAATTATTATTGGATGATGTTAAGAATCATCCCAAAAATATGCTGTTTGTTTAAATAACATATTGTAGCGAAATTTGGTTTATGCCAGAAAATTCTCGTAATAATTATTAAACGATATTAGCTAGCATCACTGACCGTAGAAAAATACTTGCATCACTGACCGTAGAAAAATACGTGCATCACTGACCGTAAGAAAATACTTGCATCATTGACCGTAAGAAAATACTTGCATCACTGACCGTAGAAAAATAACACCATCTAGCGACATGTAGCATGTTTTCAGTACTATAAATGATAAAGTGGTACGACATTATCAACGTTGATAATCGCCATCTAGAAGACACTGGAAACGACATTCTGGATAATGGCGGATGGTACGACATTATCGCCATCTAGAAGGCAGTGGAAACGATATTCTAAGACAATGGCAGATGGTTCGAGGAAATGATGACTTTAGTATAAAAGGCTGTCATATGAGCAGCAGAGACACAGTTGATATTGATAGTGGAATACAGTGGATCTTAAGTGAGAAAATTTGAATTTAAGTACTAAAGTGATATGGTGGATTTTAAGTAATAAAGTATAACGTTTGTGTATACAATTTGAATATAAAGATTAAATAAAAAATTGTACTGTGTAAAAACTAAAGTTTGTGATTTAAATAAACCATTTTATAATTAAATAAAGATTGCGTTTTTCTTGATTATTGCACAATCCAGTGATCGAACTCAGAAAAGTGTAAGAGATTGAAATTACTGTCAAAGGGACAGGGAATTTCGTGACAATTGGTGTCAGAAGTGGGATTGTGTAAAAAGAATTAACAATCAAATAAAATAAAAAAAAAATGGTTAAGTTTGAAGAACTAAAAGTGGATCAACTAAAGAAAGAGTTGCAGCAGCTGAATCTGCAATCATCTGGCGGAAAGTTGGAGTTACAGAAACGCTTACGGCAGGCTCTTGAGGCTCAAGGGGTAGACCTAGAAGAGCATGAATTTTATAGTGATGTCTTAGAATCAACAGCGACAATGGAGGAAGCTTCTGGAACGGCTGCAAGTGGTGAAGTTGTAGATATGTCAAAGTTCGAGAAAATGTTAATGGTGATGACGCAAACAATAAATCTACAGATGAATAACAATATCCAGGCCGTTCGAGAAGAAATTGGTCAGAGCTTAAATCAAAATGCACTGCAAATAGACCAGAAATTAAGTCAGAATGCGTTACAGATGAATAACAATATCCAGGAGGTTCTGAAAGAAATTGACCAGAGCTTAAGTCAGAATGCGCTGCAAATCCAGACCGTTCGGGAAGAAATTAGTCAGAACGTGATACAAATCCAGGCGATTCGAGAAGATATTGATCAGAGCTTAAGTCAGAACTCGCTGCAAATCCAGGAGGCTGTTCGAACGGAGGTTGCCAAAATGGTAAATGGCCTCGATGCAAAAGTGACTGAGTTACGAGATGACGTTGAATCATTCAAGGATAAAGTTCAAAATAATTTTGAAGACGTTAGTAAAAGGATTCAACAGTTGGGAATAAGCGAACCAACCACTCAAGTAATAAGAGAAATCAGCGCAGAGAGGCTTAAGGCACCCATGTACGATGGAACAACGCCATTTAGTGTTTTCAAGCTCCAGTTCGAAACAACATCTACTCATAATCGCTGGGATAACGATAGTGCAGCAGCAGCGCTAATTGTGGCATTAAAAGGCGCAGCTGCAGAAGTATTGCAAACGGTTCCAGTGGCGGAGCAAAAGAATTACAAAGCGGTGATGGATGCCTTACAGCGAAAATATGGCAGTGACCACATGAAGCAGATTCACAGACTGGAGTTGAAAAGTCGTATCCAGAAATCTGGTGAGTCCTTGCAGGAGTATGCTGCGGATATTGAACGATTGGCACACCTTTCCTATCCTGACGAATTAAGTGTCGTAGCTGAAAAATTCAAAATAGAGGCGTTTATTGACGGCATACGTGACTCAGAGACAAAACGCGAGACAATGAAGAACCCGAAGATTACATTTAATGAAATAGTCACGGTTGCTCTCATTTAAGAGACGATTGCGATGACATGCCGCCCATCATTGAAAACTCGTCGGATGGAGGTGGAGGCTGAGAACAAAAATTCGTCGTTCGCCAGCAGTAGCTTCAACGGAAATTGCTATAACTGTGGCAAGCAGGGACACATGGCACGTGACTGCAAATCACGTCGTAAACGTTCCGCATCACGTTCACCAAGAAGAAAAATTGGTAATAGGGTGAACGATGGCGAAAATGGTAGCGAAGAGCAGTCGTTAAACTAAAGAGAGTCAGTACAGCGGGGCGTGAGCTGACTCTCACTCATGATTGCCCCACAGTCTTAGTTTCGAAGCTCTGCCGAAATTCCAACAGCCTTACCATCGGTGGAAAAATCAACGAAAGACCATGTGAGCTAACTTTGGATACAGGCGCATCGCACTCAATTGTGAGGACAGATTTATTTAATAGACGACGAGTAATGCCATTAAATGGGATCCAATTGAGAACAGTTACAGGAGAAATTGGGCAAATAGTAGGAAAAGTTACAGCAAGTGTTCTTATCGGCAACAAAACTGTGGAACATGATTTTATTGTTGCAAACATCACCGATGAGGTTATCATTGGCGTGGACTTCATGATTCGACACGGGTTCACTTTGGATCTTAAGAAAAAGACGTTAAGATATGCCAATGTAGAGTTGCCTTTAGACGTTGGCTGTGGACAAAAATTAACAATTGCAAGAGTCTTTATAAGTGAGCGCTGTCGAATTGAACCCAACACCGAAGAAATTATTTGGGCTACAACAAGTGAAGACTGTGGGACAAGCCATCTGTGGGTAGTGGAAGCAGATAAGAAATATTTAAAGAAAGACCTGATTATTAGAAAGACCCTAGTAAAAACAAGAGCGGACAGCAAAATACCAGTACGAATTTTGAATCCAACAAATAAGCCGAAATGGATGCAAAAAGGTGAAGTAATAGCGCAATGCGAGAAAGTTACGGCTGTTATAAATTGTGAAAATGACCAGCAAGACACAAAAGGTACAGCTTTGACAAAATCATCGGCCTTGGAAGTATTGACGAAAGAATGGACGAAGGAGTTGTCTGCCCAGAACACAAATAAAGCAAAAAGGTTTCTGCAAAAGCATTGGCAGATATTTGCGTTCAAAGGAGGAAATAATGGCCGAACATCAGTTGTCAAACATCGCATTGATACAGGTGATTTTCAGCCAATTCGTCAACCCCCAAGGAGACTAGCACTCGCTAAGAGAGACGAAGTAACGGGCCTTATAGAGGATATGGCGCGAGAAAAGGTCATTGCACCATCAGAAAGCCCGTGGAGTTCACCGGTCGTGCTTGTCAAGAAAAAGGACGGAAGTATGCGATTCTGTGTGGATTACAGAAAATTAAATGACGTCACCAAAAAAGACAGCTACCCGTTACCCAGAATCGATGATACACTGGATACGTTATCTGGAGCAACATGGTTTTCCACCTTGGACTTACAAAGTGGATATTGGCAGGTGGAAATAGATGACAAAGACAAGGAGAAAACTGGCTTTAGTATTGGGAATGTTCTATGGCAGTTTAACGTCATGCCGTTTGGTCTTTGTAACGCTCCAGCTACGTTTGAGCGGTTAATGGAACGAGTGCTCAAAGGACTACATTGGAAGACCTGTTTAGTGTATCTCGATGACATAATCATCATGGAAAAAGATTTTGATGACCACTTGAAAAATCTGGAGGAAGTGTTTGAGCGCTTGGAGGCAGCTGGACTAAAATTAAGTGCGAAAAAGTGCTCACTTTTCCAGCGTGAAGTCAAGTATCTGGGGCACAAGGTTACGTCAGAAGGAATACACACAGATGAGGAAAAAATAAAAGCTGTGAAAAATTGGCTACGACCATCTAATCTTCATGAGTTGCGAAGTTTTCTGGGCCTATGCACTTACTACAGACGTTTTGTTCCTGGTTTCGCAAATGTCGCAGGCAGTCTACATGAACTGACACAGAAAAATCGGAAATTTGAATGGAGTGGTGCACAGGAAACTGCATTCCAAAAGCTGAAAGAATTATTGCCTACAGCGCCAATACTTGCGTACCCAATACCTGGCGAAAAATTTATATTGGACACCGATGCGAGTGGCCATGGTATTGGAGGAGTTTTGTCCCAAGTCATCAATGGACAAGAAAAAGTCGTCGCATATTTCAGCAAAATTCTGTCAAAACCTGAGAGGAATTATTGTGTAACTCGGAGGGAGTTATTGGCAGTAATGGAATGCGTGAAGCACTTCCATAAGTACTTATATGGACAGCATTTTCTCCTGAGGACAGACCATGCGGCATTAAGGTGGCTACTTCAATTCAAGGATCCTGAAGGTCAAATCGCACGGTGGATAGAACGCTTGCAGAGCTATGATTTCACAATAGAACATCGCAAAGGAAGCCAGCATGAAAATGCGGATGCACTTTCCCGTCGTTCATGTAAAATTGAATGTGGTCATTGTTCACGAACGGAAAGTAAAGCTGGAACAATTGATGTGCGCCATTTGAACATTTTGCCTGAAGAAAAGTGGACAAAAGAGGAGGTACAACGGGACCAGCGCAGTGATACAGATTTGGCAACTATAATTAAGTATAAAGAGCTGGGTAGGAAATCGGCGTGGCAAGAAATATCAAGAGAAAGCCAAATCTGTAAAGCATACTGGGCGCAATGGCAAAGTTTGGAGTTGCATGATGGTTGCCTCTACCGATTCTGGGAAAGCGAGGATGGTAAAATTCGTTCAAAACTGCTGGTTATTCCAAAGGAAAAATTTAAGGAAATAATCAAGGATTATCACAATGGATCGAGTGGTGGACATCTGGGCGTAACAAAAACCACAGAGAAAATAAAGGAACGGTTTTATTGGGTTGGATGCCAAGAAACAGTTGCTGACTGGATCCGCCGTTGTGACCAATGTGCAATTGCTAAAGGACCAAGGCACCGCACTCGGGGAAAAATGCATCAGTATAACGTTGGAGCTCCCTTTGAGAGGATAGCCATGGATATAGCGGGACCTTTTCCAATTAGCAATGTGTTGTGGGTTCTTACCGCACAATATAATATGTTATTAACATAAATAGCATATTATATATACTTTTAGGATGATGATTAACATCATTCTATAACATTAAAACTGCATTACTGAATAATGCAATTTATCCAATAATAATAAATTATTACTTGTCATTTATGTTACCATGGGCAAATTCTGTTTGTTAGCAATTAACAAGAATGAGAACACCATGAACTTAAATGCAACAACAAAACCCAAAGCAAAAGCCAACTTGTGCAACCCGGAAAACATTTCGCCCCACTAAATTTGGTCAACAAAGTTGAATTAAGTAGAATAAGTTTTGTTATTGTAATTATGTGTAATTATTTTAGCATGTAATTTGTTATTGTAATTATCTGTATCATAGGTGTTAAGTTAAATGAAATCTAAAATTAAAAGCAGAGTTAGTTCTGAACTTAAGACTAAATGAAGTTTGGTGTTATTTATTTCAAAGGAGTAGTTACGAGTCCAGAAGGTAAGTATCCTCATATTATTAACCCCAAATTTACTTTGTTTTTCAGATACAGCTTTCACCCAGCTCTAAGTGTTTTCCCAGGACGGGAAAATTACTAGACAACATTGGCGCAGCCGGTTTACCGAACCACAGCAACAGCAACCAGTAAAGGGACCCAAACCAGCAGAAGAAGTACAACAACAACATTGAAGTCTAGAGGATTAGATATTTACAACATCAAAGATTTGTACGACGGCGTTGGAAAATAAATAGGTAATATCCTTGTAGCAACAGATTACTAATCATAAATTTCTTTAAAAAAAAACATTTCGGCTTAGGCCTATCACAATTTCAGTACAGCCTATTTGTAGGCATTATCCACACGAACTTGGGAGCATGAACTATGAGCGATCCTCATAGTCCATGTTCTGCATCATTGATTAGGGAAGTAGGTTTCATTAAAATAATTTTGTGAACTTATTGGAAGTTCACAAAATAATATTTTTTTTTAATTTTTCTTCAAATTAAATGGATAGGATTGTTGAAATAATAATTTTTTTTTTTAATTAAATAAAAATTTATTTTAATTAAAAATTAATTTTTCTTCAAATTGAATGGATAGGATTGTTGAAATAATTTTGTAAACTTATAGGAAGTTTACAAAATAGTAATTTTTTGGGAATCTTTAGGGAGAAATTTGATTTTATTTTCGCGATAAAAGTTTGGTTCTGTCTTGTTGAATGTATATCGGGTTCCAAAAAGATTTTGTATCTTAAGGATCAGTTATTCAACATAGACTCGCGTTTTTATAAATAATTTACCAAGATAATTTTTTTTTAGTATTTTTCTCAATTGTTGAAATTTTATGGGAAAATTTAAATTTTTTTTAAAGAAGGTCCGATTGTTTATTGAAGGTTAATACAAATTCATAACAATTGTACTGGGAAAGTAAACAAACTTTTTATTTTTTTTTTAACTTGTACAAAAACAAGTTTATACCCAATTTAGAACGTTTGTTTTGTTAGTTTTTGTAAAAACGTTATTTTCGCGGGAAAACGTTTGTTATTTGTTTGCTTTAGTGAAAGTCTTGTAGAACTAATTTTTGGTTCCGAGGAATATTTCAAATTCTGAGGATCCGTTTATTCTACGTAGACTCGCGTATTCGTGAATAATTTTAACTTCCTTTTAAATCGTATGTAACCTTGCGGAATTTTATTGTTGGTTCTGAGGAATACTTTCAAATATTCCAAAGATCCGTGTTCCTTCCAAAGAAGGAATAATTAAAGTTTAATAATTTGCATTTCGTATCACTAATTAATGAGTGGTATATACGCAAAATTGTAAACAAAAAAATTGGGATAGGTCGTGTAATTCACAAAACTCTATATACATATTTGTGGGCAAAAAATTTATAGGTCGTTCATTCACTTATGGATATCTGAAACCTTGAACTTATATACAGTAAAAAGAAACAAATAAAAAGCACGTAGCAATAAACGCTTGCTTTTTGTTAAAGTTAACAGCCGTTTAAAGTTGCTGACTTAGCTTTTTATGTATTTTATGTGAGGTAATGAGCGATTTAGAGTTTAACAAATACGCCCACGGAAAATTGTTAGGAGAGTTGTGTAGATTTACAGATAAATTGTGGAAATATTTAGAAGTTACAATTGACAATAAAGAACAACTTATTCTAATACAAAGAAAAGTTGAAAATTTCCATAATTTATCAGCGGTCGAAAAAGCGGACATAATTTTAGAGGAAATTTTAAACAATTTAGAACAAAAGAATCGCAGCGACGAAGAAAAAACAGAGACCTGGAAGAAGGAATTCCACGCCCTTAAAAGGAGATACGACCAACATATTACTCAGTTGAAACTAAACGCTGAGCAAATAAAGGATCTGGAAGAAGAAAATTCTATATTAAACGATACACTGAGTGAAAGGAATTTATCAAAATTAAATTTTTCACTACCAGTGAGTCAGGAATTGGAAGAGGAAAATCAGTCCTCAATAGAATTAAAAAATCGCGTTCAGGACCTGGAAAACGCAAATAAGCATTTGACAAAGGAGCTTAAAGCCGAGAGATTAAGGGGAAAAGAACAAAAAGTGATTTGTGATTTAACTAACAGAACATCAAACACTATGGGAGAACAACAAAAATTCCTTGATCTTTGCAACAGACAAGTGGACTTTTCAAAACAGTTGGAGAAGATGATCATAAACTATAAGAAAACTCCAACACAGAGAGAAACCGTGGAATATTACTCAAAAAGGATTGAAGAATTAGAAAGGTCATGGTCAAGTTTTTCAGTAAACAACGACGCTATTGAGGAGTACCGATCAGCGCTCTCTACTCATGAATATTTCACAAAGAATTTCTACAGCAAAATAGAAGATAGTTATGGCGATCTATCGAAATGTTATAATGAAAAACTGGCCAAATTAGAGGAGATTAGGGCATCGCAACAAGGACATACGTATGCAAGCCAACAAAGAGAGGCGAGAAACAATAATGTTTTTACCATAAGCGCAGATGTTCACAATGAACAACAAACGCGTCAGCTTGAAAACACACCCAGTCTAGGAAGATCAAGAAGTCATGATCAAATAGCCAAATGGGTACGGGACACAGTACCATATTTTTCCGGTGTAGAGTCACCAACTATCAAGGCGGATTTATATAGGTTCATAGAGGCTTGCGAATCGGTGAGGAGAACCACTGACCCTTCTGATGAAATGGAATTAATTTCTAAAGTGAGACTTCATCTGAATGGAGATGCATACGAGTTGATCAGGGCGACTCAATTTTTAAAAATGCAAGACCTATACAATATTTTAAAAGAAACCTATATAAGAGAAAAACCCTTAGAAGCAGTCCAAAAGGAACTAATTAATGCTCGGCAGGGAGCCTTTGAGGATTTGCGTGCATACGCTAGGAGACTGAAATCACTAGAGACATCCATTATGGATAACCTCAGTAAGAGATATTCAGCTCCAGAAGACAGAGTATACAGACAGGAACTGTTAAATTCTGTGGTAAGAGCATTCAGATTGGGATTAAGGAATCCAACTCTCAAAGTATTAATGATGAGTAAGAATACGTGTACTTTAGAAGAATTACTCAAAGAAGCAATCTCTGCAGAAGAGGAATTGCGAGAGGATTCAGAACAAGTACTAGGAATCAACGCCTATCAATCAAATATAGTTCAACCTAGTCCGGGTAGTTCATATAGAAATGATACACAAGCACAAAATTGGAATAAACAAAACCAAGAAAGGCAAAATAAATCGTTCCAGCAAAACTCAGGAAGATTTATGAAAAATAGCACTAATAACAAAAAACCAAATATTGTTTGTTCATTTTGTGATAAAAAGGGTCACACAAGAGAAGACTGCTATGTTAGGAAAAACACACCTTTCTGTGACAAGTGTTCAGAATACGGACACATGCCCAACATAAAGTGCTCACAAAACAAAACGGACATAGGGAAAAACGTAAAAAATAATAGTTCAAATTCACAGCGGCATCAAGGGGGACAACAGTCCTCCAGTAAATGTAGTTGGTGTGATAGAAATGGGCATGCAATAGAAAATTGTTTTGCCAAAAAGAAATACGAAAAAGCTCAGGGAAACTAAGGGGGGCGCAAGACCGGCCAATAGTCTGGGGACCCATAAAACTTAGTAAATTAGGGCCAAAAGGAGTAGTAACAGTAAATCAGCTACAAGAAAGTGCAGCTGATACGTTAACTACATCTAAAATCACAAATAATTTTAATAAAGTAGTAACAGTAAACCAACCACAACAAAGTGCGGTTGGTACGTTATCTACTAATTATGAAACAAATGAAGTTTCAGAAAATATTTCAGATGAATTAGTAACAGTAAATCAGCTACAAGAAAATGCAGCTGATACGTTAACTACATCTGAAATCATAAATAATTTTGACAAAGTAGTAACAGTAAATCAACCACAACAAAGTGCAGTTGATACGTTACCTACTAGTAGTAAAAATTATAAAGTTTTGAGTAATAACTTAAAGCAAGGTAATGCGGGGAAAACAAATCATACACAGAATACTGTAGTTGAGGCGTCCCTCGCAAAACCCATAGAATGCGTATCAAACGCAAAAGATACTGAAACTGGGAGACACATCTTGTATGGCAGGCATAACGAGAATTTCTACCAAGCAAATCAAAATGACGTGTTCATAGAAGTGCCCTGTAAAGAGGCCAGATATGGAAAACTTATTTTGTTGGTAGATTCCGGTGCTGACACAAGTTTGGTCAAAGAAAGTGCAATGTTGCATTTCCCAGAATCAGATACAAAAAATCGAAAAGATTTAAGTGGAGCATTTGGCGGACAGGTTACCACATTAGGTACAACCACTATTAAACACCAGCAGAACCCAGATCTAAGTTTAAAGTTACACATAGTGTCACTAGATCAAGGAGTTCCAGCTGATGGAATAGTAGGTAGGGACAATTTGTGGAACCGAACTGTCATAAACGCTATAGATAAAAAATTAACGTTTTTCAATGAAAAACGTCAGAAAATAATAGCATTCACGCTTAAGCCGATGAATGACTTTAACAGAGTACTATACAATACAGAAACAGCAATAGAAGCTCGAACTGTAAAAATAGTACCTTTATGTGTTAAAACAACATTAAAAGAAGTTGTTATACACAAACAAGAACTTTCACAAGGAGTTTACTTAGGTGAAGTACTCAGCGAAGTGAAAGATGGCATAGTTTATGTGCCAATTTTAAATTCGTCAGAAGACAAATTTATCATTAATAGAAAGTTCAAACCAGAATTTTCAAATTACAATGAATTTAAAATAAACATAAGTTCCGCAATAAATATAATATCGGAACAAAACGTGAGGGGAAGATTAGATAAGCTATTTGGATCTATTAATTTAGATCCTCACATAAGCAAAGAAGAGAAGGCTTCCATGGAAAATATATGTGCATCCTTCCATGACATATTTTTGTTAGAAGGAGATTGCTTATCATATACTCCAGTATTGAAGCATGATATCCCTACTTTGGTGGGTCAACCACCAATAAACCAAAAACAGTACAGACTACCCCATTCTCATAGAATGGAAATTAATAAACAGGTAGATGAACTGTTAGATGAAGGGATTATTTCACCAAGCACCTCAAATTGGAATTCACCACTATTGCTTGTCCCAAAGAAAAGTGGTAAAGATGGCGAGAAAAAGTGGAGATTAGTTATAGACTTCAGAAAATTAAATGAAGCTACAATCAAGCAAGTTTTCCCCATATCACGAATTGATGAAATTTTAGATCAATTGGGACATAGCAGATATTTTTCCACGCTAGATCTAGCAAGTGGATATCACCAAGTATTGGTGAATGAAGATGATAGAGAAAAAACAGCATTTAGTACAGGGTTGGGACATTTTGAGTTCAACCGAATGCCGTTTGGTCTAACAGGAGCCCCAGCAACATTTCAACGCATCATGAATCACATACTCACAGGACTACAAGGTCTAGAGTGTTTTGTTTATTTAGATGACATTGTCATATACGGGAAAAACTTACGAGAGCATGAAGAAAGGCTACGTAATGTGTTCACGGTATTAAGACAACATAATCTGAAATTAAACACGAACAAATGCAATTTTTTGCGTCGTGAAGTTGTGTATTTAGGTCATAAATGTTCAGAACACGGAGCCCTGCCAGACCCGGAAAAGATAGAATGTGAAAAAAACATACCAGTACCTAAAAACAAAAAAGAAGTACAAGCATTTTTAGGTCTGGTAAACTATTACCGGAAATTCATTAAAGATACGGCAAGATTAGCTTTACCAATAAATAAATTATTGAGAAAAGACGCAAAGTTCGTATGGTCAACAGAATGCCAAAATTCATTCGAGGAATTAAAAAAGGCAATAATGACACCACCTGTATTGGCATATCCAGATTTTAGTCAACAATTTTTGTTAACTACGGATGCCAGTAATGATGCAATTGGTGCAATATTATCTCAAGGAGAAGTCGGTAAAGATAATCCAATAGCATTTGCCAGTAGAGCACTAAGCGATACCGAGAAAAGGTATTCGACCATTGAAAAGGAATTTCTCGCTATAGTGTGGGCAACAAAAAATTTTAGAGCATATTTGCTTGGCAGACATTTTAAAATTTACACCGATCATCAACCACTACGTGGGATATCAAACCTTAAGGATCAAACGTCACGCTTGGCGCGTTTCCGGCATAAACTATCGGAATATGATTTTGAAATCATTTACAAGCCTGGGAAAAGAAACTTAAATGCAGACGCTTTAAGTAGATTACCACAAACAAATAAACAAATAACAGTGGTACAAACCAGATCAAAATCTAAAAATTCTGAAAAGGAAAAAGGGAACATTTCAAAAGTGGTGGATAAGGACACGGTGGTTGAAAACAACACCGGAAAAACAGTGGTCATACTGAAAGATCCTAAAGAAATAGAAACAATATTAAGGGACTTTCATAGTACACCACTTGGTGGGCATCATGGGGCTATCAAAACACTTCTAAGGATAAGGAAGCAGTATAGATGGCCAGGTATGCAAAGGGATATAAAAGAGTATATTAAAAAATGTACCAAATGTCAGACCAACAAGAGCTCAAGACTTACAAAAATGCCGATGGTGGTAACAGATACACCAAGCAGGCCTTTTGATAAAGTATATATGGACATTGTCGGTCCATTACCTGAAACTGTATCAGGAAATAAGTATATACTAACATTTCAGGATGATTTTTCAAAATATATGGCATGTGCTGCAATGCCCGACGCGGAAGCAAGTACAGTTTCGAAAAAATTTTATGACGAAATTATTGCCAGATACAATATACCGAAAGTATTGATTACTGATAATGGTACAAATTTTATCGCAAAATTATTCTCAGATACTTGCAAAATGTTGGGTATTAGGAAATTGCATATAACGCCATATCATCCGCAGGCTAATGGTTCTTTGGAAAGAAGCCACAGACCACTAGCAGAATACTTGAGAAGTTTTGCTAAAGAAGATGGTTCGAATTGGGACCAATGGCTGACGGCAGCCATGCATGTCCATAATGTGAAGGGTAAAAGTCGCCACGCGATTTTACCCCCAACATCAACTTCACCACAACAAGCCATTAACGCGCCATCGTACGCGCGGCCGCAAAACGGATGAACAAAGACTTTTTTTTTATTATTATTTATTTTTTATCTACACCGCGCATATTTATTTTATAAATACTCATTATTATCACCATACGTTAAGAAAAAAACACAATGAATTCAATTTATTTATGTTATTAAAAGAAAAAAAAAAAGATGAACTTAAAAAACGCACTTGTGAACAACGAAATTATTGAAGTTGGCATAAGGGCGTAGAGCAGTAGTTAAGACACTAGGTTAAGATATTAGGTCATCTGGCATCACCAATTAAAACAGCTGACGTGGCAGGCAAAAAGAATCAGCTGTTGAAATCGACACCAGCAAGAGGTTGGGTGTTAACTAAAAATCAGAATTCAAGACATTCAATCCGGGTCCGCCGCAGCGAGCAGTCATCAGTCCAGCACCAGTGGTAATATTCACTAATCAATAATTCTTTTCTAACTTTCAGCTTTGACTTGAACATACAAGTACATTTTCGGTTTTCACTGAGGTGCTTGAGTGTGAGGAAGTTAGCATAGGAGTTGCGTATGAAGGTTTCGGCTAACTTCAAACGCGTGAGTGTGCTTTCGGTTTTCACTGAGGCACTCATGCGCTAGAACGCAGTCAGTTCAAAATCGACATACGTACATAGTAGCTCAGCGGTCATACAGGCAGGGACTAAATTTTGGTTTGGCGGCCATTACAGCGTTCGAACATACAAGTACGCTTTCGGTTCTCACTGAGGTACTTAGCTGTAAGAATTTCGTATAGTCGCTCTGCCGAGGTTTACTTTCATAGCGTAGGAGTTGCGTATGAAGGTTTCGGCTAACTTCAAACGCGTGAGTGTGCTTTCGGTTTTCACTGAGGCACTCATGCGCTAGAACGCAGTCAGTTCAAAATCGACATACGTACATCGTAGCTCAGGGGTCATACGGGCAGGGACTAAATTTTGGTTTGGCGGCCATTACAGCGTTCGAACATACAAGTACGCTTTCGGTTCTCACTGAGGTACTTGGCTGTAAGAATTTCGTATAGTCGCTCTGCCGAGGTTTACTTTCATAGCGTAGGAGTTGCGTATGAAGGTTTCGGCTAACTTCAAACGCGTGAGTGTGCTTTCGGTTTTCACTGAGGCACTCATGCGCTAGAACGCAGTCAGTTCAAAATCGACATACGTACATCGTAGCTCAGCGGTCATACGGGCAGGGACTAAATTTTGGTTTGGCGGCCATTACAGCGTTCGAACATACAAGTACGCTTTCGGTTCTCACTGAGGTACTTGGCTGTAAGAATTTCGTATAGTCGCTCTGCCGAGGTTTACTTTCATAGCGTAGGAGTTGCGTATGAAGGTTTCGGCTAACTTCAAACGCGTGAGTGTGCTTTCGGTTTTCACTGAGACACTCATGCGCTAGAACGCAGTCAGTTCAAAATCGACATACATACATCGTAGCTCAGCGGTCATACGGGCAGGGACTAAATTTTGGTTTGGCGGCCATTACAGCGTTCGAACATACAAGTACGCTTTCGGTTCTCACTGAGGTACTTGGCTGTAAGAATTTCGTATAGTCGCTCTGCCGAGGTTTACTTTCATAGCGTAGGAGTTGCGTGTGAAGGTTTCGGCTAAATTCGAAACGCGCGAGTGTGTTTTCGGTTTTCACTAAGACACTCACGCGCTAGAACGCAGTCCGTTCAAAAGCGACATACGGAGATTCTAGTTCAGCGGTCACACGGGCAGAGATTTATTTTCCTAGCATAAGAGGTACAAGTGGAGGTTACGGCTAATTTCAAACGCGTGAATGCGTTTTCGGTTTTCACTGAGGCACTTATGCGCTAGAACGCAGCCAGTTCTAAAAACCGACGCACGTACAGTTAAACTTAACAGGCATACGAGCGACGGTAGGAAAAGTTGAGTTAACATTACAAAAGGAGCGAAAAGAAACCTCGGCCGAACCCATATAGCAGACAGAGAGCGGTATAAGAAGCAGCGCCGGCAGTACCAGCGTCAGGGCGTAAATTTCCATAAGTATCAAAGAAACTTATTTTGTATGTAAATTAAGAATCTAAATTTTATCCTTTTATTAAATAAACAAAGATATGTAAATATTTAATGAAATTTGCGTGAATTAAAAAGAAATGAAATTCAGAATCTAAACCACCCGCGTTTTTAATAATTTTAAAGAAATAGCCAACCTGCGAATATAAATATTCTGTAGCGGAACCTTGGACACCGGCGAGCCAAGACCCTGGCCGGAAGGTTCGTCACAGTGGCGCCCGAGCAGGGACCCTGGCTATAAAAATTAAAAAAAAAAACTATTTAATAATAGTTAAACGCGCTAAGTGGTTTATTTTTTCTAACTTCGCGAAAAAAAAAAAGGGGGCTAAATTTTACATATACATCGAAGGCAAACGAAAACCAGTACACCGGTAGAAATTAAATACACGACCAGAAAAAAAAAAACACTAAACTATATGAGAAAAACTAGTGCTCGGATAAGTGGACCGTGCCGTTTAAAATATTTAGCGTGGACAGACAGTAAATCGCGTTCAGAAACATTACTCAGACAAACAGTGAACCATTTTTTTAAAAAAAAAAAAATATATATATATATAAGAAATTTAACTAGTGCTCGGACAGTGAACCGTTCCTCTTATCTCATTTACCCGGACAGACGGAAACGTTATTTCCTTTCCTGAGGAAAAAAAACACACAATTTTTCATACAGTGGGAAAAATTTCTGTCTCCATAAACTCAAATTAATCACACAAATTTTATCTAATCTCCTTCAGAAATAAAACCGCGTACAAAGGTTAGAAATGTTAGGCGTCTCGTGGACACATGGACTTAAAAAGGAGGAGTTGACGGCCTATTGTGAGGAATTTGGTATCGAAACACAGGGTACCCTGGATGAGATACGAAAACGTTTCCGGGCATATCTGCAGGAAGAAGGACATTCCGAAGAAATCACGCAGCGGTTGCTAGACCTTCAAACCCGACACAAGCGAGGGACGTCACCAAACCCAGCAAAAACTAAAAATATACCCAGTGAAGAAACACAAGAGGCCGATGGCAAGTTAGAAACTCACATTGACTCCGCTAGCATAATGCAACATCAACAGCAAACCATCATCTCAGAGCCAACAAACATACAACAGCGTGGATCATATAGCATGCCCCAGGTGCATTTGAGCTACAATCCGTTGATCATGGAGCAGGTACGAAAATGGGCCGTAAAATACGATGGGGGCAGAGATCCTCTCATGTTTATCGAGCGCATAGAAGAATTAGCTCAAGTTTATGGACTAGACATAAACCACCTCCCGCGGACAATGCCGGAATTATTGCGGGACAAAGCTCTAACATGGTTCCGAAATAATAATCAACATTGGGCCACATGGACATCATTTAAATCAAGCTTTTTGGATTTCTTCCTGCCACCCCGATACTTCGAGACACTCGACGACGAAATCAGGAAAAAATGCCAGCAGCCACGGGAAAAATTCAAAGATTACGTCCTTGGTCTTCAGACGATGATGCGGCACGCGCATTATACGGAAACACAGCGGCTCGAGCGTATTTTTCGAAATTGCTTACCCGAGTACCAATGGTACATCAAGCGCCGAGAGTTTTCTACCCTAACAGAGCTGATCACGTTAGCGGAAGAGCTTGAGTGCATTCAAGAAAGACAACCTGCGCGACCGACAGTACCAAGAAGTCACCCTGAGCATCACCGCATGATGGAACCAACCACCGTCGAGCGTATCAACGTTCAAACAGCTTGCCGGCGCTGTGGTCTGGATGGTCATGTCGCTAGAGACTGTCGGGGCCAGCAAAAATTATTCTGCTGGATTTGTGGCAAAGTGGGAGTGCGCACTCTAGGTTGCTGTCGCCCTCCGGGAAACGCAGAAGGAGACCGCCCAGAGCTAGGGGGGGTGAGAGCTCCAGAAAATCGGCCCCAGCAAATGTAGATCACTCCAAATTTTACTGCAAGAGAGTTTTTGCCAACATAATAGTTGGCGGAAAGGAGGTGTCGGCCACAATCGACACAGGAGCAACGGCGAGTTTCATCCGAGAAGCATTCGTAAATTTAATCGGGAGAAAAGCAACGCCAGTGGCATATGAAGGTGAGGTGATTTTAGCAGATGGATCATCGCGGCCATTAACCAATGCTGTACAGACGCGAGTTCAATATGGTAACCGCAACGAAAATTTCCAATTTATTATCATGCCTGACGCCACGGATGACGTGGTTCTGGGACTCGACTTTCTCACACAAAGCGGTTTCACGATTACAATGGGAGGAGACTCAATCACCTTGGGTGAGGCCCCGCTAGAACAACCCGAGAAATGTATGGTCAGTAACGTAAATCCACACCAGCAGCTACAAGACAACCATCGGCATGAACAAAAAAATTCACCACCAGAACCACCAATCTACCCACCAAAGCAACGGCAGAATCACAAGCGGAGGAGACAACAACAAAATCTAGATGAGTTACGAAATCCAGCAAGAAGGGTAAAAACACTACCAACAGCAGAATCCACCCCGACAGAGCCTAAACCCACATCAGCAGCAGAGTCCACCCCGACAGAGCCTAAACCCACCTCAGCAGCAGAGTCCACCCCGACAGAGCCTAAACCCACATCAGCAGCAGAGTCCACCCCGACAGAGCCTAAACCCACAGCAGCAGCAGAGTCCACCCCGACAGAGCTTGAACCCATACCAACGGCAGAGTCTAGCGCGTCATTCGCAGGGGAATCCGAAGGAACGCAGGACAAAAATATCCAACAGGTAATTAACAACTTTTTAGCCGAAGAAATCCCGAAATTTGATGCGTTACAAGGGACGACCCATATAACCGCCCACAGAATAGTCATGATGGATGACCGCCCCGTTAAACAGAGGTATATCCCGCGTAATCCCGCAATGCAAGCCCTCATCGATGAAGAAATAAATAAATTACTCTCCAAAGGATGCATCGAGCCGTCACATAGCCCATACAGTGCGCCCATCGTATTGGTACGCAAGAAAACCGGCGCCTGGCGTCTTTGCATTGACTACCGTCAATTAAACAGCCGATCCGTCCCCGATGCCTATCCATTACCCCGGATCACACACATCTTAGATCGATTAAGAAATGCAAAGTACGTCAGTAGCCTGGATTTGAAGGATGGCTACTGGCAAATACCAATGGAGGCCACCAGCAAAAGATTCACGGCGTTCACAGTACCTGGCCGAGGCCTCTTTCAATGGCGAGTCATACCATTTGGCCTTCACTCAGCTCCCGCTACCTTCCAACGGGCCCTTGACCGAGTCATAGGAGCAGAAATGGAACCATTTGCGTTCGCCTACCTGGACGACATTGTGGTTACCGGATCAACATTTGAAGAACATAAGGAAAATTTGCGAGAAGTATTGAGACGATTGAGGGCAGCGAATCTCAGGATCAACCCCGATAAATGCGAGTTTTTTAAAACCAGTATCAAATATTTGGGCCACGTTGTCAGTGGAGAAGGTATCCACACTGACCCAGAAAAGGTTGCTGCCATCCATGACTTAGCACCACCACAGAACATACGAGGGGTACGGCGATTTTTGGGGATAGCATCATGGTACCGTCGCTTCGTGCCTGAGTTCTCGGCAATAGTTCAACCATTAACATCACTATTACGAAAGGGTAAACATTGGAAATGGGGAACGGAGCAACAGCAGGCGTTCGAAATACTAAAAGAAAAACTAACCAAGGCCCCAGTACTGACGTGCCCGGATTTTAATAAAACTTTTACTTTACAGACCGATGCCAGTGATGCAGGCCTCGGAGCCGTGCTCACGCAAATCACCAACGACGGAGAACGGGTGATTGCTTATGCCAGTCGCAGCCTGAATAAAGCCGAGAAAAATTATTCTCCAACGGAAAAGGAATGTCTGGCCATTGTCTGGGGAATTCGCAAAATGAGACCGTATTTGGAAGGCTATCATTTTAACGTGATCACCGATCACCTCTCCTTAAAATGGCTGAACTCCATCGAGAGTCCCGCGGGACGAATAGCACGCTGGGCATTGGAGCTCCAGCAGTACCAATTCACTATTCAATACCGCAAGGGAAAGAGTAATGTGGTGGCCGACGCATTGTCACGACAGCCTCAGGAGACCTGCCAAATGGCAACCATAAGTAATAACGTCAACATGGAATGCGCTTGGTTAGAGAAGAAGAAGGCAGAGGTTCGGAATCTACCAGAAAAATTTCCAGACTTTGCAGAGGTCGGCGGTCAATTATATCGTCACTTACCAGGCATTCCAGGAGATGAAGACTGCGCCCAATGGAAATTATGTGTGGCAACCCCACTACGGAAGCGAGTCATGGTAGAAAACCATGATAGCCCCAGTGCTGGTCACCTCGGCATCCGTAAAACCATAGCGCGAATAGCAAATCGTTACTACTGGCCAGGCATGTTTCGAGACGTAAGTCGATACGTGAGATGTTGCGAATCATGCCAATGCTACAAAGTCAGCCAGCAGGCACCCGCAGGCGAAATGTTAATAACCATCCCCGACGAACCTTGGTCAACAGTGTGCGCCGACTTCATTGGGCCACTCCCACGATCCAAACATGGACATACGATGCTGCTGGTGTTTTTCGACCGATTTTCAAAATGGACTGAATTGTTGCCCCTAAGGAAAGCCACCGCAGAGAGTGTGGTAAAAGGTTTCCGCGAAAGAATTCTCGCCAGGTACGGCGTTCCAAAAACTCTCGTGACGGATAATGGCACACAATTCACCAGCCGAATCGTCAAGGGTTACCTTCAGCAGATCGGAGTGCAACAGCGGTTCACCGCCCCCTATACGCCACAAGAAAACCCTACAGAAAGGATGAATAGGACCGTAAAAACCATGATAGCCCAGTTGGCCAACAACGAACAGAAAACTTGGGACGAGCACTTACCGGAAATAACATTGGCCATAAACACCAGTACTTCAGAAACCACTGGTTACAGCGCAGCATTCTTAACACAAGGGCGAGAGCCGCGGTTACCACAGGCACTGTATGACGAGGTCACACCAGGTACCGGAAAATCACAACAAGCACCAGAGTCCCGAGCAACACAACTACAAGAAATATTTGAGATCGTAAGGCATAACCTAGCAAAGGCTGCTCAAAACCAAGCAAGGCACTACAACCTTAGAAGACGGCAATGGAAACCCAAGGTCGGGGAGTCGGTATTGGTCAGACAACATCCTCTCTCCAAGGCTATAGACAGCTTCGCGGCTAAACTCGCCCCAAGTATGCAGGGCCATACACGGTGTTGAGCTTTGTTTCACCAGTAATTCTGAAATTAAAGAAACCTGATGACAAAATCATCCGAACGGCCCACCTAAGCGATATAAAATCTTTCTACTCATAATCAATTTTATTTGAATTTTTCCTTATTATTTTGCATTTCCTAAAATAACAAGTTAAAACCAAACTAATCCGAATGTTTTTCTTCCAACAGTCTCAGTAGAACTCATACCAAGAAAACAACGCAGCAAGAGAAAATGGCAAACCAAAAACTGCCAAGTTTTGATGAACTATTAAACCAACTCGAAAAACCGCAGCCGCGCTGGCAGAGGCCCAGCTTCGCCAAACAACTGGACCAGTTCCGCCGCCGGCACGAGGAAGAAGAAGCCAAGGTTCCCCGGACGAAGTTTTTGGGTAAAGAATTTAAACCAATACCATACGCGGGAGGAAAACGAGTGAGACTACAGCAGGTCCCGGTAGACGACGTACAAGAGCCAGAGCAACCACAAGTCCCGTCACCATCGAAAGGGCAAGAGAGCTCCACCCAACGTCAGCGATGTCAACTGCGCCCACACGCGCGTACCGCACGGTTAGCACATCCCGGCAATCCGCATGGACAACAGCAAGGCCCTCCGAGGCCCGGCATTTCCAACCGCCAATCATGGAAATCCCGGGGTCGGTCCATGCCATCCACGGACCCGACCGTGCGTCAGTATCTCCGACGAGCCATTCCATCCAGCCGACCGCCAAGAAAAGCAGGGATCAGGTCCATCCCAGTCACAAGCCTAAAACAACCACCACCTAAGCACTCCCACGACCAGCAATCGGCCCCAAACAGCGTCACCACTGTCGACGCGAACGAGGACTCACATCCCCATAACCCGCATGGGCACGGCGTCCGTGATCGTCATGAGAACGAACCTCACGTCGTGCCCATGGAAGAAGAAGAATGGCTGGGAGTGCTGGAAGAGCTTGACGCGACATGGAGCATGGAAGGCACCGAGGACGGACCAAGTGACAGCCAACGCGTAGCACCCACAACCAGTGACATCCTGTCCATAAACTCGAAGTCAGCTGCAGATGACGCTGGCAAAACCAAAAAGCCCGATAGCGACTCAAGCAGCAGCTCTGACAGCAGCTCCGACAGTAGCTCAGATAGCAGCTCGGATAGCAGTTCCGAAAGCAGCTCCAGCAGTGACAGTGACGACAAGAGCAACGATCGATATTCCCCACTACGATTGAATCTGCGCCTGGAAACGCGTGAAAGAGGTCCAAGTCCCAACGTGCCAGCCGTACCACCAATAAAATCGGCATCACCGCGGCACAATGGCAAGAAAACGGGGAAAAGCTCACCAAAATCCCGAAGCCCTCTATCCGCAGCAATATCATCGCAACAAAAAGTAGAGGGAGCTGGGGCACAAGGGTCTCCACTCGGGGAAAAAGACGTTCCGGACAGACTGGCCGGGAACGACCTGAGCCAGCTCGACGCTACCACCATCGCTCAGCTCCGAGCATTTGTAAATACACTGCCCACCGGGAAATATTTAAAACTGGCACGGACCATCGAGGGACGCCGGGTGAATATCCGAGTATTTCACAACGGATCCGCACGAATCTCGCTACCGCCCGGAAAGTAAGAGGGGAGTGTGAAGGGTAAAAGTCGCCACGCGATTTTACCCCCAACATCAACTTCACCACAACAAGCCATTAACGCGCCATCGTACGCGCGGCCGCAAAACGGATGAACAAAGACTTTTTTTTTATTATTATTTATTTTTTATCTACACCGCGCATATTTATTTTATAAATACTCATTATTATCACCATACGTTAAGAAAAAAACACAATGAATTCAATTTATTTATGTTATTAAAAGAAAAAAAAAAGATGAACTTAAAAAACGCACTTGTGAACAACGAAATTATTGAAGTTGGCATAAGGGCGTAGAGCAGTAGTTAAGACACTAGGTTAAGATATTAGGTCATCTGGCATCACCAATTAAAACAGCTGACGTGGCAGGCAAAAAGAATCAGCTGTTGAAATCGACACCAGCAAGAGGTTGGGTGTTAACTAAAAATCAGAATTCAAGACATTCAATCCGGGTCCGCCGCAGCGAGCAGTCATCAGTCCAGCACCAGTGGTAATATTCACTAATCAATAATTCTTTTCTAACTTTCAGCTTTGACTTGAACATACAAGTACATTTTCGGTTTTCACTGAGGTGCTTGAGTGTGAGGAAGTTAGCATAGGAGTTGCGTATGAAGGTTTCGGCTAACTTCAAACGCGTGAGTGTGCTTTCGGTTTTCACTGAGGCACTCATGCGCTAGAACGCAGTCAGTTCAAAATCGACATACGTACATAGTAGCTCAGCGGTCATACAGGCAGGGACTAAATTTTGGTTTGGCGGCCATTACAGCGTTCGAACATACAAGTACGCTTTCGGTTCTCACTGAGGTACTTAGCTGTAAGAATTTCGTATAGTCGCTCTGCCGAGGTTTACTTTCATAGCGTAGGAGTTGCGTATGAAGGTTTCGGCTAACTTCAAACGCGTGAGTGTGCTTTCGGTTTTCACTGAGGCACTCATGCGCTAGAACGCAGTCAGTTCAAAATCGACATACGTACATCGTAGCTCAGGGGTCATACGGGCAGGGACTAAATTTTGGTTTGGCGGCCATTACAGCGTTCGAACATACAAGTACGCTTTCGGTTCTCACTGAGGTACTTGGCTGTAAGAATTTCGTATAGTCGCTCTGCCGAGGTTTACTTTCATAGCGTAGGAGTTGCGTATGAAGGTTTCGGCTAACTTCAAACGCGTGAGTGTGCTTTCGGTTTTCACTGAGGCACTCATGCGCTAGAACGCAGTCAGTTCAAAATCGACATACGTACATCGTAGCTCAGCGGTCATACGGGCAGGGACTAAATTTTGGTTTGGCGGCCATTACAGCGTTCGAACATACAAGTACGCTTTCGGTTCTCACTGAGGTACTTGGCTGTAAGAATTTCGTATAGTCGCTCTGCCGAGGTTTACTTTCATAGCGTAGGAGTTGCGTATGAAGGTTTCGGCTAACTTCAAACGCGTGAGTGTGCTTTCGGTTTTCACTGAGACACTCATGCGCTAGAACGCAGTCAGTTCAAAATCGACATACGTACATCGTAGCTCAGCGGTCATACGGGCAGGGACTAAATTTTGGTTTGGCGGCCATTACAGCGTTCGAACATACAAGTACGCTTTCGGTTCTCACTGAGGTACTTGGCTGTAAGAATTTCGTATAGTCGCTCTGCCGAGGTTTACTTTCATAGCGTAGGAGTTGCGTGTGAAGGTTTCGGCTAAATTCGAAACGCGCGAGTGTGTTTTCGGTTTTCACTAAGACACTCACGCGCTAGAACGCAGTCCGTTCAAAAGCGACATACGGAGATTCTAGTTCAGCGGTCACACGGGCAGAGATTTATTTTCCTAGCATAAGAGGTACAAGTGGAGGTTACGGCTAATTTCAAACGCGTGAATGCGTTTTCGGTTTTCACTGAGGCACTTATGCGCTAGAACGCAGCCAGTTCTAAAAACCGACGCACGTACAGTTAAACTTAACAGGCATACGAGCGACGGTAGGAAAAGTTGAGTTAACATTACAAAAGGAGCGAAAAGAAACCTCGGCCGAACCCATATAGCAGACAGAGAGCGGTATAAGAAGCAGCGCCGGCAGTACCAGCGTCAGGGCGTAAATTTCCATAAGTATCAAAGAAACTTATTTTGTATGTAAATTAAGAATCTAAATTTTATCCTTTTATTAAATAAACAAAGATATGTAAATATTTAATGAAATTTGCGTGAATTAAAAAGAAATGAAATTCAGAATCTAAACCACCCGCGTTTTTAATAATTTTAAAGAAATAGCCAACCTGCGAATATAAATATTCTGTAGCGGAACCTTGGACACCGGTTCATACATACATACATACATACTTCTACTAAGCAAACTCCTTTCCGAACTTTGTACGGTTTTGAATTCGAAATGCCTACGAATTTGAAACGAAAATGTTCACCGCTCTATAACGCGGAGGACCAATCAAAAGTATTAAAGTTTCAAATACAAAGAACTCACGAGTTAGTGAGAAAAAACCAGGAAAAGGCAAAAGAATTGTCTAAAAAACAATATGACGGTTCAGTAAACCCCGTTATATTTAAACAAGGGGATAAAGTTTTGATGAAAAATCAAACTCGAAAAAATAAATTTTCTCCCATATGGATAGGCCCATTTGAAGTTTCAAATGTTAAGGGGCCTGTTACAACAGAAGTTGTAATAAAAGGAAAGAAAAAGAAGTTACATAATAATTTATTAAAATTATTTAATGAACCGAAATAAAATTAAAAGCTTTTTCTTTTTCTTTTTAAATTAGAATAGTTTGCTCATATTATTTAATACAGCAAAATTAAATAAAAACATATGTACATAAATACTTGTTTGTAAACAAGAAATAAGAAACGACGTGTGCCGAAATAAGCGCACATGGTTGCATATAACTTACCTACCTCAACAGTAGGTAAAGGGAAAAATTTTGAAGATAAAAAACATAATACTAAAAACATAATGCATTGCATTGCATTCGGCTATGCAAATTTGAGCATATGTAATTTGATCAAATGAAATCAAAATAAACAAAATATAAAATACTTGTACTACATGCACAAACATTAATACGTGCTTGTTAACAAGAAATAGGAGACGACGCGTGCCGCAATAAGCACACGCCTCGTATATAACTTCTTTACATTAAAGTAGGTAAAGAAACAAACAAAAAAATTCTTAATAACGTAAAAAACGTAAAAGAAATATAAAGCAATGCATTTCGATCAAATAGAACGAAATGCAAATAATAAAAAGCAAATGCAACTAGAGCTCAGCTTTGTATTAATAAATAACAGCATTTGGCTGAAATGTATATGAAGATAACTTTAAGTTATATTGTTTTGAAATAGAAGGCTGGGAAAGATAAGAAAAAATAAAATTTGAACTCAAAACAGCGAAATATGTATTTGTATACATTCAAGAGATGTATACACATATATAGCATACATTTGAATTTTAGTTACAAATTTAAGAAAAACTAAAATTTTAAAAATTAAATCTCAAAAGAATTAAAAATAATAATGTTGGGTACTTTGAAATTAGAATTGATTTAAAAACAAAAAACAGAGCAAACAGACGTATGCCGAAATTAAGGCAAATGGTCGCATATAACTTACCCACCTAGACAATAGGCTGAAAAGACATTATAAAAAATATAAAAGACAAGCCTGACCTATCGGGATACCGTTTTTTTTATTATGATTTTTATTGTGGAATATTTTTTTTTTACAATCTGGCACGGAAGCACAAAGGTCTTAGTTGCTGCAACCGAGGTGACAGCGGTATCACTTGAAGACCATTTGATAATGAATTATCCTCACATTGCTGGATAACTCGCAAACATTCGATGACTTCCAGCAATGTGCAAAAGTATGCACCGTCTCTCCTGTACCGCCAGATCCGGTGTTGCAAGTATTGGGCAGGATAGCCCTCGTAAAAATGCCAGTTGGTTTGACTGTAATGGCCAGCCAGGAAGAATAGCTCCTTCATCTCCATACTAAAATCTTCAATTTGATTATTCATTTTGGTGGTGTACTAAAGATCACGTTTTAACAATTGAGTTAACTTTTAACGAAACAATGGTAAAGTAAAACAATAAACGGACCCCTTTTATAGAGGAAAAATGCGGGTCTCAGCACCATTGTCATTTGTCAGCAAAAATATTGGGCAGTAAAAAATACTGTTAATTAATCAATGTCAATTTATTAACAAAATAATTTATGAAGGGTGTCGTAATAAACACCTATAATAATATTGTCAAAACCTAACGAGCAGTTATTTTATTTCAGAAAAACAAAATGAACGTTATTACCTCCTTACTTTTCATTTGCACACCAATGACGGTCTTTTCCCAAGCAATAGAAATAATAAATATAAACGATAACAACGGCTACATTACTCTGAATTCGGGACAAACAAAAATAATTCTGAGATACCAAAGATCCTTGCATATCATTAACATTACAGAGTTCGAGAATAATCAGAATGAAATTGGAATGAATATAGAAAATATTCGAGCACTTGTGAAACCAGAAGACGCGTCCTTTTTGACGTTGGAACATAATTTCAATCTATTAAAGTCAAAAATAAATGGTCTGAAACCTCATATGCGGAAAGCTAGAGGACTAATGAATATATTAGGTAAAGGACTAAAGGTAATCGCTGGAACAATGGATAGCGAGGACGAAGTTTTCATTAGAAAGCCTATCGAGGACTTGGAAAAACAAAATCACGAACTAATAAATGAATCGAATAAACAAGTTTCATTAAACTCCCAAATTACAGATCAGATAAGAAATATTTCATTGCACATAAACACTCAACAGAAACTTATTACCAATAGATTATATGGATTCACGGAAAAGATATTAAACAATACAATGGATCTCAAGAATGACATGGAGATATTCAGAGAAATTTTCAGCTCAATTTCGACATTACGCTATTCAGAAATCACATCGATGACATACAACAGATAATTTTAGCAAGTCGATTGAACATTTTGTCGCGAAATATTTTGTCAGAAAAAGAAATGAATTTAATATCGGATATAGAAACATTAAAAGATATTAAAATAACAGTAGCATATTATGTTAATCAAATAATAATAATAATATTTATCCCGTCTTATTCGGACAAAGTATTCTATAAGATGAATATAGAACCGGTTCCTAACATTAACAATAAATCCATAATTTTAACAGAAGACAAATTTATAATGAATAATGATGGGAAAATATTTGGAAACATTATTAGCGGCAATTTGAAATCTGACTTAACCGAAATAGAAGACGATTGTTTGAAACAAATAGCTACGTCAAGAGATGCTGAGTGTCCAATGAGATTTAACAATGAAACAGTGATAAAAGAAATGGAGCAAGGTCTATTGATTGTCAAAAACGCTGTAAGCTTGGAATTTACTCACAATTGTAATGAAATAAATTTACGTCTATTTCGAAATAGCTTGATCAAGTTTGAAAATTGCAGAGTGATGATAAATAACACTGCATTTGAGAATAGCGTAATTAAGATTGAAGATCATATACTGTTGCCTATATACAATATTAAAGTAACAGAAAGAAAAACAATTAGAAGAGAAGAGTTGGAGGAAATAAAATTGGATAAAATAAAAAACGATCGTAAGATAATTACAGAAATAGTCGATCATGGAGATAGATATCCCTCAAGGTCTGAAATAGTAGTACTTTCTGGAATTGTCGTTTTCTTGATTTGTACGATAACAATTGTATGTATGTATCGGAAGATGCAGGTGCCAGCCACGCGTAATCAACCAGCAGAGCCTAGACCTAGCGAATGGGATATTGCATTACCCAACATAACATACTAATAATTATCAACTTTTGGGAAATGTTAATAGAAATCAGAAACTCATATCATTTATGAGTAAAACTAACAAAATGTGGGGCACCCGTTTTTTTTTTTTTTTTCATGCGAGGTTTTAGGATACAATAAAAAACCTATACAAAACATTATGAATTGCATTTTTGCAAATAAAACGAAATTAAAACAAAGGAAAAAAAAAAAAAGGGAAAAATTAAAGAAAAAATAAAATTTGAGCTTAACCTAAATAAAAGCAAAACAACAGCAATTTTGGCTGAACTAGGGAAATAAAATTGTAGTTATAGGAACCTGAAATAAAAAAAAAAAAAAATGCAGGGAAAGTTAAGGAAATAAATACAAATATTTTTTTTTATTTTAAGGATTTTTATTTGCATTACTTTAAATAATTTTTTTATATTAATTAAATTTGTTTGTTTTTGAGACCGGCACCAGAACGGACAGCTTCAATAGTTTTTAATAACCATTCTCTTGTATCCCGATCATGGGTAACGTCTAATTTGCGATATAGCAATGCTATCCGTTGCCTCGCGATCACTTTTTTTCCTCCTCGGGGACTTTTTGGGGAAGCCATCGCCGTTTCCTTCGGCACCGATATAGGCATATTTCGTCGCCTATACTCCTCAAGCGTCAGACGTTTGGGTCCCGCCGTAATAGGAGTAGGGATGTAGACAGGGATAGAAGCTGCCTGTTCACCAGTGGAGACAGGAATATATTCTGGTTCTTCTGCTGAATTTTTTTTTACAATTTCCATTTTTGTTATCAAAGAATAACTGATGCGAATTGGTACCATACGTTACTATTTATACCAATTTGACAGTGAATAATTAATTGATTGCTTTCTTTTTAACATAAGTATATAATGTATGCATACGTTTAAGACGTATGTATATACATATATAAATTTATAATTTACGTTGCACATTTTTGCATCGTAAGCAAAACAAGTCAGTTTATTGACATACTTAATGTGTAAAGCTTAATGTTTTTGCCTAATTGCAAAAAATTACACATTAAGTAAACTAGGTCAATAAATTTTAAAAGTAAATAAATAAAATAAAACGGAGTAAATGCCGTAAACATATATATATTTATGCATTATAAAATGTATACACATATATACCATTTACATAATATAGAAAATAAAACGGAGTAAATGCCGTATATATATATATATATATATATGCATTGTAAAAATGCATACACATATATAACATTTACACAAACTTAAATAAATTTAAATAAACAAAACGGAGTAAATGCCGTAAATACATATATATTTGTATGCATTACATAAGAATGCATGCACATATATACCATTTACACTTAATTTCATATATTAAATAAGGTATGAATATATTGAAAAAATTTTTTTTAAATAATATCAAAATTAAAATTTATAGTAAGATTTAATGAACAAGTATATTTTTGGTGATAGGGAAAAATAGATTTTTAATTTAATTTCAATTTATAATCATGGTCCTATACTGAGGCAGTTAAGCAGTAGCAGAGTCGGAGTTGACTAAATACACTCCACGTTGACGATTCAAACAACCTAACAAGGCATACGGGCTATTATATTTTATACAAAAGCGGGAAACAAACTTTAATCCACGCTTCATAAATTCAAAGATTCAGGCAGAGAAGACAAGAGAAAAGCATATTTTTACTAAAGCTAAGCTGAAGAATATTTCAAGAATTATAACCGAAATATCCAGCATTATTAGCTAAAGAATTATGGTTGTCAATCCGTATATGGAAACAACCAAAATAAAGGAAGAGAGGGGGCAACAAGTAAAGCGTAAAGCCTCCCTTGATGAAATGAAAACTGTGGCATAAGCCGTTTCACCAATAACGGTAACCACAAGTATAAGAAGCGGAATACGATAGGATGCCGAATTACGATGTGCCAAATCGCACAAGACCAGAAAACAGAATAACCAGTAACCTCGCCCACCGAATCCTAAGTACGGCCTAAGAAGTCAGTTAAAGTTGAGCATTGAGCTGAACCAGTTCCGACCAAGGGGGACAAGCAGTAACGGAGGAGAGTAGGGCCATGAAGTAGGTAGGTTATTTGAAAGAAAAAAAAAAAATAAGAGATTACTTTACAATTTAACTTACTTATTTTTATCAATATTTTTCACACTTCAAACACTATACATGAATTTCCACTAAGGAAAACATTAAAGATAAAAATTATAATATATAGTAATATGTTAAGAAAAAATTATTCTTAATCATAATTTTTTCTTAATTATTCTTAATCATAATTTTTTCTTATCCCAAGGGGGGAGGAATGTTGTGGGTTCTTACCGCACAATATAATATGTTATTAACATAAATAGCATATTATATATACTTTTCGGATGATGATTAACATCATTCTATAACATTAAAACTGCATTATTGAATAATGCAATTTATCCAATAATAATAAATTATTGTTGCAAAAGTGCAGCATACTTGCTGTTGTCGTTTTGTTGGTCATTTATGTTACCATGGGCAAATTCTGTTTGTTAGCAATTAACAAGAATGAGAACACCATGAACTTAAATGCAACAACAAAACCCAAAGCAAAAGCCAACTTGTGCAACCCGGAAAACATTTCGCCCCACTAAATTTGGTCAACAAAGTTGAATTAAGTAGAATAAGTTTTGTTATTGTAATTATGTGTAATTATTTTAGCATGTAATTTGTTATTGTAATTATCTGTATCATAGGTGTTAAGTTAAATGAAATCTAAAATTAAAAGCAGAGTTAGTTCTGAACTTAAGACTAAATGAAGTTTGGTGTTATTTATTTCAAAGGAGTAGTTACGAGTCCAGAAGGTAAGTATCCTCATATTATTAACCCCAAATTTACTTTGTTTTTCAGATACAACTTTCACCCAGCTCTAAGTGTTTTCCCAGGACGGGAAAATTACTAGACAACAAATGCAGGAAATAAATACATCCTTGTGGTAATTGATTACTTCAGTAAGTGGCCAGAAGTATATCCCATTCCCAATCAAGAAGCAAAAACAGTGGCAGACATTTTCATCAAAAATTGGATTTGCCGATATGGAGCTCCACTTGAGTTGCATTCCGACCAAGGACGAAATTTTGAGTCGGCACTTTTTAAGGAGGTTTGTGACATGCTTGGAATACAGAAGACACGTACCACAGCATTGCATCCTTAGTCCGATTGCATGGTCGAAAGGTTCAACCGTACTCTAGAGGAGCATCTGAAAAAGGTTGTTGACAAAGGACAAAAAGATTGGGATGAGCATCTACCAATATTTCTGATGGCTTATCGTTCGTCAGTACACGATACCACTACAGTCACGCCAGCAAAAGCAATTTTTGGTACGGACTTAAGGCTTCCAGCAGATTTGAAGTACGGAGTAAGCGCTGTCCCAGAAACGACCAATGCTGACGATTACATATCGCAGAAAAGAGAAGAACTAGCAGATATACACGAGCTCGTCAGGAGACGTACTCAATTGGCTAGCGACAAGATGAAAGCTCGGTATGATCTGCGAGCAAATACTGAAGGGTTCAACGAAGGTCAATTAGTGCTGCTACACAACCCACAACGAAAACGAGGCTTGTCTCCTAAATTACAGACTCATTGGGAGGGACCTTATCGGATCGTCACAAGGATTAATGATGTTGTGTATCGAATCCAAAAATACCCCGGCAACAAAGGTAAATTAAAGGTAGTCCACATCGAAAGGCTGGCAACTTATACTAGAGATGGAGAGACTCTTGTTCGGGACGAACAAGTTTAAGCGGACGGCAGTGTAGCGAAATTTGGTTTATGCCAGAAAACTCTCGTAATAATTATTAAACGATCACTGACCGTAGAAAATACTTGCATCACTGACCTTGGAAAAATACGTGCATCACTGACCATAAGAAAAATACGTGCATCACTGACCGTAAGAAAATACTTGCATCATTGACCGTAGAAAAATACGTGCATCACTGACCGTAGAAAAATAACACCATCTAGCGACATGTAGCATGTTTTCAGTACTATAAATGATAAAGTGGTACGACATTATCAACGTCGATAATCGCCATCTAGAAGGCACTGGAAACGATATTCTAGACAACGGCAGATGGTTCTAGCAAATGATGACTTTAGTATAAAAGGCTGTCATATGAGCAGCAGAGACACAGTAGATATTGAACAGTGGAACACAGTGGATCTTAAGTGAGAACATTTGAATTTAAGTACTAAAGTAATATAGTGGATTTTAAGTAATAAATTATAACGTTTGTGTATACAATTTGAATGTAAAGATTAAATAAACAATTGTACTGTGTAAAAACTAACATTTGTGATTTAAATAAACCATTTTATAATTAAATAAAGATTGCGTTTTTCTTGATTATTACACAATCCAGTGATCGAACTCAGAAAAGTGTAAGAGATTGAAATTACTGTCAAAGGGACAGGAAATTTCGTAACAATTGGTGTCAGAAGTGGGATTGTGTAAAAAGAATTAACAATCAAATAAAAAAAATAAAAATAAAAAATGGTAAAGTTTGATGAACTAAAAGTGGATCAACTAAAGAAGGAGTTGCAGCAGCTGAATCTGCAATCATCTGGCGGAAAGTTGGAGTTACAGAAACGCTTACGGCAGGCTCTTGAGGCTCAAGGGGTAAACAAGGATGAGCATGAATTTTATAGTGATGCCTCAGAATCAACAGTGAAAATGGAGGAAGCTTCTGGAACGGCTGCAAGTGGTGAAGTTGTGGATATGTCGAAGTTCGAGAAAATGTTAATGGCGATGACGCAGGCAATGAGTCAGAACGCGCTGCAGATGAATAACAATATCCAGGCCGTTCGGAAAGAAATTGGTCAGAACGCGCTGCAAATCCAGACCGTTCGGGAAGAAATTAGTCAGAACGCGCTACAGATTGATCAGAGGTTGAGTCAGAACGCGACGGAGATCCACGAGGCTGTTCGAACGGAGGTTGCCAAAATGGTAAATGGCCTCGATGCAAAAGTGATTGAGTTACGAGACGACGTTGAATCATTCAAAGAAAAAGCCCAAGATAAGTTTGAAAAAGTTCAAAGTAATCTTGAAAAAGTTCAAAATAATGTTGAAGACGTTAACAAAAGGATTCAACAGTTGGAAATAAGCGGACCAACCACTCAAGTGATAAGAGAAATTAGCGCAGAGAGGCTTAAGTCACCCACGTACGATGGAACAATGCCATTTAGTGTTTTCAAGCTCCAGTTCGAAACAACATCTACTCATAATCGCTGGGATAACGATAGCGCAGCAGCAGCGCTAATTGTGGCATTAAAAGGCGCAGCTGCAGAAGTATTGCAAACGGTCCCAGTGGCGGAGCAAAAGAATTACAAGGCAGTGATGGATGCCTTACAGCGAAAATATGGCAGTGACCACATGAAGCAGATTCACAGACTGGAGTTGAAAAGTCGTGTCCAGAAATCTGGTGAGTCTTTGCAGGAGTATGCTGCAGATATTGAACGATTGGCACACCTTTCAAATCCTGACGAGTTAAGTGTCGTGGCTGAAAAATTCAAAATAGAGGCGTTTATTGACGGCATACGTGACTCAGAGACAAAACGCGAGACAATGAAGAACCCGAAGATTACATTTAATGAAACAGTCACGGTTGCTCTCATTCAAGAGACGATTGCATTGACGTGCCGCCCATCATTGAAAACTTGTCGGATGGAAGTGGAGGCTGAGAACAAAAATTCGTCGTTCGCCAGCAGTAGCTTCAACGGAAATTGCTATAACTGTGGCAAGCAGGGACACATGGCACGCGACTGCAAATCACGTCGTAAACGTTCCGCATCACGTTCACCAAGAAGAAAAATTGGTAATAGGGTGAACGATGGCGAAAATGGTAGCGAAGAGCAGTCATTAAACTAAAGAGAGTCAGTACAGCGGGGCGTGAGCTGACTCTCACTCATGATTGCCCCACAGTCTTAGTTTCGAAGCTCTGCCGAAATTCCAACAGCCTTACCATCGGTGGAAAAATCAACGAAAGACCATGTGAGCTAACTTTGGATACAGGCGCATCGCACTCAATTGTGAGGACAGATTTATTTAATAGACGACGAGTAATGCCATTAAATGGGATCCAATTGAGAACAGTTACAGGAGAAATTGGGCAAATAGTAGGAAAAGTTACAGCAAGTGTTCTTATCGGCAACAAAACTGTGGAACATGATTTTATTGTTGCAAACATCACCGATGAGGTTATCATTGGCGTGGACTTCATGATTCGACACGGGTTCACTTTGGATCTTAAGAAAAAGACGTTAAGATATGCCAATGTAGAGTTGCCTTTAGACGTTGGCTGTGGACAAAAATTAACAATTGCAAGAGTCTTTATAAGTGAGCGCTGTCGAATTGAACCCAACACCGAAGAAATTATTTGGGCTACAACAAGTGAAGACTGTGGGACAAGCCATCTGTGGGTAGTGGAAGCAGATAAGAAATATTTAAAGAAAGACCTGATTAATAGAAAGACCCTAGTAAAAACAAGAGCGGACAGCAAAATACCAGTACGAATTTTGAATCCAACAAATAAGCCGAAATGGATGCAAAAAGGTGAAGTAATAGCGCAATGCGAGAAAGTTACGGCTGTTATAAATTGTGAAAATGACCAGCAAGACACAACAGGTACAGCTTTGACAAAATCATCGGCCTTGGAAGTATTGACGAAAGAATGGACGAAGGAGTTGTCTGCCCAGAACACAAATAAAGCAAAAAGGTTTCTGCAAAAGCATTGGCAGATATTTGCGTTCAAAGGAGGAAATAATGGCCGAACATCAGTTGTCAAACATTGCATTGATACAGGTGATTTTCAGTCAATTCGTCAACCCCCAAGGAGACTAGCACTCGCTAAGAGAGAGGAAGTAACGGGCCTTATAGAGGATATGGCGCGAGAAAAGGTCATTGCACCATCAGAAAGCCCGTGGAGTTCACCGGTCGTGCTTGTCAAGAAAAAGGACGGAAGTATGCGATTCTGTGTGGATTACAGAAAATTAAATGACGTCACCAAAAAAGACAGCTACCCGTTACCCAGAATCGATGATACACTGGATACGTTATCTGGAGCAACATGGTTTTCCACCCTGGACTTACAAAGTGGATATTGGCAGGTGGAAATAGATGACAAAGACAAGGAGAAAACTGGCTTTAGTATTGGGAATGGTCTATGGCAGTTTAACGTCATGCCGTTTGGTCTTTGTAACGCTCCAGCTACGTTTGAGCGGTTAATGGAACGAGTGCTCAAAGGACTACATTGGAAGACCTGTTTAGTGTATCTCGATGACATAATCATCATGGAAAAAGATTTTGATGACCACTTGAAAAATCTGGAGGAAGTGTTTGAGCGCTTGGAGGCAGCTGGACTAAAATTAAGTGCGAAAAAGTGCTCACTTTTCCAGCGTGAAATCAAGTATCTGGGGCACAAGGTTACGTCAGAAGGAATACACACAGATGAGGAAAAAATAAAAGCTGTGAAAAATTGGCCACGACCATCTAATCTTCATGAGTTGCGAAGTTTTCTGGGCCTATGCACTTACTACAGACGTTTTGTTCCTGGTTTCGCAAATGTCGCAGGCAGTCTACATGAACTGACACAGAAAAATCGGAAATTTGAATGGAGTGGTGCACAGGAAACTGCATTCCAAAAGCTGAAAGAATTATTGCCTACAGCGCCAATACTTGCGTACCCAATACCTGGCGAAAAATTTATATTGGACACCGATGCGAGTGGCCATGGTATTGGAGGAGTTTTGTCCCAAGTCATCAATGGACAAGAAAAAGTCGTCGCATATTTCAGCAAAATTCTGTCAAAACCTGAGAGGAATTATTGTGTAACTCGGAGGGAGTTATTGGCAGTAATGGAATGCGTGAAGCACTTCCATAAGTACTTATATGGACAGCATTTTCTCCTGAGGACAGACCATGCGGCATTAAGGTGGCTACTTCAATTCAAGGATCCTGAAGGTCAAATCGCACGGTGGATAGAACGCTTGCAGAGCTATGATTTCACCATAGAACATCGCAAAGGAAGCCAGCATGGAAATGCGGATGCACTTTCCCGTCGTCCATGTAAAATTGAATGTGGTCATTGTTCACGAACGGAAAGTAAAGCTGGAACAATTGATTTGCGCCTTTTGAACATTTTGCCTGAAGAAAAGTGGACAAAAGAGGAGGTACAACGGGACCAGCGCAGTGATACAGATTTGGCAACTATAATTAAGTATAAAGAGCTGGGTAGGAAACCGGCGTGGAAAGAAATATCAAGTGAAAGCCAAATCTGTAAAGCATACTGGGCGCAATGGCAAAGTTTGGAGTTGCATGATGGTTGCCTCTACCGAATCTGGGAAAGCGAGGATGGTAAAATTCGTTCAAAACTGCTGGTTATTCCAAAGGAAAAATTTAAGGAAATAATCAAGGATTATCACAATGGATCGAGTGGTGGACATCTGGGCGTAACAAAAACCACAGAGAAAATAAAGGAACGGTTTTATTGGGTTGGATGCCAAGAAACAGTTGCTGACTGGATCCGCCGTTGTGACCAATGTGCAATTGCTAAAGGACCAAGGCACCGCACTCGGGAAAAAATGCATCAGTATAACGTTGGAGCTCCCTTTGAGAGGATAGCCATGGATATAGCGGGACCTTTTCCAATTAGCAATGCAGGAAATAAATACATCCTTGTGGTAATTGATTACTTTAGTAAGTGGCCAGAAGTATATCCCATTCCCAATCAAGAAGCAAAAACAGTGGCAGACATTTTCATCAAAAATTGGATTTGCCGATATGGAGCTCCACTTGAGTTGCATTCCGACCAAGGACGAAATTTTGAGTCGGCACTTTTTAAGGAGGTTTGTGACATGCTTGGAATACAGAAGACACGTACCACAGCATTGCATCCTCAGTCCGATGGCATGGTCGAAAGGTTCAACCGTACTCTAGAGGAGCATCTGAAAAAGGTTGTTGACAAAGGACAAAAAGATTGGGATGAGCATCTACCAATATTTCTGATGGCTTATCGTTCGTCAGTACACGATACCACTACAGTCACGCCAGCAAAAGCAATTTTTGGTACGGACTTAAGATTTGAAGTACGGAGTAAGCGCTGTCCCAGAAACGACCAATGCTGACGATTACATATCGCAGAAAAGAGAAGAACTAGCAGATATACACGACCTCATCAGGAGACGTACTCAATTGGCTAGCGACAAGATGAAAGCTCGGTATGATCTGCGAGCAAATACTGAAGGGTTCAAAGAAGGTCAATTAGTGCTGCTACACAACCCACAACGAAAACGAGGCTTGTCTCCTAAATTACAGACTCATTGGGAGGGACCTTATCGGATCGTCACAAGGATTAATGATGTCGTGTATCGAGTCCAAAAATACCCCGGCAACAAAGGTAAATTAAAGGTAGTCCACATCGAAAGGCTGGCACCTTATACTAGAGATGGAAAGACTCTTGTTCGGGACGAACAAGTTTAAGCGGAGGGCAGTGTAGCGAAATTTGGTTTATGCCAAAAAATTCTCGTAATAAATATTAAACGATATTAGCTAGCATCACTGACCGTAGAAAAATACTTGCATCACTGACCTTAGAAAAATACGTGCATCACTGACCGTAAGAAAATACTTGCATCATTGACCGTAAGAAAATACTTGCATCATTGACCGTAGAAAAATACGTGCATCACTGACCGTAGAAAAATAACACCATCTAGCGACATGTAGCATGTTTTCAGTACTATAAATGATAAAGTGGTACGACATTATCAACGTCGATAATCGCCATCTAGAAGACACTGGAAACGACATTCTGGATAATGGCGGATGGTACGACATTATCGCCATCTAGAAGGCACTGGAAACGATATTCTAAGACAACGGCAGATGGTTCGAGAAAATGATGACTTTAGTATAAAAGGCTGTCATATGAGCAGCAGAGACACAGTTGATATTGAATAGTGGAATACAGTGGCTCTTAAGTGAGAACATTTGAATTTAAGTACTAAAGTGATATAGTGGATTTTAAGTAATAAAGTATAAAGTTTGTGTATACAATTTGAATATAAAGATTAAATAAACAATTGTACTGTGTAAAAACTAACGTTTGTGATTTAAATAAACCATTTTATAATTAAATGAAGATTGCGTTTTTCTTGATTATTACACAATCCAGTGATCGAACTCAGAAAAGTGTAAGAGATTAAAATTACTGTCAAAGGGACAGGGAATTTCGTAACAATATCATGTGTGGTAAAAACCCACAACATTCCTCACCCCTTCGAATAAGAAAAAATTATAGCTAAGAATAATTTTTTCTTAATAACACATTATTGTGTCTTACAATAATTTTTTGTTTTGAATGTTAAATTATAATGTAAGTATAACTTTTTTTTTTTTTTTCCGAATAACCCTACCTAATTCATGGTCCTACTTTTCTCCATTGCCGCTTGTCCCTCTTGGTTAGAAGCTGCTTGGCTTTATGGCTCTGCTTGACTTATTACTCCAAAAACATTATTTCTGATTTTATTCAAGGAGCGATGCTGGTTCTTATTGGCTACCATCATTTCAGAATCATGATGAATAATGTTTTCTCGACAAGGGAGGCGTTACGCTGAAAACTGTCGCCCCCTCCCTTCTTCTGGCTTGGTTGTCACCTCGTAGGGATTGACAACCCTTTACGTATAGCTAATAACGCTGGATATTTCATTTATTGTGTGTGAAATATTCTTCAGCTAGCTTTTTGATTATCTGTATTCATCTTATTTGCTGTGGTATTCGCTACCTTGAATCAGGAAAATGGAGTATTTTAGTCATTTACTGCCTCATCTACTGTTACACTGTTCCAGTATAGGACCATGATTATTAAATCAATAGAATCAAAAAATTTTTATTTTTTAAAAAGCTTATTGCTTGATTAATTTATTTAATGCAATTTAATATGTAATTTAGTGTACCTAAATGTTATATGTGTGTTAGCATATATAAATATATATATATATACGTATATATATATATACGTATATATATATACGTATATATATATATACGTATATATATATACGTATATATATATACGGCATTTATACCGTTTTATTTTCTATATTATGTAAATGCTATATATGTGTATGCATTTTATAATGCATAAATATATATATATGTTAACGGCATTTACTCCGTTTTATTTTATTTATTTACTTTTAAAGTTTATTGACCTAGTTTACTTAATGTGTAATTTTTTGCAATTAGGCAAAAACATTACGCTTTACACATTAAGCATGTCAATAAAGTGACTTATTTTAGCTTACGATGCAAAAATGTGCAACGTAAATCATAAATCTATATATGTATATATGTACATGCGTCTTAAGCGTATGAATACAAATATATATGTTGTAATAAAAATCTATTAGAACAAAAAGTTTTGCTCTGTTTATTATATATTGCCCATTTTTTGGGTTTAGTTTTAAAAATTTTTATTTTTAACTAAAATTCTTATTGTCTGCTATTTATGTGTATACAATCTTGTATACAAATACATATTTCGCATTTTTTTTCAAATTTTTCCCAGTTTGGAAATTCCCGTGTTCCAAAATCAAAATTCTGATTTTTCATTTAAATTTTGGTTTGCTATATGTGTGTATGCATTTGTTAAATCCATACAATCATATATTTTGCAATTTTTATTGTATCGCCCCAGCGATATTTTTAATTTTCCAAAATTATCTTCAGCTTAAGTTGCTGTTAAATTGTTTCATTGCATTATGCAGAAATAAGGCAATGTTGTTATTTATTAATTAAAGCTGAGCTCAAGTTTTTGCTCAAGTTTGCATTGCTTTATGCATTGCAATGCTTTGTGTTTTTATTGTTATTATTTTTATTTTCAAAATTTTTTTTCCTTCACCTACTGTTGAGGTAGGTAAGTTATATGCGACCATGTGCGCTTATTTCGGCACACGTCGTTTCATACTTCTTGTTTACAAACAAGTATTTATGTACATATGTTTTTTTTACCATTTTTTTTTTATTTAATTTTGCTGTATCACATAATATGAGCAAATTATTCTAATTTAAAAGAAAAAGATTGTAATTTTTATTTCGGTTCATTAAATAATTTTAATAAATTATTATGTAACTTCTTTTTCTTTCCTTTTATTACAACTTCTGTTGTAACAGGCCCCTTGACATTTGAAACTTCAAATGAGCCTATCCATATGGGAGAAAATTTATTTTTCCTAGTTTGATTTTTCATCAAAACTTTATCCCCTCGTTTAAATATAACGGGGTTTACTGAACCGTCATAGTGTTTTTTAGACAATTCTTATACCTTTTCCTGGTTTTTTCTCACTAACTCGTGAGTTCTTTGTATTTGAAACTTTTGATTGGTCCTCCGCGTTATAGAGCGGTGAACATTTTCGTTTTAAATTCGTAGGCATTTCGAATTCAAAACCGTACAAAGTTCGGAAAGGAGTTTGCTTAGTAGAAGTATGTATCGTATTGTTATGGACATGCTTGGCTCCCGTCAGCCATTTCGAACCATCTTCTTTAGTAAAACTTCTCAAGTATTCTGCTAGTGGTCTGTGGCTTCTTTCCAAAGAACCATTAGCCTGCGGATGATATGGCGTTATATGCAATTTCCTAATACCCCACATTTTGCAAGTATCTGAAAATAATTTTGCAATAAAATTTGTACCATTGTCAGTAATCAATACTTTCGGGATATTGTACCTGGCAATGATTTCGTCATAAAATGTTTTCGATACTGTACTTGCTTCTGCGTCGGGCATTGCAGCACATGCCATATATTTTGAAAAATCATCCTGAAATGTTAGTATATACTTATTTCCTGATACAGTTTCAGGTAATGGACCGACTATGTCCATATAAACTTTATCAAAAGGCCTGTTTGGTGTATCTGTTACAACCATCGGCATTTTTGTGAGTTTGGAGCTTTTGTTAGTCTGACATTTTGTACATTTTTTAATGTATTCTTTTACATCTCTTTGCATCCCTAGCCATCTATACTGCTTTCTTATCCTTAGAAGTGTTTTGATAGCCCCTTGATGCCCACCAAGTGGTGTGCTATGAAAATCGCTTAATATTGTTTCTATTTCTTTTGGATTTTTAAGTATGACCACTGTATTTCCTGTGCTGCTTTCAACCACCGCGTCCTTATCCACCTCGTTTGAAATATTCACCTTTTCCTTTTCAGAATTTTTAGACTTTGATCTGGTTTATACCACTGTTATTTGTTTATTTGTTTGTGGTAATCTACTTAAAGCGTCTGCATTTAAGTTTCTTTTCCCAGGCTTGTAAATGATTTCAAAATCATATTCCGATAGTTTACGTCGGAAGCGCGCCAAGCGTGACGTTTGATCCTTAAGGTTTGATATACCACGTAGTGGTTGATGATCGGTGTAAATTTTGAAATGTCTGCCAAGCAAATATGCTCTTAAATTTTTTGTTGTCCACACTATAGCGAGAAATTCCTTTTCAATGGTCGAATACCTTTTCTCGGTATCGCTTAGTGCTCTACTGGCAAATGCTATTGGATTATTTTTACCGACTTCTCCTTGAGATAATATTGCATCATTACTGGCATCCGTAGTTAACAAAAATTGTTGACTAAAATCTGGATATGCCAATACAGGTGGCGATATTATCGCCTTTTTTAATTCCTCGAATGAATTTTGGCATTCCGTTGATCATACGAACTTTGCGTCTTTTCTCAATAATTTATTTATTGGTAAAGCCAATCTTGCCGTATCTTTACTGAACTTCCGGTAATAATTTACCAGACCTAAAAATGCTTGTACTTCTTTTTTGTTTTTAGGTACTGGTATGTTTTTTACACATTCTACCTTTTCTGGGTCTGGCAGGGCACCGTGTTCTGAACATTTATGACCTAAATACACAACTTCACGACGCAAAAAATTGCATTTTTTCGTGTTTAATTTCAGATTATGTTGTCTTAATACCATGAACACATTGCGTAGCCTCTCTTCATGCTCAGGTAAGTTTTTCCCGTATATGACAATGCCATCTAAATAAACAAAACACTCTAGACTTTGTAGTCCTGTGAGTATGTGATTCATGATGCGTTCAAATGTTGCTGGGGCTCCTCTTAGACCAAACGGCATTCGGTTGAACTCAAAATGTCCCAACCCTGTGCTAAATGCTATTTTTTCTCTATCATCTTCATTTGCCAATACTTGGTGGTATCCACATGCTAGATCTAGCGTGGAAAAATATCTGCTATGTCCTAATTGATCTAAAATTTCATCAATTCGTGGTATGGGAAAAACTTGCTTGATTAACTAATCTCCACTTTTCTCGCCATCTTTACCACTTCTCTTTGGGACAAGCAATAGTGGTGAATTCCAAGGTGAGGTGCTTGGTGAAATAATCCCTTCATTTAACAGTTCTCCTACCTGTAGTAGTCTATACTGTTTTTGGTCTATACTGTTTTTGGTTTATTGGTGGTTGGCCCACCAAAGTAGGGATATCATTATTTAATACTGGGGTATATGATAGGCAATCCTCTTCTAATAAAAATATGTCATGAAATGATGCACATATATTTTCCATGGAAGCTTTTTCTTCCTTGCTTATGTGGGGATCTAAATTAATAGCTCCAAATAGCTTCTCTAATCTTTCCCTCACGTTTTGTTCCGATATCATATTTATTGCGGAACTTGCATTTATTTTGAATTCGTTGTAATTTGAAAATTCCGGTTTGAAATTTCTATCAATGATAAATTCGTCTTCTAACGAGTTTAAAATCGGCACATAAACTATGCCATCTTTCACTTTGCTGAGTAGTTCTCCTAAGTAAACTCCTTGTGAAAGTTCTTGTTTGTGTATAACAACTTCTTTCAATGTTGTTTTAACACATAAAAGTGCTATTTTTACAGTTCGAGCTTTTATTGCTGTTTCTGTATTGTATAGTACTCTGTTAAAGTCATTCATCGGCTTAAGCGTGAATGGTATTATTTTCTGACGTTTTTCATTGAAAAAGATTAACTTTTTATCTATAGCGTTTATGACCGTTCGGTTCCAAAAATTGTCCCTACCTACTATTCTATCAGCTGGAACTCCTTGATCTAGTGACACTATGTGTAACTTTAAACTTAGATCTGGGTTCTGCTTGTGTTTGATAGTGGTTGTACCTAATGTGGTAACCTGTCCGCCAAATGCTCCACTTAAATCTTTTCGATTATTTGTATCTAATTCTGGGAAATGCAACATTCCACTTTCTTTGACCAAACTTGTGTCGGCACTGGAATCTACCAACAAAATAAGTTTTCCATATCTGGCCTCTTTACAGGGCACTTCTATGAACACGTCATTTTGATTTGCTTGGTAGAAATTCTCGTTATGCCTGCCATACAAGATGTGTCTCCCAGTTTCAGTATCTTTTGCGTTTGATACGCATTCTATGGGTTTTGGGAGGGACGCCTCAACTACAGTATTCTGTGTATGATTTGTTTTCCCCGCTTTATATTGCTTTAAGTTATTACTCAAAACTTAAAAATTTTTGCTTCTAGTAGTTAACGTATTAACTGCACTTTGTTGTGGTTGACTTACTGTTACTACTTTGTTAAAATTATTTATGATTTCAGATGTAGTTAACGTATCAACTGCATCTAAAATATTTTCTGAAACTTTATTTGTTTCATAATTAGTAGATAACGTACCAACTGCACTTTTTTGTGGTTGGTTTACTGTTACTACTTTATTAAAATTATTTGTAATTTCAGATGTAGTTAACGTATTAACTGCACTTTCTTGTAGCTGATTTACTGTTACTATTTCATCTAAAATATTTTCTGAAACTTCATTTGTTTCATAATTAGTAGATAACGTACCCACTGCACTTTTTTGTGGTTGGTTTACTGTTACTACTTTATTAAAATTATTTGTAATTTCAGATGTAGTTAACGTATCAACTGCACTTTCTTGTAGCTGATTTGCTGTTACTATTTCATCTAAAATATTTTCTGAAACTTTATTTGTTTCATAATTAGTAGATAACGTACCAACTGCACTTTCTTGTGGTTGGTTTACTGTTTCTACTCCTTTTGGCCCTAATTTACTAAGTTTTTTGGGTCCCCAGACTATTGGCCGGTCTTGGGCCCCTCTTAGTTTCCCTGAGCTTTTTCGTAGTCTCTTTTAGCAAAACAATTCCCAATTTCATGTCCAATTCTCTTACACCAACTACATTTACTGGAGGACTGTTGTCCCCCTTGTTGCCGCTGTGAATTTGAACTATTATTTTTTACTTGTTTCCCCATGTCCGTTTTGTTTTGTGAGCATTTTATGTTGGTCATGTGTCCATATTCTGAACACTTGTCACAGAAAGGTGTATTTTTCCTAACATAGCAGTCTTCTCTTGTGTGACCCTTTTTATTACAAAATGAACAAACAATATTTGGTTTTTTGTTATAAGTACTATTTTTCATAAATCTTCCTGAGTTTTGTTGGAATGATTTATTTTGCCTTTCTTGGTTTTGTTTACTCCAATTTTGTGCTTATGTATCATTTCTATATGAACTATCCGGACTAGGTTGAACTATATTCGATTGATAGGCGTTGATTCCCAGTACTGGTTCTATATCCTCTCGCAGATCATCTTCCGCAGAGATTGCTTCTTTGAGTAATTCTTCTAAAGTTCCCGTATTCTTACTCATCATTAACATTTTGAGAGTTGGATTCCTTAATCCCAATCTGAATGCTCTTACTACAGAATTTAACAGTTCCTGTCTGTATACTCGATCTTCCGGAGCTGGATACCTCTTACTGAGGTTATCCATAATGGATGTCTTTAGTGATTTCAATCGCCTAGCGTATGCACGCAAATCCTCAAAGGCTCCTTGTCGAGCATTAATTAATTCTTTTTGGACTGCTTCCAAGGGTTTTTCTCTTATGTATGTTTCCATTAAGGCTTCATACAAATCCTGCATTCTTGTAAAACGAGTCGACCTGACTAACTCGTATGCGTCACCATTCAGATGAAGTCGCACTTTTGAGATCAATTCTCCTTCATCTGCAGGATCGGTGGTTCTCCTCACCGACTCGCATGCCTCTATAAATCTCTATAGATCTGCTTTTACGGTAGGTGACTCAATCCCGGAAAAATAAGGTACTGTATCTCGTACCCATTTTGCAATATGGCTATAGCTTCATGTACTAGACGAAGTTGTTGTGTTATCAGATTGAGGATTCTCTGCATTTATTATGTTTATGCTTCCAGTTTGTAATACTTCTTGCAGGCCTGTTTGTAACTGTACTGGATGCAACGGTGGTTGCGCTGCATTATCCATTTTCAAAACGTCCAGTTTATTTTGATAACATTGAAGTAATTCATTATACTTTTGTTCTATATAAATGAAGTAGTTTTTAGTGAAATACTCATTTGTGGGAAAATCTGTTCGAAATTCCCCTATAATATTGTTATAATCCCAGAAATCCGCCCATATTTTTTCTAATTCCTCAATCCTGTTTGTAAAATGGACAATGGTGCATCTCTGGACTGGAGTTTTCTCAAAATTTTTTTGCATATTTTTAATTTTTTCCCCAAGTACGACTTGTTTGTCGGTCAGTTCCCTCAGTTTTTCTTTTTCCATTGTGGTAGTAGAAATGCGTCTTTCTTTAGATATTAGTTTTTCTGAATTTAGTTGTGCGGTTTTAGGTTGCTCGCTCAACCTCTTGTTTCTGTGCTCTAAGTCTTGAACACGATTTTTAAAATCTTTGATAGACTGACTATTGTCTTCCGAGTCTTGTCCCACTGGCAAAGAAAAATTTAATTTCGAAATATTCCTTTCGTCCAGTGTATCGTGAAGCCTATAATTTTCTTCCTCTAGGCCCTTTATCTGCTCAGCGTTAAGGTTAAGCTGAGTGATATGTTGGTCGTACCTTTTCTTTAGGGCTTTAAAATCGTTTTCCCAACCCTCGGCTATTCCTGCGGTACTGAATTGTTTTTGTTCAGAAAAACTTATAGTTTCGTCTACTATTGAGTCGGCTAATTCAACTGTTGATAAATTGTGGAATCCTTCAATTTTTCACTTTATTAGGGTAAATTGTTCATTATCATCAACTGTTTCTTCTAAAACGTTCCACAATTTATCCGTGAATCTGTACAATTCTCCTAGCAATTTTTCATGGGCGTATTTACTTTGTTGTAAATCGTTCATCACCTTATATTCAAATTTGAATCTTATTTGTGTATGAACAACCTATTGCACTAATAAATTGCCGCAAAAACTTGTAGAATTATTGTACATTCTTGTACTTAGCTTGATTTTGCTAATATACCTAGTCTATTGGTACGAAAACTTTATTGCCCACAGTAGGAACAGTTTCTAATCATAGGCCGCGGACCTTTGCAGAACACGAATCCTTGGAATAGTTGAAAATATTCCTTGGAACCCAAAAACAAATTCTGCAAGGTTTATTCACGATTTATAAAAGGAATTTAAAATTATTTACGAAAACGCGAGTCTATACAGAATAAACGGATCCTCAGAATTAGAAATATACTTTGGTGCCAAAAATAAGTTCTACAAGACCTTCAATGGAGAAAAAATAAAAACTTTTATTACTGAATATAACAAACGTTTTCCCGCGAAAATAACGTTTAAGATTTAAAAAATTTAAATTCTTACAAAATGCCAACTGTTATCAAAATGTTGTTCAATATTTCAAAAAAAATTCTATTGTTTCCAAATTATTTTTCACAAATTCTATCTTCAAAATTCTATTGATAACTGAAATTTAAAAAGTTCTTTCAGAATTTAAACTTTCCAATAAAGTATTTAACAATTGAGTTGTCAAATTCAAAATAAAAAAAAATTTTCCAATTCAATTAGAGAGTGAAAAAATTTATTATTTTGTGAACTTCCAATAAGTTCACAAAATTATTTCAATGAAACCTACTTCCCTACTATATGATGCAGAACATGGACTATGAGGATCAAGTTCTACCTAAGTTCGACCTAAGTTCGATTCGATGTTGCCAACAAATTGGCTGTGCTAGTGGCTGAGAGCCGACATGTTTTAAGAATTTTATGGTTAGTTATATGTTGCAAGGATACTCACCAATTTTATTTCCAACGCTGTCGTACAATTCCTTGATGTTGTTAATGTCTAATCTTCTAGACTCCTTTTGTGGTTCGGTAAACCGGCTGCGCCAATGTTGTACTGCTGCGTGGAAGTGCGAATCCTACCGGCTGTTGTACTGTTGTACTAGTATTTTTCCCGTCCTGGGAAAATACTTAGTAATCTTTTGAAAGCTATATCTGAAAAACAAAGTAAATTTGGGATTAATAATATAAGAATACTCACCTTCTAAACTCGTAGCTATTCCTTTTAAAATAAGTGACACCAAACATCATGTAGTCTTTAATTCAGAACTAACTCTGCTTTCAATCTTTAATTTCATTTTACTTAACACCTATGATAGAGATAATTACAATAACAAATTACATGCTAAAATAATTACTTAGGAATACAATAACAAAAACTTATTCTACTTTACCAAATCTTGGCCTTCAAATATTTGGACTACAAAATTTTGGCCTACAAATATTTATTTGACTTATGCAAAAATTGCAGAAGTCTTATTTAACTCACCAAAGTAGTGAGGTCGGCATATTTCCGGGTTTCACACCTGGCTTTTGCTTGCTGTTTTGTTGTTGCATTTAAGTGCTTGGCGTTCTCATTGTTGTTAATTCTTAACAAGCAGAACTTGCACTTGCAACTTAAATTTATCAACCAAACAACAAATACCCAAAAGTGTGTTGCAATTATTATTGGATGATGTTAAGCATCATCCCAAAAATATGCCAATTAAATTCGTTATAGTATACCTTAGAAGTATTATCATATCCATCCGTTTATTTCACATAATAAAGCATACCCACTCGATTTGTAACGTTAAGTCAACCTTTCAGAAATCGTTGACATGAAATCTCACAATGCTTCAGTTACATTTCAGAAATATTTTATTTTCATGAACGTATCAGAGATACGCAATGAATAGCTCGTGTTTTTTTATTATTCGTAATTCATTGCCCTTCGTATGCATTCGTTGCAAACGATCGCTGACGCTTGCTCAAAACGAAGTGTGTGTGTTTCGCTGCTCACGACTGCGAACGTCAAGAAGTCAATGATAACACAGAGAATAGTTACTCGGCGTTTACACACACAAATTCTTGCCGAAAAGTTTCTTCGTTTGTGGGCAAGAGGGGAAAAACCAAAGAGACGAGGTAAAAAATTTTTCGTATGTTGCAAATGCCAAACAAAAACCACAAAAGAGAATAGACAAGAATTTGTTTCACCGAATTTGCCTGTGTAAACGCCGAGTTAGCAGCATTCGTGAAACTTTATACTGTTAATGCGAAGGGTTGCCATGCATTGCTAATCAAGTAAAAAGTGTGGATAAAATAAAAAAGTAAATATTCGCAGTTTTCGTTTTTGTTATATAAATCTATATTCTTATGAATAAGTAAAATTAAAAATTAATTTTGTTAATATGTAAATATGGTACTATAACAAATACGTTTTATTATTACTACAAATCGAAGTTGTAACGAACCTTTCAGCCAGGGTCTCGGCTCGCCGGTGTCCGGGGTTCGTATACAAAAATTTATATTTTGCATATTGTTGACTAGTTGACTAGTATTTTTGTACTGCTGTTGACTACTGCTGGTAGAAGTGAGAATCCTACCGGCTGCGCCAATGTTGACTAGTAATTTTCCCGTCCTGGGAAAACACTTAGTGCTGTTTTGAAAGCTGTATCTGAAAAACAGAGTAAGTTTGTGGTTAATAATATGAGGATACTCACCTTCTAAACTCGTAGCTACTCCCTTTAAAATAAATAACACCAAACTTCATGTAGTCTTTAATTCAGAACTAACTCTGATTTTAATTTTTAATTTCATTTCACTTAACACCTATGATACAGATAATTACAATAACAAATTACATGCTAAAATAATTACTTAGGACTACAATAACAAAAACTTATTCTACTTTACCAAATCTTGACCTACAAATAGTTATTTGACTTATGCAAAAATTGCATAAGTCTTATTTAATTCACTAAGGTAGTGAGGTCGACATATTTCCGGATTTCACAAGTTGGCTTTTGCTTGCTGTTTTGTTGTTGCGTTTAAGTGCTTGGCGTTCTCATTCTTGTTAATTCTTAACAAGCAGAACTTGCATATAGCAACTTAAATTTATCAACAAAACAACAAATACCCAAAAGTGTGCTGCAATTATTATTGGATGATGTTAAGCATCATCCCAAAAATATGCCATAATATGTTATCTGTTTAAATAAATGTTTGAATAACATATCATGTGTGGTAAAAACCCACAAAAATATAAATGAACAAGACCTTCCATGTATATTACTTTGATAATCCACTTTATTTCTATATCGACACAATATTTATATTAAATTTTATATATATATATATATATCTAAGAATAAATTATAAATACGATTCGGATACTTAATACTTGTTGGCTTTAGCCTCAAGGGGGATCGCTCCGTGCCGCTGGTTTTATCCTGTCCGGCAGCGTAATTTCGTGCCGCGCCGGTACCGCGCAAGGGCGACGATATGGGTGCCGAATTATCTACCACTCGACGTATGCTCTGACTACGACGGACTAATTCCTAGTACGGTGTTTGGGTCTAGTTTCTCTGACAGCGTTTTATATCCGCATACAAATACAACGCAAAAGCGACTTGAAACTTGTATACGTCAATTCAACGTACCCGGCGACCTAATTTCTATGACGGCGTTTCATTACCGCATACAAGTACAACGCAAAAGCGACTTGCCACTTGTATACGTTAATTCAACGTGCCCGTTGAACTACAACTGCGACGGATGCGCTGACTACGGTGACCTAATTTCTGTGACGGCGTTTTATTCCCGCATACAAGTACAACGCAAAAGCGACTTGCCACTTGTGTACGATAATTCAACATGTCCGTTGAACTACAAATGCGACGGATGCGCTGACTACGGTGACCTAATTTCTGTGACGGCGTTTTATTATCGCACACAAGTACAACGCAAAAGCGACTAGCCACTTGTGTACGATAATTCAATGTACCCGTTGAACTACAAATGCGACGGATGCGCTGACTACGGCGACCTAATTTCTGTGACGGCGTTTTATTACCGCACACAAGTACAACGCAAAAGCGACTTGCCACTTGTTTACGATAATTCAACATGTCCGTTGAACTACAAATGCGACGGATGCGCTGACTACGGTGACCTAATTTCTGTGACGGCGTTTTATTACCGCACACAAGTACAACGCAAAAGCGACTAGCCACTTGTGTACGATAATTCAATGTACCCGTTGAACTACAAATGCGACGGATGCGCTGACTACGGCGACCTAATTTCTGTGACGGCGTTTTATTACCGCACACAAGTACAACGCAAAAGCGACTTGCCACTTGTGTACGTTAATTCAACGTACCCGTTGAACTACAAATGGGACGGATGCGCTGACTACGATGACCTGATTTCTGTGACGGCGTTTTATCACCGCATACAAGTACAACGCAAAAGCGACTTGCCACTTGTATACGTTAATTCAACGTACCCGTTTAACTACACATGCGACGGATGCGCTGACTACGGCGATCTAATTTCTGTGACGGCGTTTCATTACCGCACACAAGTACAACGCAAAAGCGACTTGCCACTTGTGTACGTTAATTCAATGTACCCGTTGAATTACAAATGCGACGGATGCGCTGACTACGATGACCTAATTTCTGTGACGACGTTTTATCACCGCATACAAGTACAACGCAAAAGCGACTTGTAACTTGTTGGCGTCAATTCAACGTGTTCGTCAACCTCCTCTTGCGATGGCCGCACTGACTACGGCGACCTACTGTTGATGACGGCGTTTTCTTACCGTATACAAATACAACGCAAAAGTGACTTGTAACTTGTATACGAGCTACAACCTAAGAGGCGATAGAAAAAAATTATTATTAATGGTTTTCTTACCGCTGCTGCTGTTGTCCAGAGCTGTTGAACTGCCGGCTGCTGTGGTCCTCAGAAGAATGACTGATCAAAACTTAAAACCTTTGCCAAGTCACTTCTGCTACCTCTGTAGCTTTTCCACAATAAAGCTTTAACAGCTGTTTAGTGTGGATCGTGGTGACAGCTGTTGAGCAGGGCTACCGCAACTCTGTTACTTTGTGCTTAACTTATGTCTATTTATTCTACTACTACTGCGTTTTTTACGTGTCGCCCCGCGTTGCATTGTATTAACTTAACTAAATATTTTAACTTATATTATTTATGATTAATAATTCATTAAAATGGATTTAAATAAATAAACGAAATGATATTAAGAAATAAATACATAATTCGTGAAGTTAAATAAAATCAATAAATACGTTTGTTTATGTTTTCGGGCGTTTCGACGCGCTGCTATGAAAATTGTGGATGGAAACGAAGCCCACTGACTTCCATCCTCACAAAGTATGTACATTGTATACATACATATATGTAATACTTCTATATTGCTACTAACCTACCTGTTCAGTGTGTTTGAATTACGAAATTATTATTGACATACCTCAAAGCTACAGTTTTACTTTTCAAGTTTTGTATGTGTTGGTTTTTAGAAATTTTTGTAAAAAAAAATTCAGTAAATCTTAAATATTTGTAAACAAAATGTATTAAATGTCACATGATTTCAGGGGCAGCGCAGAAAAAAAATTAGATCTAATTAGAAAAAAGTTATAATAAAAAAAAATTAACCGCAACTGTGTTTCATCAAATTCAATTGTCAATTTTGAGTCATGTGCAGTAGAGTTCATAGCATTGAACAATTTAAATGTGCGTGAACAGAAATTGGCTATAGTAGCAATATAGAAGTATTACATATATGATTGTATAGATACAGTTCTTTATATTTTGAGTGAACTTTTATTTTGCGGGGCACATATGGTTTTAGTTCAAAAACTACGGGTATTCAAAATTTTTGTTATATTTTTATCAATGGCAGCGTATGCAATGCTGCTGCGTTCATTTTACCGTTAATGATTGGTATAGATTTTATGATTTCGCTGCTTTTTCCAAGAAATAATTTTCGTATGATTCGCGAAAAGTTTTAAAAGTTTTCTAGTTTTAATTAGTGAGTTCGGCAGTGCGCAGTGCATTTGAATTTTTGAAATGAAAACAATGGAAACGGAACGGTATAACTATATCGAATAGTAAAACACTATTTTTTTGTTTTATTTTATTAAAAAATCTGAATATTCAAAACTATTATTTTTATTTTACTATTCGTTCTATTTTATTAAAACATGTTAATTTATAAACTTTATAAACTACTTTTATAAATTACTTTTTGTTTTTTTACTCATTTATAATGAACAAATAAAAATACCCGCACGAAAACTACGAATTTTTCACTTTATATTAACCTACGTGATTGGCAATGCATGGCAACCTTTCGCATCAACAATATGAAGTTTCATGAATGCTGCTAACCATTCGCTGCTTTTTCATTGCCCTTTTGACATGTCGAGAGCAGCGAAACTCTTCACATTTCGCTGACAACTGTTGAATATGTAGATTCGCTGTTCGTTTTTTAGCGAATGTTTCATAGCTGCGTAAGAATGCATTCGCGTTCATCTCTGCTACATATGTACATTAGGGTGGTTCTTAAGAAAAAAAAATTGGGGACGCCCCCGTAATCGGTTCAAAACAGGATAAAAACATTTAAAAAATTTATTTAAAATTTTTATCTTTAACCCTTACTGACCCTATTTCAATGTGAAATTTGATTTTAACAAAAATCAATGCGACGCCCTCCCAATCGGTTCGAAACAGTTTAATGTATTTGAAAAAAGCTTATTGAAACTTACCATTAGTTTTTCTGTAAATTGGAATTTAAATTTCATAATTTGCAGTTATGACACAAAAATGTCTGAAATTATTTGGATTTGTATGAGTTAAGGCATTTGCATATGAAACTAAAAAGGTCCAAAACAAACAGAAACAGAACCAGGTCTTTTTAATATTTATTTGTTGTTTTTTTATTTCGATCTAAAGGCCTATAACAAATTTTTAAAATTCATAATAAGTACTGTCTTTTTTTAAACTAAATTAAAATAAGTCACAGAAAAATAATTACAACCAGCAGTTACAATAAAAGTTAATCAAATAGTTAACTTCGTTAATCAGAAATCCGTTACCAACGAAGTTAACTTCGTTAAACATTAAAGCGTTACATATCGTTGCGTTAGTGATCTTCTTCTTATAAAAACTGTTGGTTTGGGCTCTGGAAGATAACAGGTTAGGAACAAAAAAACTAGTAAAGGTGTTATCTTCGGCTAGGCCGAAACTCACATACCCTACACCGCACTAAAAGTACTTTCCAAATAAATGTTAAAAAGACGTTGAAAAGGTTGAAGAAGTCGAAAATAATGTAATAAGGTTCAAAAAGGTTGAAAAGTGTTAAACAGTTGAAAAAAGCTCAAAAAGTCTAAAATATATGGAAACCATTGCAGAAAGTTAAAAGATGTTGAAAAGTTCGAAAAAATGTGGAAAATGTTGAAAGTGGTTAAAAAACTCAAAAATAGTTGCAAGAAGTTGAAAAATGTTGAAACAATTCAAAATTCATAAAAAAGTCGAAAAAATAAAGAAAATGTCGAATCCAGTTGAAAGAGGTTGAAAAAGTGGAAAATATACATATGGAATATTTTGGGAAAAGTTAAAAAGTTGGAAAAGTCAAAGGAATGTGGAAAATGTTGGAAAAAATAGAATAGAAATGCAGAAAACCAAATATGCCACGCCCACTTTTCCAATTCCGCCTACTTTTGGTTCAATAAATTATATTCGTCATTGACTTCCACATACTGAATTTTAGCAAAATAGCTTGTACAGTTTGCGATATATGCCTTAATTAACCTTAAAATTTAGGGCGATGATACACCCACTGATACAATCGAGACTGATCTTGATCCAGAAATAGCTTTCCATAAACAAACCTCTTTTACCAAATTAAGGTATTTTACTGGTATGGGAGGTGCCACGCCCAGTGGTGCTATTTTGCCCGCTTCTGATGCTGACATACCTTATACCAAGTTAACCACCTACATCAAATTGCATGCCAATTGCTGCAATAGTTTTCTTAAAATATCACTTCCAACTTTATGTTAATATGGGAGGTGCCACGCCCACTGATGAAATCCCGTCAAAATTTATTTAACTTTATAGATTATAATAATTGACATCTATTCACCAAATTTTATGAAGATTACTCTCATTGCACCCTATCTAACGTATTTTGCTTATATGGGAGGAACAAGGTCACGCCCACCGATTCTATTGTAAGAAGTACCTTTTAGCAAGTGTGTCTGTCATACTAAATTTCATTACGATTGTTAGTTCTCTAATTATAACGTTTATAAATATTATGGGCTGTGCCACGCCCTTCAACGTGTTTTCCAGTATACTGACGAAGCTTGTATTGATGACTGCTCTCAGTAGTATTGTAGGATCAGGAGAGTTTTCCTAACCGCAAGAACTTTACCGAAATAGCAAAAAATAAATCTACGGGCAACGAGTGTGCAGAAAAAATCAAATTAAAAAACAATTAAAAATAACTCAATGCGACGTCTTTAAATTAAAGGTCAATCGTAGACTAATTTATTTAGTTTGCCAAAACTCTAATGCTTACAAAACTAGTTCTTACAAAATTAGAAAATAGCATAAAGCATAAGAGACAAAAATGAGAGTTATGCATATGTGCATTAGTGAGACAATTGTTAACAGTAAATTTTGTTATGTACTTATGCATATGAATTTACATGTTAGAAAAAACAGTACTAAAATAAAATGTTTGTTTATGTAAATGCATATAAAAAAATGAGTGCATTCAAAGCATAAAGAAAATAAGTAAATTTAAACGCTAAGTACATCGGCTCCCAATCGGTGACCCAACATCCCGGCCCCGTTGAAAGGACATATTTTCAAGCAGGTAGGACTGCAAGTTTCTGAATAGGGCGCCGAATAATTCCTCTCGAAGTTCGAACATCAACGACTCTGATGCGTGAATCTCTGCCTGGTATACAATTGATGACACGGCCTAACTGCCAGCGCTGTGGGGGCACGTTGTCTTCATGGATAATGACCATAGTGTCATTTTTTAAGTTAGGTTGATCATTCGTCCATTTCGAACGTATTTGAAGTTCATTAATGTAGTCATGAGCCCATCGTTTCCAAAAATGTTCCTTGATGCCGCTAACAAGAGCCCATTTTTGAAGATGATCGATGTCAGAAGTTGCAGTACGCTCTTGTAACGATTTTAACGAACTGCCAATGATGAAGTAGGCTGGAGTCAAAATCGCTCGGGTCAGGCGAAAGTGGCGATATAGGACGAGAGTTGAGAATCGATTCGATTTCGACCAAAACGGTGGTCAATTCTTCATATGTGAGTCTTGCGTTCATGAGACTGCGATTGAGATGACCTTTGGCCGATTTCACAGCGGCCTCCCATATTCCACCAAAGTGAGGAGCCCTGGGAGGAATAAAGTGAAAATTAATAAATTCATTAGAGCAACACTTAGTGATTGTAGCTTGATGCTCCTTTTTGAAGAGAAACGCTTTCAGCTCAGCGAGTTTGTTGCAGGTGCCAACGAAATTTGTTGCGTTGTCGCAAAAGATATCTGATGGCAAGCCTCTCCTGCCGATCAGCCGCTTAAGTGCTGCTAAGAAGGCATCAGTGGACAAATCTGATACGACTTCGATGTGAACCGCTTTCATAGCCAAACAAATGAAAATGGCGATGTAAGTTTTATATGGCGTCTTACCTCTTATTCGGAGATAAGTGTTGATTGGGCTACAAAAGTCAACGCCACATCGAGCAAAGCGACGTGATGGAGTTAGCCGCTCAACTGGCAAATTCCCCATCATTTGTTGTAACAATTTGGGCTTGTACCGAACACAGTGGATACAATTATTGACTACGCGCCGAGCAATATCTCGCGCGTTCACAATCCAAAATTCCAAGCGAATGAGAGCTATCAACGCTTTGGGTCCTGCGTGATAATTCTTGAGATGTAAATGACGAACGTAGCTCTCTGATAGATTTGATAACTCAAGACGTCCACCAACTTTTAGTAGATTGAATCCTCCAGTGACGTCAAAAAATGGGTTTAAGAATTTTAGCGTGCCTTTTATTGCCAAATTTTTCTTAAGTGAATGAATTTCTTCAGCGAAGTTCTGTTGTTGTATATTCCATACAATGCAATTTTGCGCATGCTGAAATTCTTGAGAGGAAAGGGAAGCTGCCACAAAGTCGCTATTTAGGTCTTTGTTGAGTCTGCGATAGAAACGAAACATCCAAGCGATGACACGTACACTGCGCATGTGAGAGCTGTACTTTTCAATAGTATCAGGAATATAGTTATTTAAAACTGATATTTTAAATGCGAACTTCCACTTTTCTTTGTTGATTTCATCCATATCTAAATTGTCGCATTTATTTTTCGGCCAATTGTGCATGTCTTCGGTTAAAAACGAAGGGCATGTGTACCATATTGAATTGCGAAGCTCTTCCACTGTGCTGCCTCTAGAAACAATGTCAGCTGGATTACTTTGCGTTGGGACACGCCTCCAATGGACATCAGTTGTGAGATCTTGAATCTCAGACACTCTGTTTCCAACGAAGGTAGATAGCGTAGCTGAATGAACCCTGAGCCAGTGTAGCACAATTTGCGAATCTGTCCAAAGATATACATCAATATCATTATTTGCGAAAATTACCTTTATTTTGTTGTAAAGTCTGGAGAGAAGCAGAGCGCCACATAATTCAAGTTTTGGTAGTGATTGCTTTTTGGTCGGTGCAACTCGTGACTTTGCTGTAAGAAGACGAACACAAATTTTGCCCGAGGTGTCAATCACACGAGTGTAAATGCAACAGCCGTAGGCGCGAATGGAAGAATCACAAAATCCATGTATCTGAATTAATTGTGCATTCGATGACAAACAATATCTTGGAATGGAGATAAGCGAGAGTAATGATAAGTTTTTTAGAAAATTATCCCATGCCAAGTGCGAATTTTGCGGTACTGATTCGTCCCAGTCTAATTTGAGCAACCATAGTTCTTGTAATATTATTTTAGCCATAATCACTACTGGTGCTAAGAGTCCAAGAGGATCAAATAATGATGAGGCAATCGAAAGAATAGTGTGTTTTGTAGCGCAGTTGGTTTTATTTTGCTTTGGTTCAAAAGAAAATAAAAATGAGTCACTTTTCTGGTCCGATTTTAGTCCTAATGCACATGTGAGTGCTGCATCTTCAATATCTAAATTTTTAATCGTATTATCATCTCTGTAATCTGGATGATTCGAGTGCCACTTTGCTAATTCAAAGCAGCCTAGTTTCACAATTTTGTCACCTCATATTTTATCTGAGATAATTCACTGAGTGAATTTGCACCACATAAAAGGTCGTCAACATAAAATGACGATTTTACGACATCTGAGCCAATTGCAAAATCTGAAGCATGTTGATCTGCCAAATAAAATAGACTTCACACGGCAAGATATGGCGCAGCAGCCATCCCATACGTCACGGTATTGAGCTGGTATGTGACAATTTCTTGATGTGGTGAATTTCTCCATAAAATATATAGATACTTGCGATCTTTTGGTTCGACAAGTACCTGCCTGTACATTTTAACGATGTCAGCAGTGACGGCATAGCGATAGAGACGAAAACGTAAAAGCAAAATAAATAATTCGCTCTGAAGAGTAGGACCAACCATTTGAATATCATTAAGAGATTTTTGTGAAGTGGTTCGACACGAAGCGTCAAAGACAACTTTTAATTTAGTTGAAGTGCTAGTTGGTTTAAGCACACAATGATGTGGGATATAAAAGTGAGGCTCTTTCAAATTTGGGTTTTTTACCAAACTCATATGGCCCAAATGCTCATATTCATTCATAAAGGCAACATATTGCGCTTTAAGTTCGGGTGAGCGTGATAAACGACGTTCTTGCGCTACAAACCTCTGCAATGCTATAGCGTGAGAATGACCAAGACAAGTTGGATCATCTTTAAAAGGCAATTTGACAACAATCCTGCCATCAGGATTTCTTGAGACTGCTTCAGTGTTCACTTGTTCACAACTATGCTGGTCCACACTTCCGCCGTGGCTGAAACTTCATCAAGTTTCCACAAACGCTCTAACTTTTCATCTATAAAGTCATGAGAAGTGAGCAAACATGTAGATATTTGTGTGTTGAGTGGCCTTTGATATCGACCTGAAACCACCCAACCTAGCAATGTTTTTTGCAAAACAGGTAATTTTTCGCCAAGACGAATTTGGCCAACAGAAAGAATATTGAAGAAACTTTCTGTGCCTAAAAGCAAATCGTGAAATTGTTCATCAGCGAGCTCAGCGCGCGGTGGCAAATTCCATGACGAGACATCAATTTCAGCTTCTGGCTGATATGCGATATGTGACGTCACACAAAATGAAAGTGGAATTTCAAAATTGTTTAAGCGAGACTTAATAGTTGTTGAAGCTTTATATTTTATATTTGTAAACGAATTTCCAACGCTATGAATTTCGATATTATGTTTGCCACGAGGCAATTGCATTTTTGAGAAAATTCGTCGGTAATAAAATTAACCTGCGAGCACGAATCTAACAAAGCTCTGCCAAGTTTATAGCAACCTGAAGCATCCTGAACCAAAACCATAGCAGTGGCGAGAATCACATTATCTGTGGACGAATTTTCCATGTGCGTATGAGCTGCAGCCTCTCTTGAAGTACAGGGCAATGATGACGATGTTGTCGTTGATGACAACTGAGGTGCAGGTGACCGCGCTGGTGTATAGCTAGGAATAGAAATATTGTCGGCAGTGCTGACGAGATTAGTTTTATGCAATAAGCTGTGATGTTGACGCGAACAGGTCCTACATCTATGTGCTGAGGAGCAATTTGATAGTTGATGCCCTTTGGAGAGACAATTAATGCAAAGACCAAGTTTCTTTACATTTTCAAAACGACGGACAACTTCAAGCGACTTAAATCGATCACGATTATTGATCTTATGATTTGTGCTTGAGCAAAAAGAGCATACTGGATTCGAGCAAGCAAACGAATAGCCTCTATTTTGATTTCTATTTGGTTGTAGTTTTTTAGAAATTTTATCAAGTTTAGGCTCAACGAAATTAGCACCCTCAATTGATTCAAGATACTGACAATGGCTCTCTAAAATCATTCTACAACTGTTCCAAGTTGGCAACTCTTTAAATTCTAGTGACTGCTTCCACTTTTTATTAGATTCCTCATCAGCTTTTTGCAAAACCAAATAAATTAACATGGCTTGAGAAATTTCTTTTTCCGAATTTAACGACAGCAGTGAACCATATAGAGCCGAAGCGTTGTCGACAAGACTTCGGAGCTGACTACCACTAGGTTTAGAAATTGCAGGCAAATCAAAAAGCGATGAAATATTTTCGAGGAAAATTAAAGTTGTGTTGTCGTAGCGTTCCTTAAGCCTTTCCAAAGCTTTAGGGTAATTTTCATTTGTTATTTGGAAAGCTTTAACAGTTTCTGTTCAGTTTCACTTATTCAATTATAATCTCACATACATATTTTACACATATGCAACCCCTTAAGCATATCAAAATGTTTAGTATTGACAAAATGCAAAACATTGCAATTTATTTGAAGTCAATGTTCGCTTTTGCTTTATTGACAAAATGCAAACATTGCAACTTCTTTAAAGTCAATGCTCGCTTTTGTTTTGTTTATGGTGGCTGCATTTTAAGTAGGTCACAATTTTTAAATTAATGAAATTATGATTTGGTACACAATTTGTAATTATCGATTAAGTATATAATAGACATAAATTAAATAAAATTTTGCCATTACATAGCAACTCAAAAAGAAAGCAACACCTATTTCATATTAAAGGTTTTCTTTGTCATTTTTTTTGATATTTAGTGGCCAACACAGCAAGACACCCCCGACCACTGGTAAGGTGCCTTGCTTTCATTTAAACACTGTTATTGTGGGTTTATGTGCCTGCAATAACAATCAAACAACCTAAATAGTACTGGTTCAAGTGCCAGGACTATTTTAGCGTTATAGGCAGGTAAACTAACCTTTGCCGCAAAACATTGGTGACCCCGACGTGATTCCAGCATAAGGTGGACACAGCAGCCATCAGATCATACAACAGTCAGCATAAGGTGGACACAGCAGCCATCAGATCATACAACAGTCAGCATAAGGTGGACACAGCAGCCATCTGATTATTCAACAGTCAGCATAAGGTGGACACAGCAGCCATCTGATCATTCAACAGTCATCAGCAAAACGGTGACACATTTTGGCCAGGATACAGTCTGCATCAAGACAATCCAGCCTAACTAATCCAAAGGTGGACACAGCAGCCATCTACTACCAGTAAACAACTCGTTTTCATCTATTCATGATGGTGTTCAACGGCTTGGCAAAGATCCAGCAATCCCTTGGAGAAGAAATCCAAAGCGTAGTGAGGAACTTTAAAAAGGATTCCTCAGAACGGAAAGGGACATCAAATTACTTTCAAGAGCGTTTACGGCGAATAAGCCAAGCATGGGAAAAGTTTGAGGAAACAGATACAAAAATCCGCATATTGAACGACCTCCCATTGGAACACGACTACTTTTCAAAGGACTATTACACCCAAATAGCCGAAGTAGTCGAAACTTACACAAAAATCTTCGAGGAAGCAGCTGCAAAGATAGACGCAACTAACTCAGTGAAATCGGTGATTCCACAAAGGTCTGCAGTTAGTCAGCATACAACTACAGCATGCAGTCAGCAACATACGCAGAACATCCAAGGTCCAGATGACACACGTACAGATGATGCTGACCAGCAGCAAAGGGGGCTTATTCGAAAATTTGAAGCCCAACTGTCAACATTAAAAAGACACCTGGCCAACGCTGAATCTACACAAACAAACCATTCACGTATCTCCAGTGAGCTGAAATTAAACACGATCAAACAGCTTTGGGGAAAAATAGAACAAATCAACGATGAAATCTGGCAGCAAATGGAAGACCCATCATCCAAAGGATACGACCTGTCCACGTTCATCCAATTGGAAGAGGAGGTGGTACAAAAGATAATCGTTCTAACTGAAGATCTGGAAAACTACCAAGGGAGCAATCCAGATACAATGCAAGTCAGCACAGCAAGCTTGCGGGGAGCTCTACCACTGCCAAAGGTTGTTCTCCCAAAATTTGATGGTGATTACATGAAGTGGCGTCAATTTTTTGATTTATTTCTTCAAATGATTCACAACCAAGCGCTACCAAATGTGCAGAAGATGTGGTATTTGAAGTCAAACGTCACTGGAGAAGCAGAAAAGCTAATTCGACATCTCTCATTGAGTGAGGCGAATTATACAACAGCCTGGACGTTACTTCAAGATCGGTACAACAACCAAAGAGTCCTAACAAACACTCTTGTATCGAAATTATTGGAGCAGCCAACCTTATCAGCAGCGTCATCCAAAACAATCAAGGAGCTGCATGATACAACACAAGAATGCTTGTTAGCATTGGAAAATCTGGGAGTAGTGACGAACTCATGGGATCCGCTACTACTTCCAATTTTAATAAAGAAGTTGGATCGCGAAACTCATATTTTATATGAGCAAACTATTGCAAATCATAAAGAAATTCCAAAATTAAACGAATTTCTTACTTTTTTGGAAGCCCAGTTCCAAATGATGGAGGCTATTGGGGCCAAACAAAGACCTATGAAAGTGCTAACAACAACAGTACATCAAAAATGTAAATTCTGTCATGAAAAAGAACACTTTTTGTTTACATGTGCCAAATTTTTGAAGGCTTCAGTTAAAGACAGGATGAATCATGTGATCAAAAATCGACTCTGTACAAATTGTCTCAGAAGTGGGCACAGCACCTCTAATTGTCATAGCAGATCTTGCACCAGATGTCAGAAAAAACACAATACATTGTTACATCAGGAAAAAGACGGTCTACACATAGCTGCAACATCTTCTAATGAACATAATTCAAACTCTCCTGTTAGCCTTACAACCTACAACAACACCCAAAAAAAAGGCTACGTGCTACTTAGCACAGCTTTAATTAAGGTAAATACAGCAAATGGAAAGGTGATAACCTGCAGAGTACTGTTGGACTCTGGTTCCCAAATCAACATTATTACTAGCAGGCTTGCAAAACGCCTTGGTGTATCAAGTCAGATGACCTCAATGTCCATAGAAGGAATTGGAAGGAAAAAACAAGTTTCAACTCAGCGGGCCTACATTAATATTCAGTCCCGTATAAATGGATACCAAAAACCATTGGAAGCATACGTTCTGCAACAAATTACTACATTGCAGCCTTCGCAATCGTTAGATACATCATCATGGTCAATTCCAAAAAATATTGAACTAGCAGACCCTTACTTCAACCAAGCGGCGAATATTGACATCCTTTTGGGAGCAGAATTTTATCATCAATTGCTGACCATTGGACAAATCAAACTATCAAGTGATCTACCTATACTTCAAAATACCGTTTTTGGATGGGTTTTTTCAGGAAAAGTAGGCGACTCCTACCTTGATAACAGGAACGAGTGTGCCGCAACATGTGGCATATGTACAAAAACTGAGGAAGATCTAGATGAAATGATTCAACGATTGTGGCAGATGGATGATCCGGAACCTAAAAATTCAAAGTTAACTATGGCAGAAGAATTATGCGAGACACACTTTCAAAACAACACTCAAAGGGACTCATTGGGACGCTTCATGGTAAGGCTACCATTCCAACAAGATCCTGAGAACCTAAAAGATTCAGAAACAATAGCACTGACCAGATTCTTTTCCCTTGAGAAAAGACTATCTAAGGATCAAAACCTCAGAGAACAGTACGTCAAATTTATGAACGAGTATGAAGAATTGGGACATATGGAGCAGATAACCACTAAAAACAAATCTACACCACATTATGTTATCCCGCATCACTGTGTACTGAAACCAGATAGCAGCAGTACAAAACTTAGAGTAGTGTTTGACGCCTCATGTAAAACTAGTTCTGGCATATCACTGAATGACATTTTATTTACTGGGCCAACAGTGCAGAGTGAACTGTTTTCGATCCTTCTGCGGTTCCGATTACCAAGATTTGTTTTTTGCACCGATATTCAAAAAATGTATCGACAAATTTCAGTGCACCCAGCGGATAGGAAATTTCAAACTATTTTTTGGAGGAATCATCCTGGTGAGCCTGTCCGCCATTATCAGTTAAACACAGTGACATATGGCACCAGATCCGCCCCGTACTTAGCAACAAGATGCCTACAACAGCTTGCAGAAGAAAATACAGAAAAATTTGAACTGGGAGCACAAGTCTTAAAAAATAATTTTTACGTAGATGACTGTCTCAGTGGATCCAATAAACTATCAACGGTATTGGAGATGCAGAGTCAACTGAAACGCATATTAGAACCTGTTGGCTTTAAACTTCGCAAGTGGTGTGCAAACCACCCTCAAATATTACAAGATATTGATAAGGATGATCAGGAAATTGATTTAGATTTTGACAATGATGATAATACCTCCATAAAAACACTTGGGTTAGTCTGGCAACCAAAACAGGATAAATTTTGCATCAGATCTACGCCTCATGCAACAAACAAAATCACGAAACGCACAATCACGTCAGAAGTTGCAAAAATATTTGATCCATTAGGGATACTTGGCCCAGTTATAGTAACAGCCAAGATCATCATACAAGACTTATGGCAATTAAAACTTTCCTGGGACCAGGCAATACCAATCGAATTACATTCCAAATGGATGACCTTCCGAGACGATTTAAAGGCACTGAACAATTTTAGCTTTGAAAGACACGTTTTTGGACAACATGTAGCATCATCTGTTCAACTTCATGCCTTTTGTGATGCATCAGAAAAGGCCTACGGAGCTGCAATTTTCGTGCGTGCAACGTTAAAAGACGGTCGCACAGTCGTAAGACTACTATGTTCAAAATCCCGGGTGGCACCTTTGAAAAAACAAACAATTCCACGCCTGGAGCTATGTGCAGCAGTCCTCAGCACAACGTTAATGAAAAGGGTGAAGAACGATCTTAATCATAAGGGACAGATACACTTTTGGACGGATTCGGAAATTGTACTCTATTGGATAAACTCAAAATCATCTGCACTTCAAACGTTTGTCGCAAACAGGATCAGCCAGATCCAAGAATTGACAGTGGCAGATCAGTGGCGCCACGTTTCATCAAGTGACAACCCAGTAGATGCACTGTCACGAGGATTAATGCCATCAAAATTGCCAGCCAGTCACTTGTGGTTCTTTGGTCCTTTGTTTTTGCATGGAAATGAAAATAATTGGCCAGTTAAATTCACCAAGTTAACTTATAACCCACAGTGTCCGGAAATGAAGCAAAAATCTTCCATCGTAACTGAAACAATGAATAAAGATGAACAAACAACATCCAATGTAACATCAGTGGCACTCGATTCACAAAGGGATTGGATTTACAAAATCAATCATGGAAACTCATTCAACACACTTCAACGAGTAGTAGGTCACACACTTCGATTTATACGACGCATGAAAGGTATAACATGCAATGAGTTGACGCTAAGCACACAGGAACTAAATGACGCTCTTGTTACAATCATCAAGGTCATTCAAAAAAATGATTTCAGCGATGAGCTCAAAGAATTAAAGAAAGAAAGAACGGTAAAGGCCCAAAGCCCGTTAGCAGCCTTTTCTCCGTTCCTAGACAAGCAAGGTGTTATTCGTGTTGGAGGAAGACTGGAAGCTTCATCATTAAATTATGACGCCAAGCATCAAATTTTAGTTCCATACAATGACACATTGACGAAGCTTTTAATGGAAAAGGTACACAAGGAAAATATGCATTGTGGAGCTCAAGCGCTCATATCATTCACAAGACAGAAATTTTGGCCAATCAAGGCAAAAATTATGGCTAGAGCAATCATCCAACGGTGCGTTAAATGTAACAAGGCGAAACCAAAGATGTACTCCCAAATAATGGGAAACTTACCTGCTGACAGAATAACACCTAATCGACCATTCATTATTACCGGTGTTGACTACTTTGGACCAGTCTGGATACATTACAAAATTCGAGGAAAACGTCCTCAAAAGGCTTATGTAGCAGTATTCTGTTGCTTCACTACAAAGGCTGTCCACTTGGAGCTCGTTAGCGACCTCACAACAGATGCCTTCATAGGAGCTTTAAAAAGATTTATTGGCCGAAGAGGTCATTGCCAAACTATATACTGCGACAATGCAACAAACTTCATTGGTGCCAGTAACCAATTACAGGAATTAAAAAATATTCTTCAATCCCAAAGAGCTAACGAAAAGATAACCACAGAATGCAACAATAGAGGCATTACTTTTAAATTCATACCTCCAAGTTCCCCTCACTTTGGAGGCCTATGGGAAGCAGCTGTTAAATCTGCAAAAGGTTTACTCATAAAAATCTTGACATCGGCATCCCTTACGTATGAGGAACTTGAAACAACGTTGGTTGAAGCAGAAGCCATTTTGAATTCACGACCTCTAACTCCCATGTCAAATGATCCTAATGACATGACAGCTCTTACACCAGGTCATTTTTTGATTGGAGAACCAATTAATTCATCAATTGATCCAGTTTCCACACCCACTAGTAACTCATTGCTAACAAGATGGAAACTGGTGACACATATTAAAGAAGAGTTCTGGAAACGATGGTCCCTGGAATATTTGAATGAACTTCAGTATCGTCACAAGTGGAAAGAACAAAGTTCAAATGCAAAGCTTGGTCAAATGGTTATCATAAAAGATGACAATACTCCCTCATTGCGGTGGCCTTTAGGAAGAATTGAAAAGATTTATCATGGTCAGGATGGAGCTGTACGCGTAGCAGATGTTCGCACAGCGTCGGGGGTTCTTAAAAGACCTATACATAAGTTGTCACCATTACCAATTGAACCAACTGAGGAATTTACACAGGTTAATTCTGAAGAGGTAGATGATTTACAAAAAAAACGCGCACGAAAGGCATCAGTTGACAGCAGCAAGACCGTATTGATCACTCTTATGATTACACTTCTAATGTTACCACTAGCATTAGCACAAAACGTTAAAATACAGAAGTTTAACTCAGATATTGGTATACATTTTGAAGAGATTGGGAGACTCAAACTTGCTACAAGCCAATGGAACCTCATTGTCTACTATGATTTAGAACCATTAAAAACCGACATCATCGCACTGAAAAATGGTATTTCATTCCTTCATAATATATGTGGCAGAATAAATCGACAATGCAGTTGTAATACCACTTTATCTCATTTTCAACATATGGCTGATGTGCTTCAATTAGACAATTCCTTTTTGCCGACAGGTCGTGTAAAAAGAGGTGCCATAAATTTTGTAGGAAATGTGGCAAATTCACTTTTTGGAGTACTGGATTCCAATTACGCAGAAAAAATGTCACATACTATAGAGGAAGTAAAAGACAATGAAGATTATCTATTGAGATTGTTAAGAAACAAAACATCAATCATAGACTCCACTCTTAACTTAATAAAGGTAGACCGAAACACTACTAAGTTGAAATTCGAGCAAGTGGAAGGTCAATTAAATCTCCTCACAAAGGCAATAGAAAACATCGAAACGTCTGAATACCAATTCCTTCTATTCCAAACTTTCACATCCTTATCAGATCAACTGACACTTATTATTATCAACATACAGCGGGTGCAAACTGCACTCCTTGACGTATTGACCGACACACATCATGGAAAAATAAGTCCAGCTTTACTATCTGTAAATCAACTGCGCAAGGAGCTAAGAAACATCAAGGCCCACATGCCAGCCAACTTGGATATACCAGTCAAAGATGAGGACGCCATACAGTTATATAAAATCATGACAGTCAAGGGAGGAGTAACGAATGACAATGCAGTATTTCAGATTTCACTTCCACTGACCATCCAAGAACAATTTGATATACTTAAAATGACACCTATTCCAACCATAATTAACAATACACTAATAACTGTTGCACCTTGCGCGGACACAATTGCCATTGACAAACATATGGATCAGTACATACCATTAAGTCAAGCTGATATTAAATCCTGTATTATCATTCAACAGGATCAAGTTGTATGCACCACTCGTCCAAGGTACCACAAAGAATCTCAAGTTTGTTCCTGTGAACTTGGGCTTCTCCAAAATGAAACACATGCCACCTGCAATTTAGAAAAGATTGAACAAAACTCAACATGGATTCAAACGGAACAACAAAACCAATGGATATTTGCGTTAAAATTTCCTACTCGGTTGACGATCGTATGTGACCAGAACTCACAACAGGTATCTTTGGCAGGTTCGGGGATTCTCACAATTGCACCCCAGTGTGTTGCCAAAAACAGCATTTTGACACTGGATGGATTCCATCTCATATCCAGCTCAATACGCACTTCCTACACTGGTTTCGGAAGTGTTCAAAGGTTATCCAATCCAGAGCAAATAAGAGCCGTATTAAGAAATGACACTAGTATCCTTTATGATGACCAAATAAAAAATCTTACTGAATTGCATATGCTATTAACAACAGAAAATTTTATACTGCCACATAAACTACAACATCAAAATACTTGGAACACCGCATTTGCCAGCACAGCATTAATTTTAGCAGTCATAATAATATTATTCATCGCTATAAAGCACATAGTAAGACGATTCACATCAACAACAACAAAGCCTACACCTCAGCCACGTTCGACTGGGCAGCAAAAACCCGACTTCGCTATCAATTTGGACGACAGCAGTTGAATTATATTCAACGGGGGGAGGATGTTCAGTTTCACTTATTCAATTATAATCTCACATACATATTTTACACATATGCAACCCCTTAAGCATATCAAAATGTTTAGTATTGACAAAATGCAAAACATTGCAATTTATTTGAAGTCAATGTTCGCTTTTGCTTTATTGACAAAATGCAAACATTGCAACTTCTTTAAAGTCAATGCTCGCTTTTGTTTTGTTTATGGTGGCTGCATTTTAAGTAGGTCACAATTTTTAAATTAATGAAATTATGATTTGGTACACAATTTGTAATTATCGATTAAGTATATAATAGACATAAATTAAATAAAATTTTGCCATTACATAGCAACTCAAAAAGAAAGCAACACCTATTTCATATTAAAGGTTTTCTTTGTCATTTTTTTTGATATTTAGTGGCCAACACAGCAAGACACCCCCGACCACTGGTAAGGTGCCTTGCTTTCATTTAAACACTGTTATTGTGGGTTTATGTGCCTGCAATAACAATCAAACAACCTAAATAGTACTGGTTCAAGTGCCAGGACTATTTTAGCGTTATAGGCAGGTAAACTAACCTTTGCCGCAAAACAGTTTCCAATGCTGGGCCTTGGAGACAATTGAGAAGATGATTGAATTTTTCTATGTTAGATAAATTCAATTCGCGATCAATAATTTGCGTAAAAGATACAATGAAATTTTTATAAGCTGATTATTTGCCATTAAATGTTGGCAGTTTTAACTGTGGTAATTTAGAATGCGGCATAGGCATGAAACAGGTGACATCCGACATTGAGGCGTTGTGTACATCGTCTCCTAATCTTAATTGAATAGCTAATTTTGTGGTAATGTAGAGCTCTTCAATGTCAGAACGACAAGAATCATCTGTATCAATTTTTTCAATGCTCGTTTGCACAGTGAGAATTTGCTTGAAATACGATTCAAGTATGCCTAAGCGACATTTGAGTTCGGCTGAGGAAAGAGTTTTCCGTTCCCCTTTACCACTGCTTTCGACGATATTTTTAATGCGCGTAATACTTTTCTTTGTATTAGCTCTCTGCTGCTTAAGCTCTTCGATGGTCATTGTGACCGACATTGCTAATTGTTCAACAATACAAAAACAAAATGAATAGAATAAGAGCGCAAGAATAGCTGCAGCTATGATTGCAGTAAACGATAGCAACAGCAGACGACAATGCTCACGCACAATAGGCGAGCAAGTCAAAGACAAAAGAATTGAGCAGCGGTGAGAAACAGTTGCGACGACAAGAGCGAAGACGACGACAAATGGCAAAAAAAACGCAGTAAGATGCGCCGAAAATGCAAGCAGCGGCAGCGGCTGCGATTGCTGCAGCTTAAACGATCCGACGCTAGCAGCGAAAATTTAGCAATTTTGCGTGTTGCTACGCAAGCACTATAGCGGGATTTTTGGGTAAGCGGGATCTTACCAAGTTGATACAGTTTACGAAACTGTACTTTACATATATTTTTAGCGATGTTTCTGGTACTCCCTTAACAGGCGAATTTAAAGCCAAGTCCCACGACTAGATGAAAATGCTTATGAGTCCAACGACGAACCAGGAAATAAGACAGGAACAATAACCTTTTATGTTAGTTTTTCAACGACGCGAATGCCACGAATTTTTCCACAAATTTATTTTAAAAATATTTTTAAATGTCTTTATTAAATTTAAACACTCGTGCCCCACGTTGGGCGCCAAAAATGTAGGATCAGGAGAGTTTTCCTAACCGCAAGAACTTTACCGAAATAGCAAAAAATAAATCTACGGGCAACGAGTGTGCAGAAAAAATCAAATTAAAAAACAATTAAAAATAACTCAATGCGACGTCTTCAAATTAAAGGTCAATCGTAGACTAATTTATTTAGTTTGCCAAAACTCTAATGCTTACAAAACTAGTTCTTACAAAATTAGAAAATAGCATAAAGCATAAGAGACAAAAATGAGAGTTATGCATATGTGCATTAGTGAGACAATTGTTAACAGTAAATTTTGTTATGTACTTATGCATATGAATTTACATGTTAGAAAAAACAGTGCTAAAATAAAATGTTTGTTTATGTAAATGCATATAAAAAAATGAGTGCATTCAAAGCATAAAGAAAATAAGTAAATTTAAACGCTAAGTACATCGGTTCCCAATCGGTGACCCAACAAGTATCATCCCTAAAATTTCTATAAAGACCGAATGTGCCAATTTTGAATTATACGAAATCATAAATTTTAATTGTTAAAAAGCCCCACACCCACTTTTCCAATTCCGCCCACTTTAAACGCAATTCAAGATATATATGATCTGTATCCGTGTACCAAATTTCATCACAATATCTAGCACGGTTTACGAGTTATGACTTTATAAAAGTTAAAATTTAGGGCTGCGCCACGCCCTTTTAAGAGTCTTTACAAATTCAAAACCCAACTCAATCTTAATTTTGTTCACATGTTCACCAAATCACCAAGTTTCATCAAAATCGCAGCAACTTTTTTCAAATTGGACTGAGGTATATTTACATAGAGTATGGGCGGTAGGTGTGGTCGTGACCCGATTTCGCCCATTTTTATATGCTAGCAGCTTGCAAGAAGGTGTGACCTGTGTGCCAAATTTCATTGAATTAGCTTGCTTACTTTTCCCGAAAGACAGACAGAAGGTGTGACCTGTGTGCCAAATTTCATTGAATTAGCTTGCTTACTTTTCCCGACAGACAGACAGATAGACAGTTACCAACTAGTATGCTGTTTAAACTCAGGGTGCCTTTTTATGGTAGCAGAAAGTAAACCGGCCGTGCACATAATTAAGAACGGTCTGTGTTGTCAGTAAGTAAGATCACTTAAATTGATTTGAATGTATTTTACTACCAATGATTTGAAAACTATAAGGGTAAAATTTAAGTATGACTGTCACTCGGTTGTGCAGTGTAGGGTTGTCAGATTTTTGAAACACAAAATCAGTATATTCAAGTATATTCAACGCAAAAAATCAGAACAAAATTTTATACCTCATTCATTGTCAATATAAAAATCACAGCTTAATCACATTGCAAAATTTTGTATTTGCAAAAAAAAGTCACAATTTTCCGGATTCCACAAAATAACATATTTTACACATTACGAAAACTTCATGGTGACCCTACACTGTGCAATTTGCTGTTTTCATTTATGTACTTAAAAAAAAAGGTATGAGTATACAAAATTTAATTTAATTAAATATGCTACAAAACAGGGATGTTGCGGATGCCGATTTTTTCAAATCCGCAGGTGCGGATGCGGATATTTGAAGGCTCACATCCGCGGATGCGGATCTTAAGATTTTTTATAAATTTATAAGAAATTTTTATATATGGACTATATTATATGGGTGCAGAAATTAAATAAAAGAAGTAAATTTTAATAATTTTACTAAATATTTATTATTTAGTACGAAAAGTTAAAAATTGGAGCAATATATTTAATAAATAGTGAAATTGCAGCTTTTTCGGGGTTAAGCTTATTGCGCATAGACTCGTAAATTAGATCCGCGCTACTAAACAGTTGTTCGCTAGGAACACTGCCTGGTGGTGTCGATAAAAATCTGCGCGCTATTGGTGTTAGCAGTTTTAACTCTTTTCGATGAACGCTCCACCATTTAAGAGGATTTTCATCTAAATGGGCCCTTTTTTTAATGCGATAAGCAATTAATTCTTTTTTGAGTATAACTTCAGCACTATAATTTTCTGATATTTCTTCACTTTCATCTTCACTTGATGAATCTAATATCATAGCCAGCTCGCTTTTTAAGCATGGTTTTTTGACTATACCAGATGTCCCTTGTCCGACTGAATATTCAGATTCACAATACACTCAAAAATTGAACAAAGTGCCGAAATCCTGTCACCGACTCATCGCTACTATTAGTCGCATTGATTATTGCGGATGTGGATGCAGATGTCCAAATCTATGCGGAAGCTCCGCAATTGCGGATGCGAATATTCGTAACATTCCTGCTACAAAACAAGGATCATTTTACAGCCTCTTAGGTACGCTACTGGTAATAATTAAGTATGAAATGTAACAATTATTTAGTAGTTCAAATAAAATCTAAAAATCACTGCAAATCAGTACTAATCAGTACAAATTGGTAAAAATCAGTTCACTGTTTTTCATGAAAAAAAAAATTAAAAAACCCTTTTGAGCCTAAAAACTAATGAAAAATAATTTTTATATATTTTTGTTTAATGGCTTTTAAAAGTATTTTTGATTACATTCAACAAAGAAAAGAAAAAAACATGTGTGCAGTTCACACGCGGTAGAAGTGAAACTGCGAAAGAATGAGATGAAAATGTTTTATTCAATTGATAAAAGTTGACGGGATCTAGAATAGGTACAGTAAGGCTTTGGTAGTTAATCAGTGAATTACTTGAAAAAGTTTAAGAAATAGCAAATCTTTCCACGTTTATGCCTCAGAATTTGATTAACCAATCTAGAAGCTGATAGTTTTAGTGCACTCAGCTCGATGATTTCTTTAAGTTGATATATAATTTACTGCTGTAGATATTCTAGATGCCGTAAATTTTTATCATTTTAATAAACATTTTCGTCGCATTCATCGCAGTTTAGTTTTTTAAAGGTTTTTTTTTTTTGTTCTATTTAATTTCTTTTATTTCGTTTATTTGTTTTTGCTTCGTAGACCCTGGTTGTCAGTATGCAATGCAATTGTTAGTTTTGTATTTTATATTCTTCTAATAAATAATAATAATAATATGTACATATTTGTTTTTTCATTGCATTTACGTCCACGCAATAAACATAAAATAAGCTTATGCGGCAGCATTTGTTCCAAAGCTCTTTGAACGCACGAAGTGTGTCGACTCTTGCACGATTTCCGACCGGTACTCGGTAAAACGAACGAAGCTGTCGCATAAACAAAATCATAGATAGCAATCAACGTAATTTTCCTCGCTATAGCAAGGCTTTGGTAGTTGACCAGTGCATTGTTTGACAAGATTGAAAAAATAGAAAATCTTTCCACGCTTATATCTCAGCTTTTGGTTGCCCGATCTCAAAGCTGATAGCTCTGATACTCTGCTTGATGAGTACTTCAATTTGATATATAATTCATTGCTGTAGCCATTCTAGATCCTACTTAAAAAAAGCGTGTTATGACTTCATGTTTTGCGTTTCAAATTTAGCGTTGCGTTACAAATTTTGCGTTGCGTTACAAATTTTGCGTAGCGTTACAAATTTTGCGTTGCGTTACAAATTTTTCAAATGACTGCCATTAAAGAAGTTTCACTTCAAAAATAAAAAAATTTAAAATTTTAATGACTTATTCACAATTTTTCCAAGAACGCATTTTTATCAATATTATCGGTAAAAGCGTTTACCTTAATATGGCCATAAATCGAGTAAGTGATTAGGTACGATTTTGCGGATCATGTTTTTGGAATCTCCGAACACTAAATAATAATTGTGCATTGTCAGTTTTGGTTAACAATATTTACCGATTTTGATCTTGCTTGAAGCGAACCATGTCGTCCAAAGTAAAACCTTTAAATGGCCATAAAACGAGTAAATTAGCAGATCCGATTTCGCGGATTATGTATTTGTAATCTCAAGACACTATATAATAATTGTGCATTTACAGATTTGGTTGACAATTTAATCGATCTTGACCTTGGTTCAAGCGAACCGTGTACAGTAGATGGCATAGTGACTATGCAAGTCACTAAATATTGAATAAAACTTTCAAATATTTCGAAATCACCGATATTTTCAAATGTGAAAATGAAACGAGTACCTTAAAAAACTCCTTAAACGTAACAAATGGAAAAACCCTTCGAAGATTATACACATTTCCTCCGAAAGAATGGCTTTTTGGTCATGTTCCAAAAGTCTACTGCGGTGTGGATAATTTATTTCCCGTTAACGACATTAACATCGAGCGTTTAATAGTAAAACTGGTTCTTTTACAAAGAATCTAGTTCTCACTTTTTTTGAATTCCATTTCATTATCCCAAGAATCACTAATAACTATAAAGTTACTCTACGCACAAGGAAATTTGAATATGGTACATGTCAACATTACAGTTTGAGCGTCTCCTAATTAATTATAAACACGGAAAAACAAATGCGTACAGGGCTGTTTAATAAATATTTTTCAAATTGCTTGACAAATCAGAAAGAAAAATTCTGCCATATTAATTTTTTTTGAAACAAATGAAAACTCTCAAAATATGTCATTAGAATGCAAACGGCGCACACTGGAGTAATTGGTATCAATCTGTGCGCTTAATTCATATAGAGTATTTAGTAGTGTTATAACTATGTATTTTAGTTAATTATATATAAAGTAGAAGTTAATTATTACCTCACTCAGTTTTTATCGGGCCATGGATACTTCCAGAAGTATCTACACCGTATGGGCAAAACAGAGCACCCTTTCTGTATATATGGAGACGCTGATGAAGATGACGCAGAGCACATCTTCTTCAACTGCAATCGATGGGACAACGAACGCGCATCCTTACAGGAATCAGTCGGCCAGTGCTCCGCTGACAACGTGATCGAAAGGATGCTGCAGAGCGAAGAAAACTGGAATGCAGTTGCAAGTTTTACTGAGGACGTTCTCAGAAAAAACAAGTGGGACCTGGACGCAGGTATATGATTTGAGGACAAATCAAGGGACCTACCCCGAAGCAATGCTAACGCAGTCCCAGGGTAGGTGGCCTGGAGGTCAAAAAAGAGGTTGTGGATTTTAGTGAAGTAACACACTCTGAAGCTATGACGGTAGCTTTAGGATAGTGAATTGCATGGATATTGCAGTACATTTACCACAACCTTCCCCACGAAAAAAAAAATATATAAAGTAGTAAAAAACTAATACAATTTATAATACTTCAGAACATTTTTTCTTTTGAGCACTGAGGATTCTCATACAAATTAATTAATTATTTAACCTTAAAAATTCACTTAAATTGGTGATTTCCTTATATTGCAAATTAATTATCATCATCATCACCATCATCGTGTTCAGCTTCACCATCACTTTCGCTTACATCATTATCATTCCCATCATAATAATCATTTATATCATTACCTTTTTCTTTCGCTATTATTAACAACTCCAATGCTTCTGTTGGCATGTGCTTGATTTTTTTCTGCGGTAATTTGGTTTTACTGAATATAAAAGGATCAGAATTGATAAGAAGCCTATTCAAAATGTCTTCGTTTGTTTTTCTCTGCTACGTTTCCGAGAAAAATGTTCCCTGAAAGCCTCAGCCCTTAAATGCATGACGTGCCACATATGTCACAACCACAGAAATTCTTCCTATATCTAAACGAAAACACTTTTAGCAGAAATATTAAATTTACCAAGCTTTTGTTTCTTTACAATGGCATTACTAAAATATATCAGTTCCCAGAGCTGTACATCTTCTAAAATGTCCAACGCCGTATTCGCGGCGGTCTTCGGTCGCGGCTCGGACTATAAGTTCAACACCGGTTCAACAGCTCTACGTAAAAGTTAAGGTATGTCCAACCTTCGGCCGCGGTTGGGTTAGTTTTAATTTCCTAACTGCTATGTCCATTTTTATTGTGGACATAATGCCCAAAATTATTTGACCTTATGTCCTCCTATTTTTGGGGATTATGTCCGTTCTTACAAGTGGTCTTACCCCCCCCCCCCAAAAAAAAGGGATTATTTCCGAAAAAAACGGACATAATGCTCAAAATCATTTTGTAGATTATGACCATGGGGGTTATGACCGGGTACCGTGGTACTCAGCTTTACCTAAATGCTACCACAAACTGTTTTTATGCTTTTCATAATGAATAAATAACTGTTTTTTACATATCCTACATGTTATTCTTATTTTATTTTAATTTCATATATGAAACTAAGAAATCCCTATGATGCATGATGGTTCATATGTGCCACAACCAGGTAAACAAAGATATCTCGCGAGATAAGGGTCTGATTGAAAAACTGAAAGCATATGTGTTTTTAGAATTGCAAGATACATACTGATGATTTTTTAGAATGAAATCGCTGAAGTCATGCATTTAAGGGTTAAAATCTTTATTTCTGGCTTCTTGAGATTCTTCAGATAATTGACCGATTGGCAATAATACATAGGCGATGACGTCTGGACCGTGAATCAAATATTTATGCAGTGTTGTTGGCATATTATACCAGGGATAGTGCTTGACAAAAGATTTTGCACAATTTAAAGCAAAATTGCGAAACTTTACCGTGTTGATTCGATGGCCACTAGCAATAACAATTAAAATATTGTGGATATTTCTTATCAAATTGATGGCAATTTTGGTAATGCTCGTTGACACATCGGCATTTTGGAAGAATCGCCTTGCAGTGTTGCCATCATTCGAGTTACCGAATCCGGGTTGTAGTATGTCCACAATAATTTTTTCTCTGATATCTTTTTGTATGCGGGACATAGTTTGAGCTACTAAAAATTTCTCACTTTCTCAACGAGCCTGCTACTGTTTTATTGGTAGTTTGTATGTTATGTGCAGCAGGCACTCAAAAAATCGAATCAATCCATAAAGCACAGAAAGCCAAAATTGTATATTTTCCGTGTTTACAACTCTATTAACCAATCAATCAATTTTATTGAAGTCTTTAGAAGTGACCCGGAACAGATTTACTTTAGCTGACATTGTCCAATTTTTTTTTTTTAGGGGTAAAAGGGGGTTAAAAATAAATAAAAATTATGAAAAAAAAAGTGTCGCTCGGATCTAGTTTCGGAGATATCGCCATCGGAAGTTCCGGATATAGCTTTTGTAAAAACTATCATAAGTTGGGAACCCCAGTCTCGATACCGAAAATATGGGTGTCATAGGAAATATAATTTATTGGGCTTCAATAATGTTTTGAAAGTTTTGAAATTCAACATATAATTTGGAGAATTTTATTGTTATTGTTTTTAACAATAGCTTAAAGTAAAGAGTGAATTAAAGGGATTAATAAAAATTTTTAAATTTTATAATGATAATCGCCTTATAATAATAGTTGTTGTTGTTGTTTTTGTTGTTGCTGTTAAAATTTTTAAATTTTATAATGATAATCGCCTTATAATAATAGTTTTTGTTGTTGTTGTTGCTGTTGTTTTTGTTGTTGTTGTAACTGAGTTTTTATTGATTTTGTCCATAAATACATACTTTTCATAAGAATTCATTGAATATAATTTTTTGTTTTCCGGTAAAAAAGGGGGTAAATAATTAAAAATTTAGAACAAATTATATACCATTTTAAAGGAAATAAACTAAGCTTTCTCATCATACTAAAAAAACTATAGGTCGTTAACACAATTTTTAAAAAAAAATGGATATTTAAATGGTCAAAATTTCAGAAAAATCGTCATATCTCCAAAAATATAGGTTGGATTTCAATACTTTACATACCATTATAGAAGGCCAAATTATCTTTCTTATGGCACCCATATTTTTGATATCCATACAGGGGTTCCCAACTTATGATTGTTTTTACAAAAGCTGTATCCGGAACTTCCGATGGCTATATCTTCGAAACTAAATCCGAGCGACACTTTTTTTTCATATTTCTTATTTATTTTAACTCTAAAAAAATAAATAAAATTGGACAATGTCAGCTAAAGTAAACTTAAGCCAGTGGCCCCACACAAGTAGCATTTTTGTGTAGATTTCGTGTCAGTTAATGCATTAAATACTTTCGCGTCAATCATTGTTAAAATAAATAAATTGTGACTGACTTCTAAATAAATTTAATTAATTTAAAAAACAGTGAGTGAACAACAAAAAAAAAAACAACAGCTTATTTATTTTCATCTATTTTGTAAATATGCGTTTGTTCTTATTTTCCTTCGCAGAATGCATGCATATTTGGCACTTGAGTTCATATAAAAAAATCAAAATGCTGAAAAAAGTGCGCAACATTCGCGGAACTTTTTTTTCATAGAAAGTTACTAGAATATCTATATATTACGTTAATGAAAACAGTTTTGCCCGATCCCCGAAGGAGCTCAACTATATGTCCAAATATGATAATTTTTAAGCTTTCGGAAAAAATACAAAATAAAATATTTCTTAACCTTTTTTAACAAACCAAAGGCTCCATCATCATTTTAAAGTTAATTTGCCAATTCAAAAAGAAAAATTGTTTTAAAGTAATGAAAAAATCACGACTATCGCTGTGCGTACACAAAATGAAAATAAATGCAAACTTTCAGATTGCATTGCGGGAATACGGTAAATTATTTTGCTGCAATTCTTTAACCCATTGGTAGAGTATTTTGTCTATTTTGACAAAATCATATGTGTGCCTTTAATTTTCATTTTTGAATTAATCTCCGAAATCGTCACAAATTACCCCAGACTGCGGTGTAAGCCAACACGAATTAGAAATTAAGAACTTTCTTTGCAATAATGAAATTGATGTTTTACTTATTTCTGAAACACATCTTACCCTAATGCACAATTTTCAAATCGAAGGGTATAGATTCTACAAAACCTGTCACCCTGATGGTAAAGCACGAGGAGGTACAGGAACACTCATTAAAAACCGAATAAAGCCCTACGCATTTGAGCACAATGTTGGGTAACAATCTCAGCTGTATATTGATTTGAAAAAAAACAACATTTCTTAGCAATGGCTTAGAAAAGTACAACTCTACATTAGTTTTTTAAGATATGTATAAATAATTGTTTCAATAAATAAATAAGAAGTTGAAAAAAAAAATAGTACTTTTGGCTGCTAATATTGCGATCAGGATCATCACACAATGCTGCACATGCAGCTCGAGTCCATCTCAGCCAACCTCAAAATACTCCATACCACATCATCTTGTTTCATGCGACATTGATACACATACCAATTGAATGTAGTAAAGAGTTTGCTCATACCTATCACCGAACTAAGTGATACAAAATTCCTGATCTCACTCCGATCCACACGTTAAAATAAAAACTACGTTAAAGGATCTTGATCGAATTTCTAATAAGACTCCGTTTAAATTCTGTAAAATACAACTTTTTAAACATAGTTTTAGGAGATCCTACTTCAATAGACGCGGACACATACATACCTCTGACTTTGAGACCAGATTTTTATCAGAAAATGTTTGAGAGTATGATGATTAAAACTAATGAATTAAAGCCGTTAGTATGGATAGTTGTGTTTCTTTTATTTTTAACATATATTTAGAGCATCTCATTCGCAATTATCTTTTACTGGTTCTGACACTCGTTTGGGGGGTTTGCTTTCGATTTAATTGATGTAGATTTATGTTCGCTAATGTTTTCATCAGCATCCTCTTCGTCTTCCTCTTCGACGTCAAGCTCATCATCGTCGTCATCATCAACAATATCGCCTGTGAAATATAAAACTGCTTTTGGAATAATTCGTGCCCTAAGGAAATGTCCAATTTCGAAATCAGTTGTTAATATCTAGAAGAAAAGTTTTAATATATTAACAGTTCACTTTTATGTTTACCGTTCATGTATTACCCCTTGGGACTCTTCATCAATTTCATTTTTATCTTCAGGTACTTCAGGTGGATTAAAAAAGTTAAAGAATGAGTCATTTGGCACATATTTAACAATAGTTCGAACTGCTCCACGTTCCTTATGTTTTTGCTTTTTACGAATAGTTTTTACCGTTAAGTTCATTTTTTTTTCCCAATTAATAGTGCAGCCCTATAAAGAAATAAGAATTTGATAATATAGTGCTTATTACAAAATTTTGTATAAATTGCACATTGATTGATAACATCAGAAATTTCAGAATGAGTTGTTGAAGATATCCGGCTCACAGAATTTTTTTACTTATCTTTTTTACTGACCATGCGCATGTGTCATTACAACTCTGCTCTCTTAAGACTATAGATATAGGCAATTACTATATTCACATTGACATTTATTATTAATTCGACTTTGTGTTTCGTTTTAGTTTTGACACATCATTGTTTGGTTATTTGGCTCGTTCAGCAACTTCAACATTTTTGAAGCGCTTTAAACAAATTTTTACTGACAGGCATTTGTGTGACGCGTTTCAAAATTCTGACGTGAACAAAAAATTCCGCTAATAGTTCAGCGGGTTTCAATTTGACAGCGATAAGTCCTTTTCGTTATTGAAAAACAACAACAGCGACTAAATTTCTCAGAACTTAAGTAGTTTGCGCAACATTTGCAATATATCGATCAGAGAATTGTCAAGAACTTTATGCTTAAACGCTGCCATTCATCAAATCGCTTAACTTTGCTGAAAGGGCAATTGAAATGTTATGTAAAGAAAAAAAATTGTCATTTTCATTTTGGGGAAAAAAATCTCCTGACCTCAAATGTGGGTTAACAGGCATTAAACTCATGTCATTTGTTTATCATATTAATACAAATCCACAATAAAATTTTAAGCGAAAAAAATTGGGGTTTTTGAGAGCCTTGTTTTTATTTTATAAAAAGCGCTATAACTCCGCCAATTTTCCACAATTTTCAAAATTTCTTAAAGATTCTGACAGAGAATCAGAAGTTCTATTAGAATCAAAAGACAAAAGTTAATTATTTTGATTTGGATGAAAATGCGACTATTTTGAAACAATTTTCAACAATTTTTTAAGCTCTAACGCTAAAACTTTAAATGGGCATAACTTCGTAAAAAATAATTTTCAATCAAATCGGGATTGATATATTTCCTTAATTACTTTGAAAAACAACATATTTTATCGGCAACCAATTCCACAATTTGAAGTCACTCCGACTGCATGGTTTGAGATGGATTTGGTCTATTAATAATTTGTAATTTTTTTACAGTATTAAGAAACCCCAATTAATTGCATTTAATTTAATGTATTATTTGTTACTAATTTTTTCTTTTGTAAGCGTATTATATACAAAAATAATGAACAAACTGGTGTCTTAGGCAAAATTTCACATTGAAATAGGCTGAGTAAGGATTAAAGATAAAAATTTTAAATTAATTTTTCCAATTTGTTTATACTGTTTCGAACCGATTGGGAGGGCGTTGGATTTGATTTTCGTTGAAGTCAAATTTCACATTGAAATAGGGTCAGCAAGGGTTAAAGATAAAAATTTTAAATAAACTTTTTTAATATTTTTATCTTGTTTCGAACCGATTGGGAGGGCAGCGTATTTGATTTTCGCTTAAGTCAAATTTCGCTTTGAAATAGGCTAAGTAAGGGTTAAAGATAAAAATTTTAAATAAATTTTATAAATTTTTTTGATTTTCCCAAAAAATCCAAATAAAAACCACCCTAATGGGCATAGATGTGTGTGGAAATCCAAATGTAAATAAAACACAGTATAAATTCGTGCATCACTGATGAAAATAAATAAATATAAGTGTTGACTTTTGAAAAAATGTCAAAGCAACACATGGCTACACAAAAAACTTTTAAACTCAAACTAAACTTTTCCGAGAATTAAAACTATTTTTCCATGAATAGGTATCTTTTTAACAACAATGGTGTACACAAACAAGAGCAGTTTTTTTGGTCTTTGTGTGCGTGGCACTTTTAATAATTGAAAATATTGATTCAATATTAGGGGACGTTCATTAATTACGTAAGTTGTTTTTTTTTTTTTAAATTCGGAACCCCCTCCCCTTAGTGAGATCTGGCGGGATCCCCCTCCCTCCCGTGAGATTTAAATTATAATTTCTAAGGTAAATTCTATGCATTAAAAAGTTGACGTGAGGTATTCCTTGATCCCCTCCCCCCCTTGGTGAGATTTTGCCGGACCTCCTCTCCCTATTTTAGCTCACGTACTTAATGGACGTCCCCTTACTCGAAAGCGGCACTGACGATTTTCATAAAATATAATACCACTGAAAGCAGTCATCATAATAAGGTACGCCACTATACTGGCAAAGCTCGTTGAAGGGCGTGGCGCATCCCACAATATTTATAAACGTTATAATAGGAGAACAATCCAGTCGTCATGAAATTAAACACCGAAGATATACTTCCTATAAGGTCTTTTATAAACAAAAATGGGCGCAATAGTACATGTGGGTGTGGCACCTTCCATACAGGCAAAAAACGTTAAATGTCATATTTAGTGTACTATGAAAGTAATCTTTTTAAAATTTGGTGTGGAGGTGTCGGTTACTATAAGCTTTGAAATCAAATGAAGTTCGACGTGATTGCACTAGTGGCAGTGGCATCTGCCATAAAAGCAAAAACGTTAAATGTTTTATTTAGTGTACTTTACGAGTGATCTTAATAAAATTTGGTGCTTAGATGTCGGTAACTATAGGCTTTGAAATTAAATGGATTTCGACGGGATTTCATCAGTGGGCGTGGAACCTCCCATATAAGCATTAAATGTTTTGTGTTATATTTGGTGTACTATAAGAGTAATCCTAACAAAATTTGGTATAGAGATGTCGTTTACTATAAGCTCTAAAATTAATTGGATCTCGACGGCATACAAACAAAAACGTTTTGTGATATATTAAGTGTACTATAAGAGTAATCCTAATAAAATTTGGTATAGAGATGTCGGTTACTTTAAGTCTTAAAATGAATTGGATTTCGACGGGATTGCATCAGTGGGTGTGGCACCTCCCATTCAAGCAAAAAACGTTTAATGTTATACTTAGTATGCTATGAGAGTAATATTTTTAAAATATGGTGTAGGGATGTCGGTAAGTATAATCTTTGAAATTAAATGGATTTCGATGGGATTGAATAAGTGGCGTGGTACCTCCCAATATAATCAAATGTTGTAAGTGTGTCATTTTGTGATTTATTTAAATATTTTTTGACTATTTTAACTTTTTTCAACATTTTCCATTCAACTTTTGCAAACTTTTTCAATTTACCTGAATTTACCAAGATGTTTTAATTTTCTTTTCGAGATTTTCAACTCTTTTAATTTTTTTTCGAATCTTTCACCTCATCCAATTTTTTTAGAAATATTAAACTTTTCTCTAGTTTTTCAACCTCTACCTCTACCTCAACCTGCTCGTAGCAGGTCTTTAAAATTGTCTTACGAAAGACAGAAAAGAGCTTTCAAGATAGCTGTCAGAATACCAAAACATCTTAAGTGAGACTTTTGTCTTACTGAAGACTCTGGTGAGTTCTAAGATAGTTGCCAGAATAGCCTTGTAAATTTTTTCATTATTTTCCGTATTTTTCTGACTTATTCAACTTTTTTCGACTTTTACACCTCATTTAACTTTTTTCGAGTTTTTCAAATTTTTGAAGATTTCCAATCACTTTTCATATACTATCGACTTTATCAGCCATTTCCACTCGTTTCAACCTCTCTCAACTGTTTGCTGTTCCATTTTTTTCGGACTTTCCCAACATTTTTCGCCTTTTTAACGCATTTCAACATTGCCAATACTAATTTTTTAACCTGTTTTTCAACATTTTCAATCTTATCAACGTCTTACAACTTTCTTAATTTTTATCTTCAGTCCAGAGTATATTTTTTAAAAACTATGAACAACATCCTAAAGTACAAGTTATACCCTTTCAAATGCCGTTGAGTTTCCTCAAATATCTTTTTTTTTTCGTTGATATATGTTTGTATGGTTTGTATAGCATAGCATTACAATCGTTAATGGGATAAAAACACAAAGGCATCCGCCGAATTTGCCCCTTCGAAAATGTGCTGAATGTGCCCCAGTGTCGAAAATTTTCTTTTTCAATATATTTTAATAAAATTTATGAAATTGGAGCAGGTTTGAATTGCTCAACTTTAAATTTAGTGTTCAATAGCACATTTCACAAAATTTCACTTTTATGTAGACAAAATTTAACAAAAAAATCGCTTACTCACTTGAAGTGCAAAATTACAGAAATGAGCAAAAAAACACACAATCACTTATAACTTTTCTTCCCAACTACCTAGAACTTTCAAACAACAAGGTATTCCTGATTATTGTTTGAGCCTGCATTGAAATTATAAACCATGGGTTTACACATCGACAATCTTAGTGAAAACGGCAAAGCCGAATGTGCCCCAAATACGAATGTGCCTCGGTTTACCATAGTATAAATGCCCTTATTGAGGTTTTAATTAAACAAGTTTTCGCAGATCGAGACATAGCTCATCTCGGCCGCAGCCCGTCTCTGTTACGACGTCAACACAGAAATGGACCTCGCTCGTCTGGGCTGGAAATTAATCAGAGGAGACGCAAGAGTCAAAACTGCGATAATAGATTGGTTGTCATGAACCTGTCACCGCGCCAGTGCTCCAACGCATTCTCACCTTCAGAAGTGGACAAGGTACAATACATAAAAGAAGAGTGAAAAAAAAAAATATAAAAAAAGTTTTAAATCAAAGACAAAGTTGCTCAAAAGGATTTTCATCAATATTGAAAACTGGATTGGCGGCCCTTGTTTTAAGTTGCCTATCCATTTTAGAAAATATTGATTTAAAAAATGGTGCAAGTCAAAGACGTTTTCCAAATTTCTAACAAAGTGTGTATGATTTTCGAGCTATTATCAATCGACGAATTTGAAACCGTGATTAGTTTTTCTCCTTCTTATTTTTTTTTTATAAAAATATTGACCGGAAAACAATGAAAAAATACAGATTTTCCTCTTTTTATTGGCAAAGTCGCCCCATATTATTTTCCCGTGATACATCATTTTTAATGTATTTTTATTTAAAGAATGCCGTAAACCGAATATCATTATCATATTTCAAAACCAAGATATCTGCATTTTTCTAAATTACCAGACCCAACATTCTTTAAATCGGAGTCGGGAAATAATATACATGTAAAAAGGTATACCCTAGTTATCAGCTGTCCGCAGTCAGCAGTATTAATTGTCAGCAGCCAGCGTCGTTATCCGTCGATTTGAGGCGTCAAGTTCAGTAGTGGAGTAGTTGTTAAAAGTTGATCGTCGGAAGCGGTCGTCGTAAAACAGTCGTCAACGTCAGTAGCAAGTTAGCAGTCGGTCGCAGTCAGTTGTAGCAGTCGTATCTTTCAGTCGTTTTTAAGTGTCTAATTTACATATTTCTAGTATAATTTGTAATTCCATATTACTATTTTATTTCTAATCTAATTTACTACTATGTACTTTGAATTGAAATACTTTGAATTAAATAATAAAACGTTATAATTAAAACTAATCGTGAACCATTTCCAAATTTGGGGGCTCAACCTAAAAAACAAATTTGCAAAAAGTTGAGTTTGTGCAAAAAAGTGTAAAGTGAGAAAAAAAGAAAGAAGAAACATTGTGGTGTTTTGCTACACAGAGAACAAAACGTGTGTGTGCATTTAACACATAAAAGTATTTGCAGAAGTGGAAAATACTCAATTGTGGAGACATTTAAAATTAGATTTCTCAAAATCAATTTTTTTTCGATACTTTGTCTGAAAATATTCGATACGTGTTTTTAGAAAAAATTTTTGCGATCTTATTTTCGAAAATACGATATTTTGAAAATCACAAAATTTGAAAATTCATGAATTTTCGGACACGTGCATTTCAAAATGTACACGTCAGAGATGAAAGCCGGTTAGGCATAAAAGTTAGCATTTTACGTCTATTTTCTAATTGTTGTATTGAAAATGTTCTTCTCTTAAGTTATAAGTGAGAAAATAAAATTTTAGCAATCATTTTACAATTTAGTTTAGAGTGGGCAGAGCCGTAGTTCTCTAGATATGAATTTTTCTATATCGCTGAGTGCAAAAATTAGCTAACAATATTGTTGTTGCAAGAATTTGCCCTGGACAAAAAATACTTGTTTCCAAAGTGATGTTTTCCGGCTTGTTCCGTAATAAAAAAAAATAGATCTGTTGACTTCAAATATTCATGTGATACTGATTTTATTGAAAAGTAATATTACAAGTGTTGCCAAATCAAGAGATAAGAAATTTTGAACAACATAAAAGAGAGTAATTATACAAGTATTGCCAAGCTAAGAAACAAAAGTTTACAATTGAGTTGCTAAACAGGGTGGTTTTTCTTTACGGAATTATGACTTATGCTTATATAAAAATAAATTTATCTGCTCGAATATCCTTCCCCCGTTGAAAGAGTCCTTTCAACAGGATATTGGTAAAGGTGCAAGTTTGTGAATAGCTCGCCGTAAAGTGCCGTTTGCTGTCCTCACATCGGCAACGCCGACTCTTCCGTCAGGTCCAGTAATCGTGTTCGTAATGCGAGCAAGGAGCCAGTGTTGTGAGGGCAAATTGTCATCATGTATTATAACCAACTGTCCGGGGTGAATATTAGACTCCTCAGTTTTCCATTTCGATTTGTTTTGCAACTCGAGGACGTAGTCGCGCAGCCATTGTCGCCAAAATTGTTGCTTTAAGTACGTGAGTCGTTGCCACCTATTGGTATATGATATGGTAGAAGTGTCCAATGTCGGCTCTGGGATGCCAAGCAGGCGCGTACCGATAAGTAAATGTGATGGCGTGAGTGCTTCACCGTCATTAGGATCTTCAGAATTCGCAGCCAATGGGCGTGAATTTAAAATTGCTTCTACTTCGACAACAACAGTTAGGAGTTCTTCGTAAGTTAAGTGCGCTTGTGATATATTTTTCAAGATAAGGGACTTAGCCGATTTAACTGCCGCTTCCCACAGGCCGCCAAAGTGGGGTGAGCGCGGTGGTATAAAGTGAAATTCGAACCCAGTTAACGTGCAGTATTGAAGAACATCAGCGATCACTGGATCAACCAAAAAACGATGAAAGAACTCTTAAAGTTTATTGTGAGTACCAACAAAGTTGGTTGCATTATCGCAATACAAACGCTGTGGAATGCCGCGCCTCCCAACGAATCTTTTTAAGCAGCTTATAAATGAGTTTGTGCTCAAATCAGACACAAGTTCGATGTGAACTGCCTTTGACGCAAAACAAATAAAAATTGCAACATAAGTTTTGTACGGTACCTTGCTTCTGATGCGATATGAGGTAGTGAAAGGTCCACAAAAATCCACACCACAAACCAAGAAAGGACGCTGTCCTTTTAGCCGGTCACCTGGCAAGTCGCCCATGATCTGCGTCATAAGTTTCGGCCGATATCTAAAGCAATGAACGCACTTCCGTATTACTTTTCGGATTACGTTTCTGGCGTTGATGACCCAGATCCTCTGCCGAAGGAGTCCAATCAAAACCTTTGGTCCTGCGTGAAGGTGCTGGCGGTGTGTGTAGTTTATGAACGAATATACAAACGGATGGTCCTTTGGCATTAGAATCGGAAAGAGAGCCTCGACGGGAATAGGCGCTTCCGCGAGCCGCCCACCAACCCTTAAAATTTGTACCCGTTGATTGAAAATTTCTATGTCGCAAAGGAATGGCGACAACTTTTGCAATGATGGAGTGAGCAGTCTACAGTTTTGAATATTTTTAATATCTCCAGGAAATTACACTGCTCATAGCTAAGTCTAAGGTGGCACCTGTAAAAGCTCAATCACTGCCACGCTTAGAATTATGTGCGGCTGCTCTGCTTACTCGTACGTGGAAAAAGTTCAGAGATAAACTTATCAATTACAAGGAAAAAATATATTTTTGGACAGACTCTAAAATCGTTTTAATATGGCTGAAAACACATGCATCGAAGTTGAGTACGTTTGTAGGCACCCTCGTACGAGTAAGCAGAGCAGCCGCACATAATTCTAAGCACCTCAACAACGATGAAAAAAAATGCGCTTTCGAGCTCCACAAGAGTTATTGGAGTAACATGTGAAAGCGTTAAACTTCGATCTACTGGAACTTTGTTAAATGCACGATGAATATATGCAACGATTCGCAAAATTGATAAATATGATGAGCGACGTTCCAAAAGATTATCCAACATTGAGTTCGCGGTGTTAATGTTGCATTTGAGTGATAGACCTTTACGACGTTCATTATCAGGAATACTGATGTCTATTTCTGTAGTAGGCCATGTACTGCTATCGTTCTCCAAAAATTTCGGCCCATTGAACCAAATAGTGTTAGGCAACTCTGCTGCACTGCAGCCACGAGATACAATGTCAGCAGGATTTGATTTTGAAGGAACATGGCGCCAAGAAATGCCCAACGAATGCTCCTGAATTTCCGAAACGCGATTGCCTACAAACGTACTCAACTTCGATGCATGTGTTTTCAGCCATATTAAAACGATTTTAGAGTCTGTCCAAAAATATATTTTTTCCTTGTAATTGATAAGTTTATCTCTGAACTTTTTCCACGTACGAGTAAGCAGAGCAGCCGCACATAATTCTAAGCGTGGCAGTGATTGAGCTTTTACAGGTGCCACCTTAGACTTAGCTATGAGCAGTGTAGTTTTGTACGAGCCGTTAACAAATGCGCAAACATATATGCAGCAGCCGAAGGCGCGCTGTGATGCATCTGCAAAGCCATGAAATTGACATTTATCTGAGCGGGTAGTCAAAACATATCTTGGAACTTCGATGAGGTCAATTTTTGGTAAGTCATCACGGATGCTTATCCAAATGTTAGTAAAATTTGCTGGTAGTGGGTCGTCCCAATTCAAGTGATGCATCCACAATTCCTGTAAAAGGATTTTATTACGTATTACGATTGGACTCAAGAGACCCAACAAGTCAAAGATTCGTGCAGTTACTGAAAGTATGGAACGTTTTGTGATATTTTCCTGTACACCTGGTTCATACTGGAAACAAAAAATGTCTGGATGTGGCTTCCATATCATACCAAGCGCCTTTGTTATGTGGTCTCTAGGTTGAATACAAACGCTATCGATGGAGCTGTCCAATATTTCAATGCAGTTACTGTGCCATTTTGCAAGTTGAAGTTTTGCCTTTGTTAAAATGTTAACGATTTCGATTTCCTTGGCCTGCAGATCTTGAAAGTTAGCTGATCCCGTAAGGACGTCGTCGACGTATAAATCGTTTTTAAGAACTTCAGCGCCAATGGGATTTAAATGTGCGTAGGTATCAGCAATATGAAAAAGGCTTCTTACTGCTAAAAATGGGGCAGCCGATGTGCCATATGTGATTGTATTTAATTCAAAAGGTTGCAATGGTTCTGTTGAGTTAGCTCTCCTTAAGATGCGCTGAAATTTACGGTCATCAGCGTGAACCCAAAATAGGCGATACATTTTGCAGATATCTGCCATCAAAGCGCATTTATTTAGGCGAAATGCTAGTAGTGTTGTGATGAGGTCCCGTTGTATGGTCGGCCCGACCATAAGCAAGTCGTTAAGTGAGCAATTATTTGTCGTTTTTGCAGACGCGTCAAAAACTACGCGAAGTTTAGTTGTAGTGCTTTGAAGGCGTAAAACTGAATGATGAGGTATGAAGTAAGAAGGTTGTTCAAGCTGCAAGTCACTTACAGGTGACATATGTCCAAGTGCTGTGTACTCGTTCATGAAATCTATGTACATTTGCTTTATGATGGGTTCGCGTTCCAGTCTCCGCTCAAGTGCCAAGAATCGTCTACTAGCTGCTTGATATGAGTCACCGAGAAGTTCACACGAATCTTTAAAAGGTAAGCGTACCTGCACGCGACCATCTGATGAAAACGATGTATTTTGGACAAAATGCTGTTCACATAATGATTCTTCTTCCGAATATTGTCTAGCTGATGGCATGTACTCTTCAACTTCCCAAAATTTTTGTAAAGCTTCATTGAGCTCATCATTTGACAGTCGAATGGCTACGTTACATGTAATCAAATGTGTTGATGGAATTGCGTCAAACCTTCCAGCTACAATCCATCCAAGTGTAGTGTTGATGAGACTTGGCAGGCTTGTGCCTAGTGATATTTTTCCATCCAGCAACAAATCAAAAAATACATCGCTGCTTATCAATAAATCAATTTTCTGCGGCTTGTAAAACAACGGGTCAGCGAGATCTATATTATTGGGAACATGCCAATTGGTTATATCCATATTCTCACCAGGCTGGTACGATGAAATAGATTTCGTGATCGCAAATCGATCGATGACCATTCAAATGACGAAATTCGTGATTTTAATGTGGCATGTACCTCAAATTTTATTTGAGTACAAACGTTAGCAATTCCAGCTACTTCTAAATGCTTGTATTGTTGTTTAAGATGCAGTCGTTTAGCGGTTTCTTGTGTCATGAAATTTAGTTCTGAGCACGAATCTAAAAGTGCGCGCGCTGGTTGAAAAACACCATAACCGTCTTTTATCAACACGACCGCCGTTGGAAGAATGGTGCGATGAGTGGTATGAGCGAGTAAAGAAATGGGAAGTCTAGGCGTCGACAAGGTTTGAGAATTTGAGTTTAAAGTTGATTGCGTACCTTGTTGCTCTGAATGGTTCAGCGATGAATTATCTTGCGACGATGTTGTGTATTTATGAAGCGTTGTATGATGTTGTCCGCTACATACACGGCAACGTGACTTCGAAGTGCATTTGGAAACAAGATGCCCCTGGCTTAAGCAATTTATGCAGAATGAGTATTTTTTCACATAATCAAATCTTTGTGAAACTGTAAGAGACGTAAACCCACAACAGCGTCCAATGAAATGTTCCTTTGACTTACAATAAGCGCATTGTGTATTTACATTTAAAAATGATTTTTGGGACTTACTGCCCTTTTGAATCAATTTGTTTGGATTTGATTTATGTTGATTTGATTCAGCTTCTGGATTGCTGCTTGCTCTAGTTTCCAATAATTGGCACCGACGACTTAGCAGGTCATAGCAAAATTCGAATGATGGTAGCTCCTTCAAATCTTGAAGTTCATCGTAACTACATTTTGTGTCGAAGTCTAGTTTTGATAACATAATAGAAATCAATAACGCGTTCATCACGTCTTTTTCGCTGCCAATTGAAAGCAGCGCACCCTTTGTAGAAGCGAAACTGTCAATTATTGATCGCAATGCTGTGGGGTCACCCTTTGACATTGCTGGTAGTGTAAATAAAGATTTGATGTTATCATTGAAAATTAAAACTTTGTTGTCAAAACGTTCTTTAAGCCGATCAAGCGCCTTTTGGTAATTGGCCTCGTTGACCTGGAATGGTTGCACTACATCAAGGGCTTGACCTGAAAGGCAGTCAAGCAAGTAATTACATTTATCAATTTGCGAAATTGAATGCTCGTCATGGACGAGCGTTTTAAACGTGTGCATAAAGCGAGAATACTCCGTATATTTTCCGCTGAATTTAGGTAGCTTCAAACTGGGTAATCGAGTGGAATGGTGTGAGCTTGGATTGGTTCCATTGAAAAAACTTTGATCAGCCATGCTGGACCTGCGCTTAGCATTTAAAAAGGTAATCACTGCAGATTTTGCCGAAATAAACAATTCTTCGATGTCACCACGACTATTGTCGGACTCGCTAATTTTTTCAATTTGGGTCTGTACGTGAGACAGTTGCTTGAAATATGATTCAAGAATTTGAAGTTGACACTCTAATATAGTAGCGTCAGCTTTGGCTCCGTCTTATTCAATTTTAGCCTTTAAATTCGTGATGTTCCTTTTCATATTACCTCTTTGTTGTTTTAAACTGGGCAACTCATTCGCTTGATCAGCATCGCCACTATCCTTACCCATTTTCAATTTTAGTTAAAAAAAAGATTAAATTATTAATTAGTATGAAATGTTGGACAGCTCTTTTGAAATAAGCCTTTACTCAGTTCAAAATGTTTTGCCGAATAAAGAAACAAAAGAAACGCGCTCTGAGCTGCTTAAGATGTCAAAGTGAAGCTAAGTAAACGATGAAAAAATATGAGCGAGAAGACAACAGTTCTCAATACAAAACAACCACGATGCGAAGCGCTGCTTATTTAATGTATGTACTCATGTGCGTTCAAAATGTAGAAACTGCGTTGACAGCGTTTGTTTGATGCTGTGAGGTGATGAACAAAAATTATAATCCAAAGGGAGCGCACTCAAATAAGGAACGATGTAAATTGGAACGATGTCAAATTTGTATTGAGAGACTTATTGCGATGCTTTTGCCTTTCTTGTCGTAGGTCAGCAAAGGTGAATTAACGACGAAAATGATGCACATGCAGAGACTGCGTGGAGTTTTATTTGCATATATGTATGTATGTACAAACCACTTGAAACAGGGAGAACCGATTTTCGTCCGTATGTAAGTTTTACTGTTTCAAATGCAATTGCACGTAACGATGATATACATATGTATGCATATATGGAAAACTGAAAAATTTACCTTTCGATAGCAAAAATTAATAATTTTCAGCCAACAAATCTGATGATCTTTTTGCGCTCTTGGAGAATTCAAGGCGATGAAGTAGGTATCACGACGTGCAGCAATCTCTGGAACACTCCTGTGCAAGTACCTCTTGTCACATAAAAAAATAACTTCAGGCCGCTATTTTGTATGATTTTACAATTAGCGTGTCCTGTCACGGTCGCCAAAATGTTGTTGCAAGAATTTGCCCTGGACAAAAAATACTTGTTTCCAAAGTGATGTTTTCCGGCTTGTTCCGTAATAAAAAAAAATAGATCTGTTGACTTCAAATATTCATGTGATACTGATTTTATTGAAAAGTAATATTACAAGTGTTGCCAAATCAAGAGATAAGAAATTTTGAACAACATAAAAGAGAGTAATTATACAAGTATTGCCAAACTAAGAAACAAAAGTTTACAATTGAGTTGCTAAACAGGGTGGTTTTTCTTTACGGAATTATGACTTATGCTTATATAAAAATAAATTTATCTGCTCGAACAAATATCATAAAAAAGAATCAATGCAACGTTGTCCTTAAATGGATAACGGTAAACGCACCGCTCACAATTGAATTGACTCGTTTATATGATTTTTTAGTTAATTTTTGAGCGTGGTGACATAGAAAAAATCATATCTAGAGAACCACGACTCTGCCCACTTGTTTGTTAATTTTGGGATGTATGTTACAGAGTAATATTTTATGTTTCCAGTTTTTAATGTTGTATTCGTCCGAAGATGTCAGTAAATAACTGACGAAACGTCGGCACAAAATTGTAGTTTTTATGTTTTAATAACAATTAAAAAAGCATTGGTTAGAAAACCTCTAAAACAAAAAGTTAAAATCAAATCTAACCCAACTTAGATCAAAACACATTATTGTTTGATTAGGCAAAAAAAATTAAATTTTATCAAAAAAAAAATGCAGTTCGAAACGTAGACATTTCATTCACAATAATAAGTAATAAAACAAAAACTTAATTCACAAATAAACTTTTTTCTTATAGCAAAATAAAAAATATACTTAATTTAAGGCACAAAATTGAGAATACATATGAAAGAAAATAGATAAATAGCATTCTAAATCCTGCCAAAATACTACAAAATCAATGCAAACTCAAGCTCTAGTATTTTATGCTGCCTCCTTGAGCATTTACGATAGCTTGCAACCGCCGGGGCATAGATTTTACCAGTTTTTCTGTGAAATATGACGGAATACTGATCCAAGCTTCTTTGATTTAAGCACTTTTTTTTCGCAAAAACGATCGAACATTTCGTCAGTAAATAAGAAAAAACGATTAGAGTTTGCTCGGCAACATATAAATCAACCAGAAGGTTTCTGGGGAGGTGTTTTGTGGTCCGACGAAACAAAAATTAATTTATTTGGGTCCGATGGAAAACAAATGGTTTGGAGAAAGCCTAATAAGGAATTAGAAACAAAGCACATAAATTCAACAACAAAGCACGGAGGAGGTTGTATGATGTTGTGGGGTTGTATAGCTTCCAGTGGTTGTGGAAATTTTGAGTTCTATGAAAGTGAGATGGACAAAGTGATGTACCCTAATATTCTGCAGAGAAATGTGAGGAGCTCCGCCATAAAATTAAAGTTACCTGGGAATTAATATTTTCAACAGGATAACGATCCGAAGCACACATCTCATTTAGTGCGCGAATGGTTGATATATAATGCCCCGAAGCAGCTTAAAACTCCTCCGCAATCGCCCGATCTTATCCCAATCGAGCATTTATGGCATGAAGTTAAAATTAGACCAAGAGAAAGGCATTGTTCGAACAAAAAAGTGCTTAAAGCAAAAATCAAAGAAGTTTGGATCAGTATTCCGTCATATTTCACAGAAAAAATGGTAAAATATATGCCCCGGTGCACAGTGGATTGATTTGTATGGAACGGCGGCCATAAATAGTAATAATTTCGCTACACTCTTGAAATTTGGTACATATGTTTAAAATGTAAAAACAACAAAAACTTATGAATATAAAAAAAATCGGTTCAAGGACACGCCTACCTCCCATACAAAGATGAGATGTGGGTGAGACCTTTTTTCAAAATGGGTATCAATTCCGTTTAATTTGGCAATGCTGATTTCAAAAAAAAATACTAATTTTGCGATATCTTCTATAGTTTTCAAGTTATCAGAGAAAAATCAAAAAAAGTGGCAGTAGTAATAGCGTTAGAGTCTTCAAATTTGGCAGAGACGTTTTTGGGTTAAAACAACAAAAACTTGTGAATATAAAAAATCGGTTCACGGACACGCCTACCTTCCATTCAAAGGTAGAATGGTTTTTGATGTTTTATTTCAAAATGGGTATTAATTCCCAATAAATTGGCTATGCTGATTTCAAAAATTTTATAAATTGCCCGATATCTTTTATAGTTTACAAGTTATTAGAGAAAAATAAAAAACTACATATATTAAACACCACATTTGAAAACTAGATACAGAATATAAATAACGAATTTATTGGAAAATATAAAATAACAATTATAAATAAAAACATAAAATTTTTAATATTTTAATATTTACTGAAAAATATATTATTAGAATAAAAATAATAATAATAACAAAAAAAGATGATAATAATAAAAATGTTCATAATCGGACTTAAGCCCCATATGCTGCATCTACCATACCTTCACTACTTTATATTCAGGTATAAAAAGGGTGAACCCCAAGGGAGATAGAAAGAGAAAAAATATCCCTTTTCAGTTCCTCTCTACTAAAAGGAACTTCTTTCAAAACTTAAGCATCTTATTTCACACTGTAAGCCTTTACAATCGATAAAATTATTGTAAAGCGTTGCAAAATGTGAAGAAATAAAAATATTTTCTCCTTCAAATTTTGCAGTAGAAAAATAATCATAAAAAAAAGTTCTGAAAAAAAGCAGCTGAAATCTTGGATTTTGCTTAACCATACTTTCTCACATAACATATTAAAAAATTTCCGAAATCCGGGGATATACTTTTTCTTTTCTTTTTGTCAAAGTTTGCCAATTTTCTGAATTATGACTTTTACAGCCCTAATTTTAAAAAAATCACCATAAGTCACACATAGAATACAGACGCTCAAGCAAACATTTTTTGAAAAGTATGAGCTATGAACTTTATGCCAATATGCAATTTTGGTATATTTCAATAAAAATAAATTAATAAGAGCATTTCATAAAAGTCAGTATTTTTTGTTATTTCTAAAACTACATTAGGAAAAACTTGATAAAAAAAAAAATTGTGAAAATTTGCAGCTGAAAATTTGTTTTTTAGCTAACCATACTTTCTTACAATACATATAAAAAAATTTTCGAAATTTTCTGTCAAAGTTTGCTAATTTTCCACTTTTATCATTTTTCAATATAATTTTTGAAAAATCCGTACAATTCATATAAAGACGATAAAAAAAATAAAATTGATTTTTATAAAATGGAAGTAATGTACTTTCCGCCAATATGCTATATTATAGCATTTTGTTGAAAACAAGTTAACTAGAGCGCTTTATCCAACAAGCGCTTTTATAAAAAGTTTCATAGAACATTTTTGGTATACAAAGTTCAACTTTGAGCCCACTGTGTCACTAAACTCAAAACAAATTTAATTCTTTTGTAGTTTTTTTTTTCATTCCCTAAGTATTCTCTGACGATTCTCTTAAAAATTTTTTCAATCCCTAGCACTTTCAAAATCTTCCTATTTATGGCCACAAAAATCCACTGTGCGGCGGTTGCAAGCTATCGTAAATACTCAAGGAGGCAGCACAAAATACTAGAGCTTGAGTTTGCATTGATTTTGTAGTATTTTGGCAGGATTTAGAATGCTATTTATCTATTTTCTTTCATATGTATGCTCAATTTTGTGCCTTAAAATTAAGTATATTTTTTAATTTGCTATAAGAAAAAAGTTTATTTGTGAATTAAGTTTTTGTTTTGTTACTTATTATTGTGAATGAAATGTCTACGTTTCGAACTGCATTTTTTTTTAATAAAACTTAATTTTTTTTGCCAAAACAAATAATAATGTGTTTTAATGAAGCCTGTATGCTCAATTTTGTGACCAACTGTATATATAAAATAGCGCCATCTGCGCAGCCATACAGAAAAGAATTGGTGTCAACGGTACCGGTGATTTTGCAGCAAGTCTGAACCAGGATCATTAAATTTTATCCAAATATATCAAAATGGCGGCTGTTTAAGCAAAAATGCTCGAAAAATTACGATTTTTTAGGTGATTTCTCAGTTTAAGAAAATAGAAAAACTCAAAATTTTTTCTTGATTTTGATTCATGCGACTCCCATAAATGTGACAAATAAGTTGTTAAAATTTCATAAGGATCGGCTAAGTAGTTTCGGAGAAAAGACTGCCATCGTATGATAAAAGTGATTTCGAGAGAAACACACGCGCTCAAATAAAGTTGTAAAAATATACTTCGGGGGCTCGAATCTATATGGAATTTCAACACAATGTTTCTGAAATGGTCTTCTTTTGAAATCTTTAAAAAAATTGAAACATCAGATAAGTTTGGTCTCTTAAAAATTTAATTTAAAAGTTCTTCATGTACTGTTTTTCACCTTGTATATTTGACATGTCAGATCGCCATAAAAAAAATGGAAATATCTCGAAAGGGCGCAGTTTAGCCACACCTTTTTTTTACAGAGTGTTATTTATATGTATAGGCTTTATGAAAATTGAAATATTTTTATCCCACCTCACCTACCTCACAACTTTATACTATGTATACATATAGTCAAAATGTACTTATTTTTGGACTTACGAACAACAAACGAATTAAAATATTTCTAGACACTTTATCACAAAACAAAAATCAATTTGTTTGTTTGTTTCGTCTTCTGCTAGAAAGACAAATAATCTTTTTTCCCTGGTGACAGGGAAAAAAGATGGGTCATTCAGAGTCTGCATTGATTTTCATCAGCTGAATAATATGGTACTGAAAGACTGCTTCCCAGTTCCATTAGTTGATGATGTGTTGAAAAAGTTGCAAAGTGCAAAATATTTTTCGGTTATGGATCTCGAAAATGGGTTTTTCCATGTGCCAATTGAACATGGTAGTAAAAAATATATAGCGTTTATTACAAGGGAAGAGCTATAGGAATTCAATCGAGCGCCATTCGGATTTTGTAATTCGCCAGCGGTTTTCATGGTATACTTAAATTTTATTTTTCAAAATTTGATAAGCAGCAACGTAATGGAGTTATATATGGACAACATTGTTATATATAGCGACACAGCAGAGGAGGGTCTTGAAAAATTAGTTCAAGTTTTTGAAACAGCAGCAAGGCATAATTTAAAAATCAAATGAAAGAAGTGTAGTTTTTTAAAAAATAAAATTGACTTCTTGGGTCATACATTTGAAGAAGGCAAAATTTGGCCAGGTCATGAGAAAATAAAGGCCGTTAAAAAGTTTTCAATGCCAACGGACATTAAAGCGGTTCAGTCATTTTTGGGGTTGTCTGGATATTTCAGAAAATGTATAAGAAATTACGCTGTAAGAAAAAACGAAAAATTTATGATGCAGGATAGTGAGCGAAACGCTATTGAACAGCTGAAAACAGCATTGACAAATGGATCGGTTTTAAGTATTTATAATAGGCATGCAAGTATAGAAGTTCTTACAGACGCTTCGAAAGAGCTGCAGCAATCCGAAAATCAGTGGCATCCAGTGTTCTTTTGGAGTAAAAAAACAACTCCCCAGGAGGTGGCGCAGCACAGCTACATATTTGAGGTAAAAGCAGCATTACTCGCTTTGAAAAAATTTCGTTTTTATTTGCTAGGAACTGAATTTAAGTTAGTAACTGATTGCACAGCTTTTAAGTTCACGACTACTAAAAAAGATATTCTTCGAGCAGTTACTCAATGGATTTTATATTTACAAGATTTTAACTATAAAGTGGAGCATCGACACAGCAGCAGATTGAAACACGTTGATGCCTTAAGTCGGTATCCATGCGTAATGACTATTAGATCAGAGATTTCAGCAAGATTTAAACAAGCTGAGCAGAAAAATGACCACGTAAAAGCTGTATAAGAAATTCTGAAGAAATATCCTTACGATGATTTCAAAATTAAAGGAGATTTGGTACACAAAACAGTAGCCGGAAATGATTTGTTGTTGGTGCCGAAGAGAATTAAAACTGAGATGATCAGGAACGCTCACGAAGTTGGCCACAGAAGTCGATGCATAGCATTTAGCAGAAATATTTTATACCACATTTAGAAGGAAAAGTAAGCAAAATAATTAACAATTATGTTAAATGCATAATTTACAATAAAAAATTAAGCAAAAATGAAGGACTTTTGCATTGTATTGAAAAGGGTGGTTGCCCACGTGTACGTCGAAGCAGTATAAATATATTTTCGACAATAGTAGATGGTGCAACATATTATGACGAGTACTGGAGTAGCAAGAGGAAACGGCCAGGTGGAGCAAGTTAATCGATCCATTCTGTCAGTTATTTCAAAGTTGTCAGCTGGTAGTCCGTCTCAATGGTTTAAATATGCACAGTTCGACGAAGTTCACACCTTTCGAAATCATGTTTGGAGTCAAAATGCGAAGTGGACAGTGATTTGCTGAACGTTCTACAGCAGGAACTTTTATCTGATTTGATCATCGAACGCCAGCAAATAAGACCAAATGCCAAAATACAGATTGTCAAAGCACAGCAACTATACAAGAAAAGCTTTGACAAGAACAGAAAGGAGGAGTTTGGATATAGCCTTAATGATCTTGTGGCAATAAAAAGAACTCAGTTGTTGGAGGTAAAAAATTGGTAAGTGAGTATCTAGGTCCATACAAAATCACAAAAGTTAAGAGAAACGGTCGCCACCGCAGATTTTGAAGGTCCATCAAAACCATCAACGGCAGTGGACTTCACGAAACCGTGGCGTAATGGTGGCGAAGATGATGAGTTGGCTTCTGAGACAGATGATAACACTAATTTACAAATAATTAAACAAATTATGAACTTTAGGTGCTACTATTAATTACTTATGTAAAATCGGCTGCTGATTCTGAAAATCAAATTTTTTTTTCTTTCACGTCGTTTTCGAGATATCGGTCACTTTCGGTCTTTTGACCAAAGAAAAAAGTTGGTTCAACTTAATTACAAATATTTTAAAAAACAATATCTATGTATAAACATATTATGTGTGAAACTAATGGTAATTAAATTTCCTAGAAATAATGTTCACATTACTTTTTCGTTGGCATGTTAGTTTCGACGAAAAAAATTGATTTTTTTTTTTCGAAAAAATGAGAATAAAGTAAAAATCAACTGCAAATTTTGAAAAGAAGAAAAAATTTATGAAGAAAATAAGATACTATTTATGCAAATCGATTAAGAAATGGAAAAGTTATATAAAACTGAATAAAAAAATGGACGAATTAAATTTTTGCCTATTTTTTATGTGGGTAAGAATTATTTAACTCCAAAATGCAAATTTTTTAATGAAATTTTTTTTCGAAAAAATGAGAAAAAAAGTAAACTGCAAATTTTGAAAAGAAAAAAAAATTGTAAAAATCATTTTTTTATCATAGTCTATATCAGGGGTTCTTAAACTTATGTAGTCCGAGGACCCCTTATCGAGCTAATTTTTTTTGCGGACCCCATCCCAACCCTAGACATTTCACGTCGTTCTCCGCTTAATTTCTGGCTCAATAATGACAAAGACACTCAAGCTTGCCAACCGTTGTCAAACTCAACTCCGGTTATCTGACGAGATTAAGAACGAAGTATTTTTATTTTGCTTTAATTTTTTCGGTTTTTAAAGGTCTTTTCAACACTATTTATGACCGGTTTTTGAAGATCCAAAAGTTGACAAGCCTGCAGACACTACTTTCTAATAAATATTGATACTTAAATATTATTTAATCGAACTTACAGTCATTAAGCAAAGACCAATATTGTAAATTTTTACTTATTGATCAATGCCATTTTTCAACAAACATGACAAAGATAACAAATGGAACAATTTTTAACCTGGTAATTGGTGACATGTTTCGGCTATTACCAATAGCCTCATCAGACCAGTTTTGGTTAATTCTGTACATGGATTCGAACCTCTGACCGTTCATGCATTGCAATTGCATATTTTTGCGACGGCCGCTCTAACACTTGAGCCACTGAGGTACTTGTCATGAGGTGTACAGAATGCACATATTCCATTTGTCATCTTTTGTCACTTTCTCGCTTGCTGCTATTGGTCTTTGCTTAATGACTGTAAGTTCGATTAAATAATATTTAATTATAAAATAATCAGTCGCTAAAATCAACTTTCTTAAAAAATATTGATACTTATACCATATATCTCTCTGTATTTACCATTTATAGAGGCAAACATTTTTTTCATGTAATTAAAATACAAAATGAATAAAAATTGTGCAAAAGTAAGAGAATTAAAAAAGTTTCAAGTTAAAAAATGTACATTAAACTCAGACAAATATTTCTTGGTCAAAATAAAGCTTAGAAAATAAATTGTTTTTTTTATTTCTTTTTTAATAAAGAATATAATAATAATAAAGCTTATAATGAAAATTATTTTTTTGGTGACTCTTGGTTATTTTATAAGCAAAATTTGTTATATTTTCTCGTGTAGAAGTTTTTACTTAATGAGATGGATGATGTTGTTTTCTTGAAACCAAATCTACAATTTCGAGCTCTATATTCGAAAGTTTTATTCTCAGGTCTGCTTCTACATTAAGCTGGTTTCTATACTTTGATTTTATATATATTAGTACCAAAAAAGTCTGTTCACACAAATACATGGAATCAAGTTTTGGAGGGCCTTATTTGCAAATGCAAGGTAATCGGATTTTAGGAGTAAATAAAAGTTAGTTGCTCTAATATCGGTAATTGCTTAGCATTACTATAACATCTGTGTTGAATGGATCCCTGATCCAGTCGTTGTCAGAATCAGGACAGGGTAAATACTTCCCGAAGTTGCTTTTTAGAGGCATTAACCTATTCCTAGCCACTGTACCTGCTTGGGTACAGCACAATCAAATAGCTGTAAATTCAACCAAAAAAAAAATTTCCAAAATTTATCCACATAAACAATGAAGGGAAAACGACCAAAATTTTTTTAATATTTTGCTTTGTTTTGATACTTCATCGTCGATTTAGTGTATTTTGAAAAAATTAGTGTTCATTAGTCTTCGTTGGAAGCGTTTTGTGTAAAAATTTAAAAACTGCGCTTGATTTGCAAAGTAAAACACTTGAGTTATCATAGTTTTAACGAGTTGAATGAAAAAAATTACAAAAAATTTAAAGAATGCTCATATACTCTGCCGTTGTTCCAGTTTGGGAACAGGCTCAAAAGCCTACTCATTGAAATTTTTTTTTTTTTTTTCATATTTTAAAAGCATTTTAAGTCGTTTTCATAAAAACGAAATTCACATAGTCGATGATTTTTGATTTTAAAAGGTCTTGGCTCTTAATGGGTTACGTATTCGACAAAATGCAGCCGCCTGTCATTATCGAGATCTTTATTAGAAAATTCTATAAAATCGCTGAGTTTTGGAAAAGACTTATACACATATTTTGAATGTGTTTTGACCATAATTCGTTTTTATTATAATCGCTTCTATTTTATCTTCAACTTTAAATTTATTTGAACCTGCACCTTGTAGGCTCAAAATGAAATTTATAAAAACTGATTATGTTGTCAAACAGTGCGAAGAGTGGAAACTGTTTGGTGTTGGGTATTCAGGGTTTGAACAAAAGTAAATGCACACTTTGTTTTTTAAAAATATGTGCAATCATTCAAAAAGTCATGGCCATGTAGAATTTTTAATAAATGAGTTATTTGAATAAAACGAAAAGTTTGATGATGTAAAACTATTGATGTCAAAATTGTTTCGCGGACCCCTGGAATAGTTTTTTTAATCCCAAAATGCAAATTTTTTTATGAAATTTTGTTATGTAGATACTGGTATATGCTAGAAATTAAAATGTTGGCTCCATCCCCCGAAGTGGACAAAAACCGACATAACGGACCCAAATTCCCACTTTTGGGGCGTGGGGCCTGTTCCGAAAGAATTTTAAACACCGCCATCGTGCTCAGCATCCTCGAACACAGGGATGTCAAATATTTTACCGATAGAAGACGCTGAATAAGCGATTTCGTCATTTTGGGGGCGGTTTTAGTCCATTTTGAGGGTGGGGCCAATTCCATAAGAATTTTGAATACTGCTATCGTATTCAGCATCTTCGAAAACGGGATGACAAATGTTTTACTGATGGAATATGCGATTCTAACTTTTTTCTTTGTTCCAAAAACCGAAACTGACCGATATCTCGAAAATGACGTGAAAGAAAAAAAAATAATTTGATTTTCAGAATCAGCAGCCGATTTTACATCAGAAATGAATAATGACACCTAAAGTTCATAAATTTTTTAATTATTTGTAAACTAGTATTATTAATTATAAGATTTTTATTAACTTGTGGCCATTTTTATTCAATATTTTATAACTTTTCCATTTCTTAATCGATTTTCTTAAATAGTATGTATCTTATTTTTTTCATAGATATATAAACTATGATATAAAAAATAAAATGATTCTTCCAATTTTTTTTCTTTTATAAATTTGCAGTTGATTTTCACTTTTTTCTAATTTTTTCGAATAAACAAATATTTTTTTAGAAATCAATTTATTTCACCGAAACTAACAAGCCAACCAAAGAGTAATGTGGGCGTTATTTATAGGAAATTTAATTACCTTTAATTTGACATAGTAAATTTATATATAGATATTGGTTCTTAAGATATTTGTAAGTAAGTGAAAACCAACTTTTTTTTTGGTCCTAAAACCGAAAATGACCGATATCTCGAAATCGACGTGAAAGAAAAAAAATAACGTAATTTTCAGAATCAGCATCCGATTTTACACATGAATCGAATAACGGTATTCAAAGTTCATTTTGGCTGTAAGCTAGTGTAATCAGGGAGGCCGAGTGTAAAAAGGTATATCCTAGTTATCAGCTGTCCGCAGTCAGCAGTATAAATTTTCAGCAGCCAGCGTCGTTATCCGTCGATTTGAGGCGTCAAGTTCAGTAGTGGAGTAGTTGTTAAAAGTCGATCGTCGGAAGCGGTCGTCGTAAAACAGTCGTCAACGTCAGTAGCAAGTCGCAGTCAGTTGTAGCAGTCGTCTCTTTCAGTCGTTTTTAAGTGACTAATTTACATACATATTTCTAGTATTACCTGTAATTTCCTATTAATTACTAATTACTATCTAATCTAATTAACTATTACTTTGAATTGAAATACTTTGAATTAAATAATAAAACTAATCGTTAACCGTTTCCACATACATATTAAGGTGATTCAAATAAACGAAAACGAAATTTAAATTTAACACTAGCGTGTTACATAACGTTTAAGGAGGGGGGGGAGGGTTAAAAATCTTCCAAAATTGCGTTACGTAATAATTGATGCGGAATGAAATAATGTGGAATTTTCATAATTCCGTCGCTTGCTGGTGACATTTGTCCTAATTTCAGGTACTCTTTCATGAAATCCATGTACATTTCATGAATCTCAAGATTTTTCAATAATCTGCGCTCTAAAGCCAAAAAACGCCTTTTTGCGGTTTCGAAAGATGAGCCAAGTGAATTTGGGCTTGACTTAAAAGGAAGTGAGACCTGAAATCGACCAGCAGCTAATCGACAAACTTTATCAGTAAAGTGATTTTCACAGAGCTGCTGCTCAGCAGAGTATGCTCTGCATTGTGAATCCTGTGGCATGTCTTCTAATGCCCAAAACTTTTAAACTATCGAATCAAGAGATTCATAATTTTCAGTAACAGTTACTGAATTGCATATTTGCGAATTTGTGTTTTTGGTAGCTTGGTATTTACCAGAGACTATCCAGCCAAGTAACGTTTTTTGTAACGTTGGCAAATTTGGACTATGTTTTATTTGTCCAACTGACGAAGGTCAAAGAATGTTTCTGCCCCAAGTAACAGATCAATTTTTTGCGTTTTATAAAAATATGGGTCAGCGAGCTCAATATTTACAGGTAGATTTCATTCCTTTGTTGAAATCGTATGGTCAGGCTGGTATCTGGAAATTGACTTTAACACTAAAAAGTCGGCTGAAAACTCGTAAGAATTAACCCTTGACCTTACTGCAGCATGTAACTTATGTCTGATAGAAGATTGCGCCTTTCCTATACCCACTAGTTGCAAATTGACGTCCTCCCTACTTAAATTTAATCTCTGCGCCAGTTCTTCCGTCATGCAATTAATTTGCGACCCAGAGTCCAATAATGCCCTTGCCAACTGATATTCGCCAGATTTGCTACTTATTTGTACTACAGCTGTAGCTAAAATTACTTGGTCATCATGAAGCGAAGTATGATTTATCGCTGCACGAGATGTTGATGGCTGATTGTCGGTTGAACAATTGGGACTGGCAGCAGGAGGAGGGGTGGGAACGAATCTATGCAAAAGCGAGATATGCGGCAGCTGGCATATTTTACACTTTGCAGATTTACACTTTGAAACTGTATGCCTGTGTTTTAGACAATTTATGTACGCCGAAATTCCCATAACAAAACCGAATCGCTGTTGAACAGATTGTTCCAAAAAGGTTGGACAAAAATTAATAAAATGTCCTGATGATTTACAAAAAAGACATTTTTTGTAAGTTTCAACTTGCTTAGAACACAAAAATGACGAATTTTTGTTTGCAGTATTATTATGCTGTGGCTTATTATGATTCTGACGTTTCGATTTAAATGCCTCATCGGCCGAAATTCGTTGAAAACGTCTATTAAGCATTGTTTCACAATCCTTCCACATTGGTAAATGATCATAATTAAGTTGCTCTTCCCATTTCAATTTAGTTATTGAGTCAACTTTTGTCATCAGAATAGCGTTTGAAATCTTTTTATCGTCGCCTATGGATAATAGGGAGTCATAAATAGCTAACACTGTATCTATTAAATTGCGCAAATCTGCTGCAGAAGGCTTATTGATTGAAGGCAATCAAAAAGTTGAGAAATGCAATTTGAAAATATGATATAATCATTATCATAAACTTTTTTCAAACTGGCTAGTGCCTTCTTATAATTCTCATCAGTAACTTGAAAGGCTCGAACTGTTCCTAACGCTTCTCCAGATAGAAACGACGTTAAATGATTGAATTTCTGAATATATGTCAGACTATTGTCACAGTTGACTAAACTTTCAAAAACGCAGATAAAACTTTTGTATTCTGAATACTTGCCACTAAATTTTGGCAGCTTTAAATTTGGACGACGTGATTGTTGTTGATGCACAACGAACGAAGCTTCGTGTGGATTACTGGAAGGAGTCACTGCAGCCATTTGTGGCTTATTCTTGTCTATAATAGACAGTAGCAGTGATTTTGTAATCACACATTCCTCTTCCAGATCAGATCTGAAAGAGTCCTCACAATCGATTTTTTCGATTTTAGCTTGGCATGCCATTGCTTGGTCCAAATAAATATTGAAAATATCGAGACAACAATTCAGTTCAAAATAATTTGATGAAACTTTTTTCTCGATCAACGAAGTTTTTATGCGCAAAATATTGCTCATAATTAATCCCCTTTTTTTTAGAAGATTATCGTGGACTTCAGTATCGTCCATTATACTCACCACAGTATCGTTTGAGGATTCACTATTTTTTCCCATCATGGGTTTGATTCAATTAAGTTTGTTGAAAAGTAATTTTAATTAATTACAAACTTAATTGTTGCGAGTAGAATGCAATATGCAACTACTTTGCCAACGAAAATTATGGTTTATTAAATTAATTTTAACGAAAAGTAATTTTAATTAATTGCAAATTTAATTGTTGCATGTAGATTGCTCTTGCAACTACTTTACCAACGAGAAAACGGTCTAAATCAAAAATATGCAGGTACTTATTTGTCCCTTAAAATTTTACAAATGCTGTAGTTGCTTTGAAATTAAGAGAATTAATTTCAAGAGAAATCCTAACTTATGAGCTCAATGATCATAAGTTGAAGTGCTACAACGAAAAATATTTAACCCCAAAATTCAACCACAGAAACTAGAAATAGCAACAACGAAATGTTTCTGCAGTGTTAAGATGTATTGGGTTGCACCTATTCTCTTAATTTGCAATGCTAACAACAACGAAAACGAAATGTAGCAAACTTTTCTTGAGTAGCAACAGCACTCAATTTATTGAACAGCGTATGTGTATGTATGTGTGTGTGTACAGCTAACTGCAACCACTTTGCGCTAGCTATGTACGTAGACCAACGATATGAAAAAAATTGGTTTTTGTTTACACGCAACTTATGACAACTTTTGTATGTACATAAGTTGGAACGATTGAAAATGAAATTTATGTAAATGAAACCTCAGTAAGTATGTATGTAGGAACGGTTTATGTTATACCGGGTCTCTCGCACGATTTTGCGGAACCCTGTAATACATAAGGGGTACAGGCGCTTATGAACTTTCAAAAGGAAATTTCTAATTTTCTCAATTTTATCAAGTATTTTTGATAAAATTGGACTTGACTCTACTAACGCGCGTTTCACTACCAAATATGTATGTTGATTTAAATTGAAATGAAATAAATGCGAGCAATAAAGATTCTGCTCCAATGTGGGCGACAAAGTTACTTGCACAATTATGCAAAATCTGACTCGGCTTTTTACCTCAAAAAGTGTACCATCCGGAAAAAATGTGATGTTTGAGAGAGAAAAAATGAGAGTAAGGAATCAGATGATCATTTCCCCTCCAAGAAAGAGTTTAATTTTTCACCTAGACAAATTTCTTGTGGCTAAAAATTGAAGACTGTCAAAATCGTAGGTAACGAGACTAGAAACTCACTTTTGACAAGCGAGGGAAAGAAAATTCCATGTCCCAATTGTATCTGTCCAATACTTGTCTTATAAAATATTTTTCAGTACTTAATTTTTTTTTCACTTGTTGAAAGGTTGTGTTGAGAAGGAGCAACATAACAAAAGGCATGAAATCACAATATTTTTTGGTAAATGCTCATTTATTCAATTAAATAGATGAGCGATTTTTGATTGAAAAGGAATCTTAAAGTAGAATGATTGTATGATCAGATAATTATTTCAAAAATGTTGTTTTTCGATGCGCTGTTTTAAAATAAGAAAATGAAAATGTAGCTAGATCAAAATTACCCCATTTTTCATTATTTTGTACAATTCCATCGAAAATAAATTTTTGTTTGAACTAAAAAAATTTTCTTCACTAACTGTTAAATTTAACGTAAATTCCTTAAAAAACCCATGCGAAATGAAAAATTTTTGCGGTGAACAAGATTTTATAAATAGTCTCGAAAGTATTTTATTTAGCTTGTATTCAGAAGGTTATGAGTCATAACTTATGACTTAACAGATAAGGAACTATTAGGCTACATTCAGTCTTCTGAACCCCGCATTTCAAACAGCTGTGTTTACATATTGGTTTATTGAAAAAATTAAAATTAAAATGAATATATACAATTTTTCATCAAGTGAAAAGACACCAAAACAGGTATGATAGATATAAAATCAATGATTGAATTTCAGATGGGCAAGGAAGAGTTTAATGAATTAAAGGAAAGTGCAGCAGCATCCAGTTCATCAGCATTGGATGTGTCGTTGCAGAGTGGCGAGGGTGAAGATGTTGACATGGAAAAAAAGATTTCACCTGGCTTGCATTCAGAAAGTATTAACCAAAAGGTTATGCAACTACGACGCAGGTTTTACTTCCTGAACCCTACCATTGTGTGTTTACAAAAATACGTGCAAATTTTTGAGAGTCTTCATTTTTTACCTATTTTTGCGTTCGAGCCGAAAATTGTGGTGGTGAGACTAGTCAGAGAAATTTCAGCTTTTACTCTCTCGAAATCGCAATTTGACACTTTTCATTTTTTACCACAAAATCCGGCTCGTACAGACCTATTGTGTATCTCTTTTTATGATTTTGTTATACGCAACCTTAACGTTGGTATCATGCGGCCGTGTTTCAATTGTTAAAAAGCGCAATAACATAGAAACGCACAAATGACACTGAATTTTAATTTAATTTAATTGTTTTTAATTAATTTAATATTGATTAAGTATTTTTTTACGAGTTTACGCGCGTCGGAAACAACACCGAAATTATAAAATATACGACACGAGAGTTTAAGTCCCTTTTCGGGCGCCAAAATGTTGGACGACTAGTTTGTCGCCAAATAAACGAAAACGAAATTTAATGCCTGGCTACACTTCCGAATAAAATGAGTAAAACGAGTTTTTTATGTCTTAATAGCTTCAGGCTTTTGCTAATACTAAATTCATTTTACATTAAGTTCTTATAACTAGGCTTTGATGCCGCGTTGTAAAACGGGCGTAATTTAATTCTCCTTAAACCTACACCAAAGGTGGTTTTAAAAATAAGCATATTAAATTAAATTCATTGACTAAAATAGTCATTAATTAAAGAATTAAAATAAATCTTAAATAACAAGTCATACAGCATTAAATGACTTAACAGTTTCAAATAGCTATTATCGATAGAGGAATTCGAATCTGTGATTAGTTATTCTTCATCTTCTTTTTTTTTATAAAAAAATTGATCGAAAAAAAATGAAAAAATATCGATTTCTGCTTTAAAGTTGAAAAATTGGCCCATATTATTTTACCGCCGATTCCGTGATAAATAATTTTTAATGTATTTTTATTTGCTTAAAAGAATGCCGTAAGCCGCATGTCATTGTCTTAGGGGGTGTTCAAGTATTAGGTAGCGCATTTGGGGGGGGGGGGCGGTTTCGAACAACGCGTTACGCTGCGAATTAGAAATCTCTTGTTTTATTTATTATTACCGCAAACGCGATAAAACACAACAAAAGTATTATAGCGACTTTCCGGTACTTTGCGCAACATATGTACACATTTTATGTAAACATGGTCACTTGCGTGTTACATAACGTTTAAGGAGGGGCGGGGGGAGGGTTAAAAATCTTCCAAAATTGCGTTACGTAATACTTGAACGCTCCCTTATTTCAAAACCAAGATATCTATCATTTCTGGCATAATTCAACTATTCTATCGATTTTTCTACGATTTTCGATGTACGCTCTACCATGTATCCTAATGGTTGTATTATCAAATACATATAACTGCATTCAATTTTATTTCATTGCAAACCACAAGATGTAGACTTGTTTATTATTGTTATAATATTATTAATATAAGAAAATGTAGTTCTTTAAACAATTTGTTAAAAAATTTATAGCAAGAATAAATAAATAAAAAAAGTTAAGCATGTATTCCATAAAAACTGAAGAGTTACGACCAATAAATACTTTGCCCTGTGATAAAAAATTTTTAGAAACCGTACATAGTAAAAAATCAACTGGTGCAATATTTAGAAAATAATAAGATAATTACAGCAAAACAGTCATGTATTAGACAAAAACATTCATGCGAAACTACATACAGTGGCTCAAAAAAGAAATCGGGCAAACATGCAATTCTACTTCAAATGATAAAATAATGTTTAAGAATAATAAATTTTATTATGATTTGTTTTTTATCTTAAGGTATAAATCGGTCATTCTTTCGTTAAACTCACGCTTTGTATTTTTTGACGTTTTTGAACATTTTTTGAAACCAAATATCTCACAAACTGTATGAGATTTCATCATTTTTGTTTAGAAATACTATAACTTTATAAATAAATTAAAAAAATTTAAATAAATTTGTTTAAACATTAATTTTTTCAAATAAAAAAATTTTTCTCAAAATATTTTCAATATAACATTCATTCTAAGAATGCATGTGCTTTCATATCGAAATTCCCGTCATAACTTTGAAAACTACGAATTTTTTTTTTTTTCATCATAAAATTCGACATACAATTTTTTTTTTGTTTTTTTGTTTTGTAATGTTATTTGCAATCAATTCTAAGAATGTATCTGCATTCAAAATGAAATTCCCGATATAACTTTGGGAAATATGATACAATTCATACAATTAGACTGAAACGCGCCTTCATAAAAAGCTCATATTTTCCAAAGCTATGGCAAGAATTTTGAATTGAGTTCAGATTCATTCTTAGGATTGATTAAAAAAAACATTACAAAAAAAAAACAAAAAAAAAATTTTTGCTGAATTTTATGTTGAAAAAACATGGTGCGCCTCATCAGTAAAAAATTCGTAGATTTCACAGTTATGGCGGGAATTTCGATATGAAAGCACATGCATTCCTAGGATCAATTGAGGAATAACATATAAAAAAATAAATAAAAACAATAGGTGTTATATTGAAAATATTTTGGGAAAAATTTTTTTAATTAAAAAAATTAATGTTTAAAGAAATTTATTTAAATTTTTTTTATTTTTTTTTTTTTGTAAAGTTACAGTATTTCTAAACAAAAATGATTAAATGGTTTTTCATCCTATCTCCTATAGTTTGTGAGATATTTCGTTTCAAAAAAGGTTTAAAAACGTCAAAAAAGCAAAGTGTGCGTTTATTTTAGTAAGAATGACCGAAATATACTTTTGAAAACAGTAATAACTAAAACTAAATGAACTTCCAATTTTTTAATAAAAATTAAAAACATAATTTAAGACAAAAATCTTGTCAATAAAGAACTCGGACACCTTTGGATAATGTTAGTTAGAAATAATATTATTATGTATATTTAACTTTATATAGTAAATATGATTTTATAATTAGTTGGTAGCCCTTGCATATAATGTTCATCACTAGTTTTTATGATACAGAAAAAAAATATGAAACCAGTCATGTAATAACTGTGAATCAGACAAGTGAGTTTTACTCTAAATACACAATAATTGGCGACGAGGAATAAAATAAAACAAAAAAACGATTTTCGTTAAAATACTGTATTACAGTGCGACATTCATATATAACAATTCTTAATAGTGAAAGTTTGGTTTTTCCATATAAAATAATTAATTAAATAAAAAATATTTAACCATAAAGTTAAAAAAACATGACTTCACCAACTACTTTGATCACCACTGGTGTGCCCGAATTCGCTCCAGACAGCGACTCCTGGTTTCTGTGGAAATAAAAATTGGAAATTCACTTCAGTGAAATAAAGTGCACAGATGACGGCATATAAAAGGCAGTTCTCTTAAAATCAATCGGACCGGCACCGTATAGTTTGTTGCATAATTTATGTAGCCCCGATTCACCAATAACAAAAACCTATAAAGATCTTTGTGGTATATTACAAATACATTATACACCTCCGACAATTGTGTTTCGTGAAAGGAGAAATTTTTTTTCTTCACAAAAAAGTGAAAATGTATCGGAATGGTACGCTCGAGTAAAGAAACTTGCACTCAACTGTAAATTTGGTACCATCTTAAATGAATTTATTTTAAATCAATTTATAATGGGTTTTTCTGGAAAATTATTCGAAAAGTTTTGCGAAGAAGATGAGACATTAACTGTAGAGAGTGCACTAAAAAAAGCCCTAATCTGGCAAACCAAAGAATACTCATCATCAAACTATGCTAAATGTAGTGTCAACCGAATAAAACCCTTTAAGCCGTACACAACCAAAAACAATCACGATAGCAGAAATTCAAACGGTAATAAGGTGAAAGGAAGGTTACATAGCAACAAAAATATCTGTTCACATTGTGGATGGAAGAACCATAAGTCACCTGATTGCAAGTTCAAGGAGAGTAAAGTCATCGGTTTGTTATTTTAAGAACAAAAAAGTTAATTTTTTATCAAAACCAAGTAAAAATAAGTCAAAATCTAATGATGATATATGTAGAAGCATAGATGATCTTAACCTTAATTATTCAATTTTTAGCATAGGTGGTGAACATTCTCCTGAAGTTTATTTTTTGCCAGTTGAAATTGATGGTGCGAAACTTGAAGCCCTATGTGACACTGGAGCTCCATGTACTTTGGTTCCGATAAACTTTTTGAGGAATAATTTATTAAAACAAGTCTTGAAACCTTGTAAGATTCCATATGTAGATTATAGTGGCGAACATATAGAGATTTTGGGTGCGTACGATGCAGCCATTACGTATAGAGGAATCACTAAAAATATAACAGTTGTAGTTTCAAAAACAAATAACCCACCTTTGCTTGGTCGCTCATTTTTGAGAGCATTTAAATTTGAACTCATACAAGTAAACTCTATAGCAAGCGAAAATACTAATGTTACTCTTGTTCAGCAAATAAAAGAAGAATTTGCTGAAATTTTTAATAAAAATTTAGGCAAGTGTAAGATAGGTGAAGTAACTTTAGCAATCGATACAAATGCCAAGCCCTTATTTTTTAAACCGCGTACGGTACCGTTTGCGTGGAAAACAAAAATAGAAGATCGACTTCGAAATTTAGTTGACCTTGTCGTTTTGGAGTTAGTTGACCATTCAGATTACGGAACTCCTTTAGTTCCAATTTTAAAGCCAAATGGTGACATTCGCATTTGTGCTGATTATAAGGTTACACTTAATAAATATATTTTGATTTTAAACACCCGTTACCTAGAATAGACGAAATTTTTGCCGCGTTACAGGGAGGTGAGCTTTACAGCAAGTTAGATATGTCATGCGCATACAACCAATTAGTATTGGACGAACAGTCACAACGTTTTTGCACCTGGAGCACACATATTGGAACCTTTAAAATGAAGCGTCTTCCATTTAGAATTAAACCGGCAGCAGCAATATTCCAGAAAACCATGGAAGGTCTTCTTCGTGATATACAACATGTTGTCGTATATGAAGATGACATTACAGTCACTGGTGCAAACATACAAGAGCACATTAATAATCTCAAAATGGTGTTGAATAGACTAAAATCAGTAGGACTTAGACTAAAACTGGAAAAATGTTTTTTTTTTCAAAAAAATATATCGTAGTTAGGTTTCACTATAGATAAAATTAGACTAAGCAAAAATGATGAACGCATTAATAATGTGTTAAAGGCGCCTGTTCCAAACGACATTTCGGAGGTAAGGGCATTTCTTGGAATGGCAAATTATTATTCCAAATTTATAAGAAACTTTGCTGAAACTGTACAAACTTTTACAAAAAGATGTAAAATTTTATTAGTCTTCGAAATGTCAAGAAGCTTATGACTTAATAAAAAATGAAATTAAATCTGATCAGGTTTTAGCACATTTTAAACCTGGTTTACCAATTATATTATGCACTGATGCAAGTAACAATGCAGTTGCAGGAGTTTTATCTCATAAATTTTCAGACAGTTTAATTAAACCAATTGCCTTTGTATCTCGAACATTATCAAAATCAGAAAAAAATTAAAGTACTTTTGAGAAGGAAGCACTAGCAATAATCTTTAGTGTAGTTAAACTGAAACAGTACCTCATTGGAATCATTTTCTATTACAAACGGATCACAAGCCTTTAGTGACGATTTTTGGAGAGAACAAAGGCATACCCCTTATGGCAGCCGCACGTATTCAAAGGTGGGCGTTTATCCTATCTGGGTTTGATTATTCAATTCAATATGTAAAAGGTGTGCAAAATGAAGCGGATAATATTTCAAAAATGCCTCGATATTTAGAATTCGAAGATATTGAAGAAAAAAATTTTATAAATTTTATAGAATCACAGAATCATTTACACTTAGACTTCAAAGATATAGCAAGGGAAACTAGAAGGGATAAAGTTCTCTGTAGAGTGAGTGCAGCAAATCAAAATGGTACTCTCGCTAACCTAACAGAAGCTATATTTGATACTTTTCGAAATAAAAATTTAGAACTTACAGTAGAGTACGAATGTATCCTTTGGGGATATAGAATTGTTGTTCCAGAAAAACTTCGTTCTCAAATACTTCATGAATTGCATAGATCACATCTTAGAATAGTTAAAACAAAAGGGACATGTAGACTTTGCAAGACCTATAAATGAACAATATCTTTTTATAATTGTTGATTCTTTTTCCAAATGGATAGAAGTTTTCAAGACTAAAACAATAACAGCAGCGTTTACAATAAGTAAGCTTAAAGAGTTATTTTGTCGATTTGGACTTGTAGACACCCTTGTTAGCGACAACGGTCGTCAATTCACGTCAAATGATTTTAAATATTTTATGAAAATGAACAATATTAACCATGTTTTAACTGCACCTGGGCATCCGGCAACTAATGGACAAGCTGAAAACTTTGTCAAAACTATAAAAAAGTCAATTCTTGCCAATTTAAAGACAAAAAGCCATGCCGATCTAGACAATATTATAAGCAATTTTTTGATTGATTACCGTAACTCTAAACACTGCACCACAGGTGAATCACCAGCAAAGCTATTCCTAGGTCGTTCCTGAAAAACTAAGTTCAGTTTCCTTAGACCTTTCTCACCTAAATACAAAATAATTTAAAGTCAAATTAAAAGTTCTCTCAATTATAAGGGGAAAAGAAATATACAATTCTTTGAAGGTCAGCAGGTTTCTATCCGTGATTACACTGATCCCAATAAGCCTGGCTGGTTGCCAGCTAGAATTAAAAAGCAATTTGGACCTCGAACGTATGGCTGTATTTACACACACAACAATAGAGAGATTAAAAGACATTTAGATCAGATAAGGAATGGAGATAGCTTTCAAACTGATGAAACGGTAGAACAGAAAGACCAGGATAATAAGGAAGATAGTGACTTGGGTCAATGTTCACCAGACTGTGTTGAAGATAATGTAGAATTAGCAAGAAGGCAATTAAGGCCACACCAAGATGGCAAAGTTGTTAAATAATTAAAAAAATGTATTTATTCAATTTATATAGTACTATAGATATACATATAGGTATATATATATCGGTCATTCTTTTATTAAACGCACACTTTGTATTTTTTGAAACCAAATATCTCAAAAACTATAGGAGGTAGGATGAAAAATCATTTAATCATTTTTGTTTAGAAATACTATAGCTTTATAAAAAAATTAGTTGGTAGCCATTGCATATAATGTTCATCACTAGTTTTTATGATACAGAAAATAAGAAATAAAACCAGTCATGTAATAACAGTGAACCAGACAAGTGAGTTTTACTCTAAATACACAATAAATATTAAATTAAAAAAATCTTCAGTTAATATTTTATCGGGTTGTCTTTGCTATTTTTCACAGCTTTCAGTGGCATTGATTCCACTAACTTCTGTAGACCGAAGGATCTTTTTTTGGTACACTCTTCCTTACGTGCAAAGCAAAGCAACGTTCGGTAGTCACAATTAGATTTTGTCAAAATAATTATGCCAACTAGTATATTTACCTGATATTAGAAGTACTACGTAATCGGCGTATGCAACTGCCTTTACGCCCTGTTCAGAATATGAAGTAATGGATCAACGGTAAGTATTCATAAGAGGGAAGATAGCACCCATCCTTGGGAGGTATCCCTTGTTGTATATTTAAGAAATCTTATGTGGTTGCGTTGTGCGAATTTACGAAATATATTGAGATTTCTCTTATCTGAGAATAAAATTGGGCTGCAATATACGAAATCAGTATTTTCATGGGTTAAAGCAAAATTTATCTTCCTTTTTTTTGTTTCTTCATTTATAAATGGCTTTTTTCTTGCAACTCTTCCATTGAAATTGTTCTTTCTTTCTATTCTTATAGTTTCAGGGCTGCAGTTAATGTTTAAATGTTTTGTGACTATCGTTGTGAGGTTTGGAGCGCTGAGGGTAGGAGTTTTCTTGACTAGCTGCACCATCCACCGCTCATCTGCTCCAAAAATAATTCACTAACCTTAACATAAGCCACTTAATGTGCGTTTATGGTAAATGTATAATTGTCCAAAAGTACTTGAAACTCTTCTACAATCACCAGATTTAAATGTGATTGAACATTTATGGGCCCACTTGGAAAATTAGTTGAAAACTTATTCCGTTGGAAACAAAAAAGACTTAGAAAACGCGCGTATGGAAGAGTGTACCAAAAAACATCCTTCTGTTTGCAGAAGTTAGTGGAATCAATGCCAAGATGATTGAAAGCTGTGAAAAATAGCAAAGACATGCCGATAAAATATTAACTGAAGTTTTTTTTTATTTAATATTATTTTTAACTAACATTAACCAAAGGTGTCCGAGTTCTTTATTGACATGATTTTTGTCTTAAATTATGTTATTAAGAAAATGGAAGTTCATTTAGTTTTAGTTATTATATATATAGTATATTTATATTCCTTAAGATAAAAAACAAAACATAATAAAATTTATTATACTTAAACATTATTTTATCATTTGAAGTTGAATTGCATGTGTGTCCGACTTCTTTATTGAGCCACTGTACATACAGTTGCTCACAACATTGAGCATACAGGCTTCATTAAAACACAGTTTTGTTTGTTTTGGCAAAAAAAAACTTAAATTAAAAAAAAAAATGCACTCCAAAACGTAGACATTTTATTCAAAATAATAAGTAACAAAACAAAAACTTAATTCACAAATAGACTTTTTTTCTTATAGCAAAATAAAAAATATACAAAATTTTAAGGCACAAAATTGAGCATACATATGAAAGAAAATAAATAAATAGCATTCTAAATCCTGCCAAAATACTACAAAATCAATGCAAACTCAAGCTCTAGTATTTTGTGCTGCCTCCTTGAGCATCTACGATGGCTTGCTCCTCCATGCTTTATGTGTTTTGTTTCAAATTCCGTGTGAGGCTTTCTCCAAACCATTTGTTTTTCATCGGACCCAAATAAATTAATTTTTGTTTCGTCCAACCAGAAAACACCTTCCCAAATTCTAATCGTCTTTTCTCATTTACTGGCGAAATGTACGGTCATTTTTGTGCACAAAAATAAAGCACGGAGGAGGTTGTGTGATGTTATGGGGTTGTATTGAAGCTCAAGTGGTTGTGGAAATTTTGAGTTCTTTGAAGGTGAGATAGACAAAGTGATGTACCTTAATATTCTGCAGAGAAATATGAGGAGCTCCGTCATGAAATTAAAGTTACCTAGATATTATTACTTACATTTAGTGCGCGAATAGTTGATATATGCCCCTAAGCAGCTTAAAACTCCTTCACAATCGCCCGATCTTATCCCAATCGAGCATTTATGGCATGAAGTTAAAATGAGACCAAGAGAAAGTCATTGTTCGAACAAAGAAGTGCTTAAATCAAAAATCAAAGAGGTTTGGAACAGAATTCCGTCATATTGCACAGAAAAACTGGTAAAATCTATGCCCCTGCGCACACTGGGGAATTTGTGACGATTTCGGAGATTTCAAAAATGAAAATTAAAGGTACATACATATATGTATACAGCCGTGGCCAACTAATTAGAAATTGTCCTCTAAGCTTTTACATTTAAAAATTTTTTTTTTCAAGTAACGTTTATTTTTGTTGTTGTTATTGTTATTATACAAGCGCCCTCTTGCGGTTTATGTGTTTGTAGTTGGTTTTATTGAAGAAGTTACTTTTGGCTGATGTGAAAATCAAGAGAAGTGTATAATATGGCTGGCCAACTAATTATAAACAATAAGTTGTGTTTAAGTCAGTAGCAAATTTCTGGACATTGATTTAATTTTACTGGTAAGTTATTAATCAGACAAAAACACCAGTCGTGGAGAATTTAATTTACTGGGTTTCAGATACTCTTGAAATGAGAAAACCACGAAGTTGTGACCCAGAAACCCGAAGAGCGATTGTCGAAATTTTTAACCTCAAAATGTCATACCGATCTATTGCCACCCACTTTGGCTGCTCAGTTAAGAAAGTTTATGGTGCAATTAAACACTTCACCACTTTTAAATCGACAGAAAACGTGCCAACAAAAAAAACGACCTAGTAAAACAACGGAAAGAACGGATGCAAAAATTTCTTGAATGGCTATATTAGACCCCAAAATAGCCCCTAGGGGGATTAAACCCCATATTTTGGATCCAACTGATACTATGATATCCACTCTTACTGTAAGGAGACATTTGGTTGAATCTGGGCTATATGGAAGAGTTTCACGCTTGAAGATAATACACCAACAAAAAGATGGATTGAGTTTGCAAAGGTTTACTTTGGGTTCACCTTGCAAACTCAATCCATCTTTTTGTTTATTTTTTGTCTTCATGCGTGAAACTCTTCCATGTAGCCTAGTATCAGTTTGATCCAAAATTTGGGGTTTAATCCCCCTAGGGGCTATTTTGGGGTCTAGTACAGACATTCAAAAAATTTTTGCATCCGTTCTTTCCGTTGTTTTACTAGGTCGTTTTTTTTGTTGGCACGTTTTCTGTCGATTTAAAAGTGGTGAAGTGTTTAATAGCACCATAAACTTTCTTAACTGAGCAACCAAAGTGGGTGGCAATAGATTGCTATGACATTTTGAGGTTAAAAATTTCGAAAACTTTTTTCCTAAATTCCGGCTGCGACGATTTGTTGGCATTTTGGTTGGCTTTTATTTAAAAAGCCAAGTGTTCATTTCCGATAAAATTTCCGGACGCTAGAAATTTTTGAACCAAAAAATATTAAAAATTTTCTTTATTTCATTTAACTTAAAATTATAAAAAACGAAATTTTCTTTTCGAAATTGGGGTCTGGCGATTTGTTGGCATTTAAATTATCATTCAGTTGAAAACAAAAATTGTTTGTTTCCGATAAAATTTCCGGTCTCAAGAAATTTTTGAAACAAAAAATATTTAAAAATAATGTTTGTTTGGCTTTTTCCAAAAAACCATATTTTTATTTCAAAATTCGGACTCTAGAAATTTGATGGAATTTTGATAATCTTTAATTAAAAGAAAAAATTGTCAATTTCTGACAAGATTTGCGCTGTCTAGCAATTTTTGAACAAAAAAAATATTAAAAAAAAAAACATTTTTTCGGCATTTAACTTATAATAATAAAAAAAATTAATTTTTTTTCGAAATTCGTGCTCCTACGATTTATTGGCATTTTGGTTAGCTTTAATTTCAAAAAGGAGTTGTTCATTTCCGGCCAGATTTGCGGTCTCCAGCAATATTTGAACCAAAACTCGATTCGGGACAACAGTGCCGCGGCGCGCAGTATTTTCAGAGGTGCGCGGAAGAATTAATTTATTTGGGAAAGTCCGTATTTGAGTACCACTCTGAAAAAATTAGTTTTTAAAGGAAATTTGACGAGGAATTCAGTGGTATTTTTTTTTTGTAGTTTTTTATAGAATGGTAATCATTCTAAAAAATAAGTTTAAATAATTGATTTGTTATAAAAAATATTAATTTTTCATTTAATGTTCAAGGAAAAAATTTTGCAAGAAAGCTGATCTCTTTAGCTTTAAAACGATATAAATAAATTATTTTTCCGTTAAAGTTTACCGGTGATAACTATTTGAATATGAGCGTAAAACACCAAAAAACGTAAAACCTTTGACCTTCGCAACTCGATATATTCGATAACAAGTCTATTCCTGTTTTTCGTGTCCACTTATATAATGCCTAGAATATGTAAAAAAAATTTGGAGCGATTCCAAGATGTGTCGGTAAGAAAGTGTTCGTAATGTAAAAGAACGTCTCATATATATGAAATGGGGCTTCGACGGGAATGCTGGACACAGCTCATATAAGCAAGCTAATCTTGAGCCAGATGCAAGCTATTTCCATGCTTTTATAACTAGCATTGTTCCACTTCGGTTGTTTTGTGGAACAAAAATTATCGGACAAAATCTTAGGCCATCATCGACCAGGTTTTGTAGACCGTTAAATATTGAATTCGTTAAAGATTCTTCAGCTGTTTCTAAAAGAGAACACGAAAGAGTTAGCAATGAAATAAAAGATTTAGTAAACACGGTTGTGCTCCATGGAGAGAAGTATTTAGAAGTCAGTCACAATTTGTTTTTAACAATGATTGACGGGAAAGTACAGTATTGTTGAAATTAATATTAACACATCATAATTGTCGCAATTTTACGTTTACTTTTTCGCAGTTGGAGACACGTTTTAATCAAAGTACCGGAAATTAAGTTTTACTATTCTGACAGTTAGTGAGAAATGAGAAACACTAAGTTACAGACGCACTGATTTTTTCTTTTAATTTATTGTGTTTTTGCTGAAATAAGCTAAACCAAGATTTTATATGATTCTGATCTTTGAAGAAGGACTTCACTGCTAAAAACACATTAAAATTGATATATTGAGTGAACACACATCAGTGACTCATAGAGATATTGCCACGGAGTGTGAGCATTGAGTTTAGGTTCTCCAAACAAGATTTTGAAGACAAAACAGGACACTGGGACGATTGAGATCAGGAGAAAATGGAAAAGTGGAAGTAAAAGAAAGACAACAGCAAAGGACGAAGTTTTTTGAGTAAAGGAAAGTAAAATTTAACTCTAGCAAAACAAGCCAAGAACTTTATCAAGCCTTAGCACACGTTGGAGTTATTGTTCATGACTCCACCGTACGAAAACGACTTACAGAAGGTGGAAGAAAAACTGTCAGATATTTTGCAGATTATCACTTGTGTTCACATAAATTCGAACAATTCTGTATGTAATGCATTAACTGACACGAAATCTACACAAAAATGCTACTTGTGTGGAGCCACTTCTAAGGACTTCAATAAAATTGTTGATATGGTTAATAGAGTTGTAAACACGGAAAATCTACAATTTGGGCTTTCTGTGCTTCATGGATGGGTTCGATTTTTTGAGTGCCTGCTGCATATAGCATACAAACTTCTAATAAAAAGTGGCAGGCTTTTTCAGAAAATGAGAAATTATTAGTAGCTCAAACTAAGTACCACATACAAAAAGAATTCAAAGAAAAAATTTGACTGATTGTGACAATACCAAAGCCCGGATTCGGTAACTCGAATGATGGCAACACTGCAAGGCGATTCTTCCAAAATGCCGATGTGTCAACGAGCACTACCAAAATCGACACCAATTTAATGAAAAATGTGCACAATATTTTAATTGTTGTTTCTAGTGGCCATCGAATCAATACGGAAAAGTTTAGCAATTTTGCTTTAAATTGTGCAAAATCTTTTGTAAAGCACTATCCCTGGTATAATATGCCAACAACACTGCATAACTATTTGCCCATGAATTATTGCCAATCGGTCAATTATCTGAAGAAGCCAGAAATAAAGATTTTAAGACTTTCAGGGAAAGGTAGCAGAGAAAATACAAACGAAGACATTTTGAATAGGCTTCTTATTAGTTCAGATCCTATTATATCCAGTAAAACCAAATTGCCGCAGAAAAAAGTCAAGCACATGACAACAGAAGCATTGGAGTTGTAAATAATAGCATAAGAAGAAGAAAATGATATAAATGATTATTATGAGGGGAATGATAATGATGTAATCGAAAGTGAAGGTGAAGCTGAACACGATGATGATGATGATGATAGTGATCATGATGATAATTAATTTGCAATGTAAGGAAATTACCAATTTTAGTGAATTGTTAAGATTAAATAAATAATTAAATTTGTATGAGAGTCCTCAGTGCGTTTTTGTATTTTTGTTCACAAAAAAAAAATGTTCTGAAGTATTATAAATTGCATTAGCTTTTACTATTTTATATATAATTAACTAAAATACATAGTTATAACACTACTAAATACCCTGTGCGAATTAAGCGCACAGATTGATACCAATAACCACAGTGTGCAGCGGTTGCAAGCTATCGTAGATGCTCAAGGAGGCAGCACAAAATACTAGAGTTTGAATTTGCATTGATTTTCTAGTATCATATTTTAGCAGGATTTAGAATACTATTTATTTATTTTCTTTCATATGTATGCTCAATTTTGTGGTTTAAAATTTAGTAAGGGTATTCCTCTAAACGCGAAAACTCGAAGGCATGGAAACCTCGAAAGTTTGCGAGCTTGTTTAAGGGAACACCCCAATCTATGCAAATGTGCAAACGAATGAAAAACGCCATTTGTTGCCTAAAACTGCCTAACTCGTTTCTTTTTACTTCCAAACGTAATTAAATATGAGCGTGAAAATGAGAGAAATCAACACTGGTCTTAGTTGTCAATCAAAAAAATTAAGTACAAAAACTTTAATTTGTTAAAAAAATAATTCTTCTTGATTATAGATAGACCGATTTGAAACTTTTTCACACTAATATTATAGCTTAATAAATAACTTATCAACTGATACCTATATTTTTTAAATAGAAACATAAAATTGCTTAACTTAATCAAAGTAAAAAGTTTTTAGCGAATTAAAATTTGTTTTGAAAATCGAAAAATCGTCATAATTTAATTTTCGTTTTTGACACTTTTGTATCTTTTTGAGAACAATTGCGCTCTTCTCGCTCAAATTATTAATTTTCCAACTTTCGAGGCAACTTTCGCATGAAATTTGCCTCGAAAGTTTTCGAGAGTTGCGTAAACTTTTTTCATACAAATTATTTTCGAGGCTCGAAAATATTTTCGAGTTTTCGAGGTTTTTCGAGTTTTCAGGAATACCCTTAGTATATTTTTTATTTTGCTATAGGAATAAAGTTTATTTGTGAATTAAGTTTTTATTTTACTTATTATTGTGAATGAAATGTCTACGTTTTGAACTGGATTTTTTTTATATTTTTTTTAATAAAATTTGAGTTTTTTTTGCCAAAACAAACAAAAACGTGTTTTAATGAAGCCTGTATGCTCAATTTTGTGAGCAACTGTACATTGAATATGGTTTTTAGCCCAGTCAAAATAGACATTTAGGTCTGCAATAATTCGCATAGATCTGAAAATTGGTACACGTTTTAAATACACTATTACAAATAAAATGTCAAAAGTCCCCGCTGATCCTACTTCTGCAAAAATTTTTATTCAAGGTCAAACTGAGAAATATCGGTTTTTCGCATATTTCTCTTAAACGGTATGCGCCATTGTAAAAGTTGTAGATCATGCAATTGTCCACAAAATCGGTTTATATTATTTTTCTTTACAAACTACCATTCTAGAGATATATTGATTTCAAAAGTTGGAAAAGTCGTATTCTGCATTTTTTTTTTTGAGATAACTAACACTAGTTTACATTCAAAATGTTCCATTAATAAGAAGTTACTTTTCTTATGTACTTTTTCCTGCTGAATTCGGAAATGAAAATAAAAATTTTTTGAATGGCAGCTTTCGAGACATTGTGGTTTTTTCATTTTTTCGACCTTCTTTCACTTTAAAATCTATATCTTGATCTCTAAATGTCTAATTTCATCGTGCTTGGCACCAAATTTAAGGTATTAAAATGACAAATAAACATGTATAATTACATTTTCCATTGCGTAAGCGGCTCAAAAAAATCAAATTTTACGTTTGATTCTGTGGGCACGGAAAAATAGAAATAAAATAAACAAAAATAAATACGGACTTGGAATTATTCATTCATTCGGTTCCAACTTTCTTTGTCATTTTGCAATCAATTTTCTCTTTTATTTATTTTATTTCTATTCTTCCGTGGCCACAGAATCAAATGTAAAACTTGATTTTTTTTTAAATCTGGCCTCTTTTCGATATCTCTTGAGCCGCTTACTCAATGGAATGTAATTATACATGCTTATTTGTCATATTAATACTTTTAATTTGGTGCCAAGCACGATGAAATTGGACATTTAGAGATCAAGATATAGATGTGAAGTGAAAGAAGGTCGAAAAAATGAAAAAACCACAATATCTCGAAAACTGTGCTTCAAAAAATTTTTATTTTCATTTCCGAATTCAGCAGGAAAAAGTACATAAGAAAAGTAACTTCTTATCAATGCACTATGGGCCCGCTGACTACTTTTGCTGGCCAAAACCTATTTTTTTCACACTCTGTTATTGTTTTTGTTGTTGTTGTAATCTATTAGAAAATACTTCAGAGCACACAAAAATGCACTTGGTTTTTGTAAATACTAACTTACAGTTTAACAGCAAACCATGAAAGTTTAGCTTTCTGAGTAAAATTGTGAATACAAATTTGTGAGTGTTTTTTAAGGTTTTTAAAATATAATTTTTGCTTGAAAAAAAAAAAATTAAAAAAAAGTAAAACATGGAAAAGAAAGATCTGGTGCAGTGAAAAAATCATTTGTTTAATGCAACCAATAAAATAATTGTGATTTTTTAATCTTAAGTTTGTGTTGGCTTGAAAAATTTGATTTATGATAAATCTGTTTTATCATGTTTTGTGTTGCGATTTTTAAGAAAAACATTTTTTTCCAGGCAACTACTGCTTCAAAATTTCCGAGATTTTTCGAGATTAAAAATGTATTTTTTTATCAAAAGGGTTGAATGATTTAAGGTTTCCATCTAAATTTCATGAAATATAGTTTAATTTGAAAGCAAATCTCGAAAGCTCCCTTACACAACGTTTCATACAGATAAAATCAAATTTTCAAATTTTAGCCGCCATACTAGATCCGCCATTTTGAATTTATAATTTTGGCATCAGTATCAAAATCAGCGAGCTCGAAAGCCCCCTTACACAGCGTTTCATACAAATAAATTTAAATTTTCAAATTTTGGCCACCATACTGGATCCGCCATTTTGAATTTTTGACATCAAATTCGAAATCAGCGACTCCGAAAACCCCCATATGGAGCGTTTCAGAGTTTTGGCCAGAAAAAGTCAGCGGGCCCACAGTGCAATGGAACATTTTGAATGTAAACTAGTGAAGTTATCTCAATAAAAATGCAGAATACGACTTTTCGTAGTAGTTCGTAGAGAAAAATAATATGAACCATTTTTGTGGACAATCGCATGATCTACAACTTTTTCAAACAAATTTTTACAATGGCGTTTACCGTTTAAGAGAAATATGCGAAAAACCGATATTTCTCAGTTTGACCTTGAATAAAAATTTTTGCAGAAGTAGGATCGGCGGGGACTTTTGACATTGTATTTGTAATAGTTTATTTAAGACGTGTACCAATTTTCAGCTCTAAGCGAATTATTGCAAACCTACGTCTTTTTTTCGTTTAATTTGACAGGAGTATTTAGCTGAATAGAAAGAGGAACTCAATAGCAAAAGTATTATCATATCAGTCTTTGTAGATTTAAAAATTGGACTGCCTCAAGGATCGTTGCTGCCTCCAAAATTGTTCAGTATTTACATAAACGACATTCCATCAATTTTGAAATTTAGTAATATTACTTCGATAGTGGTTGAAATGATTAACATTGAGAAAACTAAATACATACATGATCATAATAAGAAAGAATAATGTAAATATTGGAAGTATTAAAATTAAAAATAAAGTAATTGAAAAGGTACAAAGATAATGTACTTGTGAATTCAAATTGATGCTACATTGAAATTTGAATACATACCTTATAGATTACGCTATCCGCAAAATAGCAAAAAAAGATAGGGTTTATTAAAAGAACCTGCAAGTACTCAAGTAAATCCTATAAAATATTGGTAAACAGATCAATTGTGGAGCCTCACAATTTTTTTCATTATGAAAGATTCTCAAATAGAAAAGCTTCATGCGATATACATACATATACTAAAGAAACGTTTTGAGTCATAACTTATGACACATCAATTAAAGAAATGATAGTTTTTATACCATGAAATTTATAAATTTTATTAAGAACGGCCATTTGCCAGATTATTTAAGAACAAATATGAAACTACGTGGTACATGACCGAAACACTAGAAATAATTTCAATTTACCTCTCTATAAAAGAGAGTCTAATGCCCAGTTTCACCAAAATCAAGTAAAATCACTTTCAAATAACACGCTTTTAGAATTTATAAAGCTGTTAATTCTGTTTCAACAATATAAAAAGTTGTACTTTTAGCTAACAGTCTGCTAGCCGAATGATGAAACAAAAATGCCTAACAAAAATCTGATTGTATGCGAAAGAGTTAAACTAAAATAATTTTTGAAAATTGGTTTTCGGGACTGATTACACTAGTTTACAGCCAAAATAAACTTTGAATACCGTTATTCATTTTATATCGGTCATTTTCGGTTTTAGGACCAAAAAAAAAAGTTGGCTTCACTTACTTACAAATATCTTATATATAAATTTACTATATGTCATATTAAAGGTAATTAAATTTCCTATAAATAATGCACATATTACTTTTTGGTTGGCTTGTTAGTTTCGGTGAAATAAATTGATTTCTAAAAAAAAATTAATTTTTTTTCGAAAAAATGAGAAAAAAGTCAAAATCAACTGCAAATTTATAAAAGAAAAAAATATTGGAAAAATCAGTTTATTTTTTTATATCATAGTTTATATATCTATGAAGAAAATAAGATACTATTTAAGAAAATCGATTAAGAAATGGAAAAGTTATATAATATTGAATAAAAATGGCCACAAGCTAATAAAAATCTTATAATTAATAGCACTAGTTTAAAATAATTAAAAAATTTATGAACTTTAGGTGCCACTATTCATTACTTATGTAAAATCGGCTGCTGATTCTGAAAATCAAATTTTTTTTTTTTTCTTTCACGTCGTTTTCGAGATATCGGTCAGTTTCAGTTTTTGGACCAAAGAAAAAAGTTGGAATCGCATCAGTAAAACATTTGTCATCCCCCATTTTCAAAGATGCTGAATACGATAGCAGTATTCAAAATTCTTATGGAGCTGGCCCCACCCCTTAAAATGGACAAAAACCGCCCCCAAAATGACGAAATCGCATATTCCGCGTCTTCTATCGGTAAAATATTTGTCACCTCCCTGTTTTCGAGGATGCTGAGCACGATGGCGGTGTTTAAAAAATTTGCATTTTGGGGTTAAAAAAATTCTTACCCACATAAAAAACGGAAAAATAGGCAAAAATTAATTTCGTCCATTTTTTATTCAATTTCATATAACGTTTCCATTTCTTAATCGATTTTCATAAATAGTATTTTATTTTCTTCATAAATACACACCTGCTCAAAATAATAGGTACACCTCTCAGTTTTTAGTTTAAACTCTATTACAAAAATATTTTGGAAATATAGAGGAAAAATCGTAGTACTAACGTGAATAACACAATTTGGTAGCACGATCTTCAGTAAAACAAATCATGTAATTCCCCTAAGTTTTGAACGTTTCTACTTACTGTGTATAGTTTGAAAATTTGTCTGCTCAAAATAATAGGTACACCTGCAAGTTGGTTCAAATTTTTGTTTGAAATTTTTTTTTAAATTTTTTTAGCTTTCCTTAGATGAACGGTGAGTTTCCTTTAATTAAATCTTAAAATGCAGTGAATTAACAGCAAAAAATTTTAGTTGAGATGGGTCGTAAGTCAAATTGATCTGCTGAGGAAAACAGGCTGGCTTTAAACTTGAAAAAAGAAAGAAAATCTCTTCGATGCAGCTTTCAGGGTGTTGAATATATCTCCCTTTTTTGTGAGAAATGTATTTAAAAATAAACCGCAAAAAGAAACTCGTGGTAGACCATAACAGATAATCAGACAGATAATAGACAGATAATCTTCATATTGAAAGTATAAAAAAAGGCATATTTAAATCTTCAAAGACAATTTTAGCAGAAATTGGGAACGCGGTTGCCGCTCAAACAATTCGACGATGTTTACTAAAGGTAAATCTACCTGGGCGTATAGCTAAAAAAAGTTCCTTTGCTACGGAAAGAAAAATTGAGCATGAGGCTAAGTTTTGTAAGGGATCATGAAAACTGGTCATGACCTGAACGGCAGAAAAAGTGGCGTAATATCTTAAGGAGAGATGAAAATAAGATTAATTTATTTGGAAATGATTCAGAAAAGAATGTGCGACGGCCTAAAAGCAAAGAGTTTCTTGTCAGATTCACAACAAAAAACTTACACACGGAGGCGGAAATATTATGGTGTAGTAGTGTTTTCCTTAATATGGGATAGGTCCTATATTCCGGTCTACGAGTAAAATGACAGCAGCCGAATACAAAGGTATACTCGAAAATTCAATGCTGCCCTATTCTGAGGAAAACATGCCCTTGCTTCGGATCTATCAGTAAGATAACAACGCAAAACACACCTCTTGTGTTTGTGAAAAAATGTTTTGAGGACAATAAAGTCAACAAGTTTAGCTGGCCGAGTCAGTCACAGTATTGATTGTGGGAGTGTGTCCAAGGAATGTGGTATGAGATACCCAAAGAAACCTGCCAGACTCTAATCAAAAGTATCCCAAGAAGAGTTGCGAAAGTTATCCAAATAATGAAAGTGTAAACAAAAAAGTTCATATCTTTAACATTTCCTTTTGTTTTACTGCATATCTTTCCGGTGTACCTATTATTTTGAGCAGGCAAATATTGAGCAAATAGTTTTTATTGACCTCAACTTTCGTGCCTTATGGTAATACTTAAAGAATTTTTTTTTTTTTTATATATATAAAGACTACGAAGATATCTGCATTTTTGTTTTCTTAAATATTTTGAATAAAAAGTTTTTCCGTTGAGTTGAGTTGAGGGTGTACCTTCGACTGTGTCATTTCAAAGTTTTGGAGTTGGATTTTATTTTTTTTTTGCCTATATTTTAGCTTGAGGAATAAAAATAGTTGTCGCAATATTTGAGCTTCCTATCACAAACCTGTAAATGGCGCGTACAGAGTTTATGTCCGATTTCGTTGAAATTTGACGAAAAAAGCGACTTGCTATAACGTAGAAAAAGTCGGCCTTAGGTGCGAAGATATAGGGTTTTAGGTATTTTATTTGTATGGGAGATGCCACGCACTGTTTTCAAACTACATCCACATTTTTCATCTAGCTGAAAATGCGGACAAAATACACCCAAATGGGAGTTTTTTTTTTTTTAATTTGTGGGCATTTTAGCCTATGTTTTAGCATTAAATCCGAAGGGAACACTCCCAAAATTTCAGCTTTCTAGATCATACCTGTGGCTGGCGCATTCAGTTTGTTTCCAATTTAATTGACGACTTTTTACTAAAACGTAAAAAAAAATTACCATAGGTGCCAAGATATAGCATTTTAAGTATTTTAGTTGTATGGGAGGTGTCACACCCTGATTTCGAACCACGTCCACATTTTTCGAGTGGCTGAAAGTGAGCAATTTACATCTCAATACCAAATTTGGAGTTAATAGCTTCCATAGGTTCCGAGATAGCGTTTAAGCGATTTTGTTTTATTAGAGCGTTTTATGTGATTTTGTTATATTATAGCTACCACGCCCCTTAATTAAATCCCGCTCACGTTTGCAGGGTGTTAAGCCAAGACAGTATAGATACAAGTACCGAATTTCGAAGCTTTAGCTGCCATAAGTACCAAGATATAGCGCTTTAGGTGCTTTATTTGTAAGGGAAGTGCTCCACCCTGTTTTCAAACCACGCCCACATTCTTCGAGTGGCTAAGTACAAACTAAATACTTCCATATATTAAATTTTAAGCTTGTAGCTGCCATAGGTATCAAGATATAGCACTGTAAGTGGTTTTGTTTTACGAGAGGTGCCACGCCCCGTTTTTTAAACCCGCCCACATTTTACAAAGTGCTTCGTACAGACAGCATACACTTTCGTTCATCAGGATAGAACCAACTGAATTTTATGCAAAAAATCTCCATAAATTGTGAATGCAGAAACAATAAATACTCCAACTTTTCAGAAATATAAAAGCACTTGTAATGCACTACTTAAAGACTAAAAATCAATTCCTAATGCATTATAACTGTACTTTTCTTAAATTGTTTCTAATCATGTATTAAATTAGTCTTTTTGTATAGTTTGTATTAAAAAATTGATTTTATTGTTATTGTTTTATCTGAATATCACAGGCCAACAAAAATAAAAAAAAAGTCCAATACCAGAGACTACACCTATCATATCCGAAGGACTTTGATACACTGAATCCGAATCCGAGCTCAGAATTTCTCCTATACGTCAGGTTTTCGAGATATTCTAACCTAAAAGTGCAAAACAGTGGGTGGCATCTCCCATCCAAAAAAATACCTAAAACCCTATATCTTCGCACCTAAGGCCGACTTTTTCTACATTTTAGCAAGTCGCTTTTTTCGTCAAATTTCAACGAAATCGGACATAAACTCTGTCCGCGCCATTTACAGGTTTGTGATAGAAAGCTCAAATATTGCGACAACTATTTTTATTCCTCAAGCTAAAATATAGGCAAAAAAAAATAAAATCCAACTCCAAAACTTTGAAATGACACAGTCTAGTGTACCTATTATTTTGAGCAGGTGTGTATTATATATGTATAGATTATGATATAAAAAAACAAAATGATTTTTAAAATTTTTTTTTGTCTTTTAAAAATTTGCAGTTGATTTTTACTTTTTTCTCATTTTTTCGAAAAAAAAAAATATTTTTTTTTTATAAATCAATTGTTTTCGCCGAAACTAACATGCCAATGAAAAAGTAATGTGAACATTATTTCTAGGAAATTTAATTACCTTTAGTTTGACACATAATATGTTTATATATAGATATTGTTTTTTGAGATATTTGTAATTAAGTTGAACCAACTTTTTTCTTTGGTCCAAAAACCGAAAGTGACCGATATCTCGAAAACGACGTGAAAAAAAAAATAATTTGATTTTCAGAATCAGCAGCCGATTTTACATAAATAAGGCACCTAAAGTTCATAAATTTTTTAATTATTTGTAAACTAATGTTATTTATTATAATTAAACATTATTACATTGCACTTACAATCATTCAGCAAATTTTCACTAAATGATCGATGCTATTTTTGTATTAAACGAACATGACAAAGATAACAAATTATTCAATCGGCACCAAATTTTATAATTTTGAAATTTTCCCGGAAATCAAGGGTCGAAGCACCTTTCAGTTTTTGACTTATATGGGTCAAAATTCTTTTTAATGCCTAAAACAACTTGTGTTTTAAGAAAAAAATAAATTATTTAAAGATAACATATTCTTAGTTTTTAGTACTTATGCAGAATCGTTATAATGTATTCTATGGTATACTCAGAGCTACAGCGAAGTTTTATAGATAATTATATTATTTATGGCAATTTATAATAGAAGTGGTAGAAAAATAAAACAACTGCGTTACTCAAGTAAAACCTTATATTTTATTTTTAGGAATGTTTAATTAAGCTCACTTATTTGACACTTTTAAACTATAGAACTGATAATATTCTCCCATTAAGTTGAATTCTAGAAATAATCAGATCATTGAGGTGTTTTTAATAAATAAGAGCACTGCGTTACCAAAACCTAATTCAAAAGCTTCCACTTTTTCAAAAAAAGCAACTTAATACATTGATTAATACATAAATTTGCGTGAAAAGTTAGAGGTTAAGGTGAACGACAAGACACCTATGGAGTCAAAGCATTTTTAATAATTAGAAGACTTAAAATTACTCAAATTGCTAACAAAAACTGGGGGACAAAGTAACGCTGGGGTAGTGGTAGTAACACGGTGGTTGTTCATTTACAGCACTTATTACTTTTTTAAAGAAGATTTGGCAGATAATTATTCTAAATAAAGAATTTACTTAATGGAACATAAAATAACAATAATATCTTCAAATTAACTTATCTGAATAGCACTAAAATTTTTTTTAAAATATAGATCGAAAAAAATCAACATCTTAAAAACTAACTAAGAGTTCTGACAAATACAAATTTTTCTGTTAAAAGAACCAAGTCATGTACTGCTATTTTTGTTACAATAACATTAATTACTTAGAAAAGTACAGTCAAAGCAACTGCGTTACCAATAAAACAACTGCGTTATCCTGTATAGTAACGCAGTGTAGCAGTAACTCAGTTGTAAAAATATAACTATTTCATCAATGTTTACTAAATGCGAAAGAGTTTAGCGAATTTTTATCAATATTCAAATTATACACCTAAATAACTGTGTTTGTGAATAAAAATAATGCATATATCGTCATTAGCTACATTTCTATGACGGTAACTCAGCGGTCACGCAATTAACACACTCACCTCTCACGATGTTATTTGGCCAAATGATTCAGCTAGCTTACTTCCCCCCGCGCGGTGGTCACATTTCAATCGTAAGATACATCGAGTTAAACGAACTAAGATACACTGAATGGCAATTGATTTATTTTAAAGATCAGTTTTGTATAGTAACACAGTGTATCTGAGGATTTTTTCATTGTTTGGGACACAGTGTAAAATATATATTTCATTACACGTTTTAGAAAATTGGTATTAATTGGGTTTGCAATAAAGTTCAAAAGATTTAACATTTATTAGGATATTTAGGTAATGCGTCATCTAGTAAAAATTTTATGAAAAAGCTCTTTATAACATGAGACTTATGCTCCAGGACAGTACTCTTTTATATGAAAAGCAACTGCGTTACTGAAAAAGACAACTGAGTTACCGTAATTTACGAAAAAGTATTCAATTTTGTTATAGTTTTATGTTTCAGATGATGAATTAATTGTATTAGAGTTGCGAATGAGAACTTTTTTTTATAAGTTCTCTGTTTTTTCGCATGAAAAGTGAAATTAATCTAAAGGGACCAAGGTTTAGGCATTTAAAAGAATTTTAGCCCATATGCTATAAATGGCCAGATCTATACGGAAAAAATTTGTAAGAATTACGGATAATAAGCAATTGGCGCAAATTTTCTCTTCCCATAAAGGATTGTCAGCTAGAAAAATGTATTATGCAATATTATTTGTCTCTTTTGACTATGCAATCCGAGTAAAGAAATCAAAAGAAAACGCTAATCCTTACCAGTCGGTAAACCAACAAAGCAGAGTTCGGAAATATTGATTCATAAACGCTCGCGTACACGAACGTGTACGTTTTAATTTTTCCTGTATCGTTCTTATTCATGTGTGATGTGCGAATATTTGCACATGACCGGTTCGAATTTTTTTTTTTCATCTTCCGTACACCAATGTATGTACAGTTGAGGTCAAAATAATAGCACCAAGAGCGTGGTAAACATCTTTGACGAAATATCTCGAAAACATCAAGGACTAATCGACATTTGTTTTTCATTAAATAAGATGTAATATCGTTTATGGACGCAATGCTATTAAGTAATAACTGGACATTGCCTCATAGGTCATCATGCAATAAAAATGAGACTGCTTGAAACTGATATATGCAGGAACTGCATGGTACCAAATACGGAAGAAACACTAGAGCACTTACTCAGTGAATGCCTTGCACTCGCTCGGACAAGGCTTAGAACACTTGGACATGCGTTCCTCTACTCATTACACGGCGTTGCAAAATTAAAACTCCAAAGGATCTACGAGTTCGCCAGGCAAACGAACACTTTTACCATGAACCAAACAAATAATATTAACTAAATAAATTTTGAGAGTTGTGGTATCACTGTGGACCAAAGTGTCTATGTGGGGCTTTTTAATCCACCACTATAACCTAACCAAACTTAACCTAACCTAAGATGTAATATGCTAGATGCTCCCTATCTAAAGAAATCATTAAAAAAATATGTTTTCCTAATTTTATGACACGATAATGCTCATAAATGCCAATATTCAACAATCAGAATAATAGCACCGAGCAGATATCACAAAATATAAAAAATTATCTTGAAAAGCTGTGAGTAGTTCTATAATTATTTATTTCTTTAGACTAAGTGCTATATTGAATACTACGGCTGTGCAACGAGCCGAACTTGTTCAAACAAACTCAAAACTCACGAACTTTTCACAAAATTTCAACACCGAACCAAGTTCGTTTGGTTCGACTCAACTCAGTTCGTTTTGTTCGGTGTGTTCGCTCACATTTCGTTATTTTGCTTCTGTTTGTGCCTGTGTACAAGTCGTTCGAAGAAAAGTGATAGTTGCGGTGCGCTGTACGGTGAAAAAAAAAATCTCTGTGCACAAATTTATATTCAGAGCAAGTTAGTTAACCGAATTCAAAGAATTTTTAAATACAAGCTTCTTTATGAATATATTTATTTGTTTAATATTTTTTGTATTTAAATGTATTTAAAAATGCAATTTCTTAAACATGTTCCGTGAGGTAAGCTCTTTTGGCTCTAACTATGTGATGCCGTGCTGGCAGCGTAAAAAGCGAATTCCGACCAGATTAAATGAAATTAACCACTATGTTTTAATACAAAATTATTAGGCGCGTGTTCGTTTTGACAATCGTTCTTTATTACTAACTTACTACAAAAAAAAGAAGAGTACAAAAAATACAAGTGATGCTAACTACTTCAAAAAGGGCAGAAGCAATACTTGCGCCAACATACCGCCCGGCTTGAACCGGGTGACAAGGTTCAAAACAGTACAGAAAAAGATACATATATTATTTACAGGTGAGACTGTAAACTTAAATTCATGTATTATCATTCAAGAATATGCGTAACATATAGAGAATATAAGTGAATTCTATACATACAAATAAATAGCGTAATTCACAAGGAATTCAGAATTATTATATATTAATTTTATTCTAATGTAAATAATAAGAAAAATAATAATTTGCGAAGATTTACTTAGATACATAGATCTTGTTTGGTTGGCAAACGACACAGTTTACTTATAGGACGTAGGTATTGACCCTCAGCTGTTTTTAATGTCACCACCCTCACGCGACCATCACTGCCAGGATGACACTTAAGCACGCGAGCCAGTTTCCATTTTGTCGGTGGAGTGTTGTCTTCGATTACGGCTACGACATCGTCTTCGCAGATATTAGGCGATTCGCGAAACCATTTCGTACGTTTCTGAAGACTGACGAGGTATTCATCTCGCCAACGTCGCCAAAAATGTTGTCGTATGGAGGAAATAGTTTGCCAGCGCTGATGTAGATTACCCTCGAATTCTTTGATTTCAAACTCAGGGAGCGATTTTAACGGTTCGCCCATGATGAAGTGACCAGGGGTCAAAACCTCTAGATCACCAGCACTAGCAGCAGCGTCAGTGCACAACGGACGCGAATTAACGCAGTCTTCAACTTCGGTTAACAACGTCGTAAGTTCTTCAAAGGTGAACAAAGTTTCACCCAGCGCTCGTTTTAAGTGATATTTGGCGCGTTTGATTCCTACTTCCCAGTAACCACCCATGTGCGGCGCGTTCGGCGGATTAAAATGCCATGTTATACTGGAGTCATTGAAAAATTCATGGGTTGCAGAATCAGCTAAACATAGCTGAAGTGTATGACGAAGCTCTTTGTCAGCCCCAACGAAATTAGTTCCGTTGTCCGAATGCATGTGGCCGGCAATAGCCACGACGATTGATAAAACGTTTGAAGCCGTTAAGGAATGCGTTCGTTGATAGGCCACTAATAAATTCGAGGTGCATTGCGCCGGTGCTCATATAAATGAATAAACAAATGTAGCCTTTCATCGATTTGGAGCCGCGGCCAGGAGAAAATTTAAAAGCATACGGTCCGGCGAAATCAACAGCACTTCGCAAAAAACATCGAGCATAAACAGTGCGGTTCAATGGCAAGTCGGCCATATTTTGTTGACATGGTGTGCGATTTAGTAGCTTACACTTGACGCAATTGCGATATATCTTTCTCACAAGATTTCTAGAACCTAAGACCCAAAACCGCCGTTGTAGTACAGATTGCATGACTTGAGGCCCTCCGTGCAAAGTGATGCGATGAATTTCGGCAATGATTATTCTAGCAAGCGGTGAATTTTTTGGCAACAACAGGGGGTGTTTTCGGTCAATGGACATCTTAGAGCGTGATATGCGACCACCCACGCGGAGCAGCTGGTGCTCATCCAAAAAAGGCTGCAGACGAAGTAAACTACTTCGTAGCGGTAGCAATTTACCTTGTCCGCAAAGAGTAATTTCATTAGAAAAAGCAAAGTTTTGCATATACTTAACTAAAGAAATTTCAGCAGCTGATAGCTCCTCAAAATTTAGCGATGTAACTTTGGTGGGTGTTTTTGAGAGCTTTGCACGTAAGAGGAATATCGTTGCAACAGCTCCCAGCATTCTTCAGTGCGTGCGACATGAACTTTCACATTCTTCGATGATAGCTCTAAATCGGTTACATGCTTGAAGTTGTTATTTTTGAAAACTATGGCAGCGTCACTCAGCCATTTCGGCCCTTACCACCATAATTGATGTTGTAGCAGCTGTGTAGGAGACGTACCTCGTGATGCACAATCCGCAGGGTTATTCTCAGAGCGAACGTGATTCCAACACTCAGCGGGTAGCACTTCTTGGATGTCGGCTACGCGATTAGCGACAAATGTTGACCAACGACTTGGGTGGCTCTGCAACCAGGCAAGAGTGACCGTTGAGTCGGACCAAGCGTAGAGCTGAAAGGCGGAATTATCTAGACAAGAAATAACGGATCTTATGAGTATTGCGGCGAGATGAGCGGCGCATAGCTCAAGTCGAGGTAGCGAAGTCGTTTTAAGCGGTGCTACCTTTGTCTTTGCAGTGACGAAGGCAACATTTACGTTTTCAGCCGAATCAAAAGTGCGAGCATAGATGACTGCTGCGTAAGCGCGCTCAGAGGCGTCGGCGAAGACATGAAGTTCAGCATGCGAACATTTTTGCCCAATACCAAGCCAAAGGTTGAGCCTCAAAGAAGACAGCGATTTTAAATCTTCACGATGCGCTGATAGTCGACTTGATCCGAGGCTACATACACTTGCCGATACATTTTTTGCACGTCAGCAGTAATTGCATATCGATGCGATCTAAAGCGCATAAGTACAGAAAAAAGATCACGTTGCAACTGTGGGCCTACCATCAATGCGTCGTTGAGAGAGTTTCCTGTTGAAGACTTAGCGGACGCGTTGAATACTACCCTCAACTTTGTAGTAGTGCTCGTTTCTTTCACAAGTGGCGTTCAGGAACATTTGATACTGACTCCATGTGACGCATATCAATTAATTCGTTCATAAATGCGTTGTATTGCGAGCGTAAATCATCATCAGCTGCAAGTCGCTTTTCCATGCGTAGAAGACTGCGTACCGCGGCACTCCTTGTTTCGCCTAGAGTCACATTCTTAATAGGGAGTCGGACAATAAAACGACCATCAGGAGCGCGTTTGTGCGTTCTGTTGAAAAGGTCCTCACAATAAGACTCTTCAGCGGTCAAATGCTTCTTTGGTGGCAGCTCCTCGAGCTCCCAAAATTTACTTACTAATTGTACTAACTTTATATCGCAATGCAAGACTTGCACACTAGAAGTCTTATCTACATGGCCGGCGCGGCCGAACAAGACCCAACCTAATGTAGTCTCTTGCGCTATAGGTGTACCAGGCGTACCTTTTCGTATGTTTGTTGAGATAAACTTTTCCATTTCGTCCATGCCAAGAAGAATTTCGATAAGACCAGGTGCGTCAAAATGTGGGTCAGCCAGCGGCAAATCTTGTATGTGCGGCCATTCGAGTTTTTGTAACTTAGTGGTTGGCAACTCGTTAGTAATTTTGGAGAGAATTTGAGCATTTATAGTATAGCTCTGCTCTGCGTAGCGTGAAGAAATATTTAGAGTAACTTGCCACGAGTTTTAAGTCCTGTTGAAGATCCAATTCCAGAGATGTGCATCGATGAAGAGGAGCGGGGCAAGCGGAGACGTTGAACACAGGATTTATTCACAAATGTAGCGTGTGAACCATTGTCAAATAAGACGCGTACGGGTTGCCAGCGCCCTGCTGCATCTTGAATGCGTGCTAAAGCGGTGGCTAGTAATATAGCGCCTTCGGCAGTGGTGCTTGGCGAAGACACCCTCCCATTAATTTCAGCGGTTGTTGCGGGCGATGCGTGGCAAGCTGGAATTATTGCGATTGCTGCAGCAGGTAGCGTTGAGGGCGTAGGAATAATTGCGTTTGAGGAAGCCAAGGGTGCGTTATTCGAATTGTTCGGCAGAGATTCAAGAGAAGCGTTTGGAGAGTGACAGTTTGATGTTGCGTTGGAAAATGCGTTGTGTAACATAGTGTGATGGCGCATTCGACATATTCGACATGTGGAAGCGCTACGACACTTTGATGCGGGATGTATTTTGCTAAGACAATTTAAGCATGCGTTTTTTTGCTTAATAAATTTTACCTTAGCGAATGCGTCAAGTTTAATAAATTTATTGCAAGCGTAAATTTTGTGGTTATCGTTGCAGAACAAGCATTGTTCATAATCGCGTATGTTGTTAAAGACGTGCGTGGACGTTGCATTAGCATGTAAAACATTTGAGGCTTTTGGAACTTTTCTAGGCGTGGATTTTATACTAGATTGAGCGGAAGGAATAGACGACAACATACATAGAGAGCGACAGCGTGTCTCTAAAAATGTTTGCAACTGCTCAAAAGTTGGCAAGGCGTCATCTGTTAGCGATAGTTCCCATTGTTTTCTAGTCTCAATTGCTAATTTTGATACCACCACGTGCACCAGCCAATCATCCCAAAACTGCACTGGACGATTCAATGCCTTTAGCGCTCTAACATGTTGCAAAATTGTATCCAAAACATGTTTTATGTCATAAGCAGAGTCACTAGACGCTTGGCCTATCCCATAAATTGAACGAAAATGATGCTCTACTATGACTCGCATCGCTTTGTAACGGGACTTAAGGAGGCCCCATGCCTCAGCATAATTTGCATCGCTAACCTTGAAACTGTTTATAACATGCAGGGCTTCACCCCGCAGACTGCAACGAAGGTAATGCATTTTTTGTGCACCTGACAAAGTGTTATTTCCGTCGACCAATGATACAAAAGCATCATGAAATGAAATCCATTCTGTTGGCTCACCCTCAAATAGTGGCAACTGCATTTTAGGAAGTTGAATGGATGCAGATGCTTGCGAGATAGGAATATGCACTTGCGTGTTGTTGTTGTGTGTCGGTGGTTGCGGAAAACTATTAGCAAAACGATTTAAATTAGCTAACGCTTCTATGTACCATGTTTCTGCTTGTACGCGTTCCTGCTCCTCGCTACCCTGTGTCTCTTGACCGCAAGAAACCTCCACCTCGTCTTGTGCTTCGTTGAAACGCACCCACTGTTCATTTAAAAGCTTTAAATAGCTCTGAACAAGGCTACTATCAGACGATAAATCTTTTTCAAGTTTGCTTGCATTTAAATATCTTTTTATTGAGTTCCGAGCAGAGTCGCGCGTTTTGACACAATTTGTCATAATTTAAGTATTTTTTGCGAGGGGAAATCAATTAAACTCTTATATGAAAAGCACTCAACAAAGGTGCTGGCTATTTGATTTCGCGGAGATTCGCGGAGATGCTTAATACAATTGACAAAAATTGAGGTTAAAAACGAAGACAATGTGGTTTGAACCAACAACGAAAGCGAAAAAACTTGAAATATTTGGATAGTAATAAAAAACGATTCTCCGGTTTGAAGGACCAAAATGATGCCGTGCTGGCAGCGTAAAAAGCGAATTCCGACCAGATTAAATGAAATTAACCACTATGTTTTAATACAAAATTATTAGGCGCGTGTTCATTTTGACAATCGTTCTTTATTACTAACTTACTACAAAAAAAAGAAGAGTACAAAAAATACAAGTGATGCTAACTACTTCAAAAAGGGCAGAAGCAATACTTGCGCCAACACTATGTGTCTTGAAATTTATTACATAGGCCTACAACAGATCTACATTAATTGTAGTATGGAAGGATGCATAGAAAATTTATATTTATGATATTTCGGTGATTAAAAGAGATATCGACAAAATTTAAAATGGGCTTTGAAGAGTAAGAGTAATAATTTCAGATGCCGCATCTAGTTTTGGAAAAAGAATTTTATTCGCGATGTAAAATAACCTCAAATATAGCAAAAAACCGAGTTTTTTGCACATTTAGGTTAGAATATCTCGAAAACCTGACGTATAGGAGAAATTCTGAGCTCGGTTTCGGATTCAGCGCATCAAAGTCCTTCGGATATGATAGGTCTGGTCTCTGGTTTTGGACTTTTTTTTATTTTTGTCAGCCTGTGTTGTCAACCAAATCTGACAATGCACAATTATTATATAGTGTCTTGAGATTCCAAATACATGATCCGCGAAATCGGATCTGCTCATTTAGTCATTTTATGGCCATTTTAAGGTTTTACTTTGGCCGACATGGTTCGTTTCAAGCAAGATCAAAATCGGTAAAAATTGTCAACCAAATCTGACAATGCACAATTATTATTTAGATTCAAAAACATGATTCGCAAAATCGTACCTAATCACTTACTCGTTTTATGACCATTTTAAGGTAAAGGCTTTACCGATATTATTGATAAAAATGCGTTCTAGGAAAAATTGAGAATAAGTCATTAAAAATTAAAATTTTTTTATTTTGCTTTTCTTTCTGGACTTTGTAATCAAAAATACTTTTAAAACCCATAAAACAAAAAAAAAAAAAATTTTTTTTCATTAGTTTTTAGGCCCAAAAGAGTTTTTAACACTTTTTTTTATTTTGTTTTTTATGAAAAACTGTGAATAACACAACAAATATAAAAGTTTTTTTATTTATTGTTTTTTGGTGAGCTTTGAAGTCAAATATACCTCATAAATCCATAAAACAAAATTATAATTTAAAATATTTTTCACCAGGTTTAAGGCCCAAAAGAATTTTTTTTTTTTAAATTTGAAGTCTTTTCCATGAAAAATGATGAATAACATATCATATATAAAAATTTTTTTACTTTTTTTTTTCGTGGGCTTTGTAGTCGAAAATATTTTTTAAGTCCACAAAAGAGTAAAAAAAAATTTATTTTTCAGTATTTTTCGGACGACAAAAAAAATTTTTTTTTTTATCGTTTTTTTTCCTTGAAAAATGTGACTTCATCGTTTTCAGCGAGCCAAGCTACATAAACAACAGTTATCATAATATATTTTAAAATTTCACTTGATCTCAAAAGCATCAAAACCTACACGGTTCGCTTCATAATTTTATTAAAATTATCGGTAAAAGCATTTACCTTATGGCCATAAAACGAGTAAGTGATTAGGTAAGATTTTGCGGATCATGTTTTTGGAATCTTCGAACACTAAATAATTATTGTGCATTATCAGATTTGGTTGACAATTTTTACCGATCTTGACTTTGCTTGAAACGAACCGTGGCGGCCAAAGTGCTAACCTTAAAAAGACCATAAAACGAGTAAATGAGCAGATCCGATTTCGTGGATTATGTATTTGGAATCTCAAGACACTATATAATAATTGTGCATTGTCAGATTTGGTTAACCATTTTATGGATCTTGATCTTGCTTCAAGCGAACCGTGATGAATTGAGTTGAACGAATTGAGTTGTTCGAGTTGGACTCGTTGCGTATGGCAAAAGTTCGAACCAGTTCGTTGCACAGCCTTATTGAATACACATTATATTAATACATTATATTAATAGATGCATGTTTCTTATTGGCTATGACTACGATTACATTGAGTCCATCAGTTTTTGACACTTTTCTTCAGGGATCGCCTTCCAGGAATGTTTAATGGCAGCCCATAAGTCAGTATTGTTTTTTGGCTGACTGTCCGACATTCCTTTCTTAACGTCAGCCAACAAATTTTCAATTGGGTTCAAATCTGGTGATTGCGGTGGCCATTCTATCCCATTGACCTGATTGTCTTGGTACCACTTTTCAGCCTTTTTGCTGGTATGCTTCGGATCCTTGTCTAGTAACAGGATCCAAACTATTCGCATTTCATCACTAGCATACGGTACCGTCACATCCTGCATAAAATTCATATACACGTGCTGATCCATGGCAGTTCCAGTGCATGGATTGCACCATCATCGTAATATGAAGAACATGCCCACACCATTACACTAGTTGCGTCGTGTTTTACAGATTTTGTTGTAAAATATGGCCTATATTCGTTGTTTGGGGGTTGCCTTATATACAAGCGAGATCTTCTGCCACGAGACACTAATTGAATTATACTGCAGGTATATAAGTAAATGTATGTACATTAGAGCGATTCGAAACAAAAACTTTTTGTTTTTTTCACGATGTGTCAGTGGATTACAATAGCCTTTTATGTCTAGACAAAACTACCCATTAGGATTTTCATCAATATTGAAAACTGGATTGCCGCCCCCTGTTTTAAGTTGTCTACCCATTTTACAAAATGTTGATTTGAAAAATGGTGTAAGTTAAAGAGGTAATCAAATTTAGCAACAAAGTGGGTATGCTTTTCGGGCTATTATCGATAGAAGAATTCGAATCCGTGATCAGTTTATCTTCTTTTTTTTTCTTACAAAAAAATTTAAAATTGACCGGACAATAATGAAAAAATGCCGATTTTCTACTTTCAAATTGCAAGATTGCCCACAATATTTTACCGTCGATCTAGTGGTACAATATTTTTAATGAACCTTTATTTCCTTAAGAGAAAACCGTAAACCATATATCAATATCTTATTTCAAAACCAAGATATCAGCATTTTTCTAAATTAAGTCCTGAAATTCTTCGATTCGGCGTTGACATATATACATACAGTTGTGTTCATAAAAATAGTAGTGTTACAGGACATGACTTTTAAATCTCTTTTCTTAAATATTTTGCCTTAAAAATTGAACTCCTTAGTAAAATTTTCGTAGGACTAACTAAAAAGAACAGAAAAGTATTTAAGAAAATCCCGTTACTTTTGTTTCGTGTTTGTGATGCATTTACATATTTGCACCAAAAATCTGCTGTTCATTAAAATAGTAGTGCTTTACGTAATCAGTTGAAAAAAATTAAAAATTCTAGAAAACCGCCATAAGTAAGTGTAATTAAGTATTTCAATAATTTGCTTATATGAATTTATTGCAATCGAGGTACTGAGGGCAAGGAATCGAGGAATCAGGGCAAGACCTTCAAGGAAACTGAAAATATGGTTGGATGCACTGCCCCTGATATTTAATGCTATTACCTATTGTAAGAAACCTAAAAATCGTGGTGGTAACCGCCAGATTTGGTTCTTAGACGAAAGACGAAGTGCACTATATTGCAAGACTAAGCCCTCGGCGTCCTCAAAAATGGTTAAAAATCAGCCAAATCTGTCGATCAGTGCTGTAAAAATTCGTCGTCGACTAATGGAAAATAATTTTAATACGAAGAAGCACGTCGTTGCAAGAATACAATTTGCAAAAGATTGTATGAAATAGAATGCCGAGAGTGGCGCAACGTATTATAGTCAGATGAGAGCAAAGTATTTTTTTTTCGTGGAACAGGCTCCAGACAGTATGTTCGTCGTTAACCAAACACAGAATACCACCCCAAATACACTACAAAGACGGTTAAGCATGGTGGACTGACCATTTTAGTATGGGCTTATTTTTGATAGACTGGCGTTGGCCCTATCCATTTGATCAAAGGTATTATAGACAAAGCAGTCAACGTTAATTTATTGAAGGATGTAATACTACCATATGCCCGTCGGGAAATGCCTTTAAAATTGACGATTCAACAGGATAACGATTCTAAACACACTAGTAAACTAGCTTATGAATGTTTGTATCTTAAAAAATCGACGTGATGCCGTGGCCAGCTCAGTCTCCGGACATTAATCGGAATGAAAATTTGTGAGTAGATATCAAACGAATCGTAACAACAGCAAAGCCATCAAGTATTATCACGAAATATTAGACCCAAAGAAACATGTAACATGTAGTTTAAATTAAGTTGTGTCGTTTTTTTTTAATTTTAGTAACCACTACTATTTTTGTGAATAGCCTCATTTTTGAATTTTATTTTGATTAAGCCATTGCGTTAAAATAAATAAAAGTTTATAGCAAAAGAAACTGTAAATATTCTCGGAAATGAATATACATTACTATTTTTTCAAAACTTTAAAAGAAAATTGTACTCATCATTTAATTTTATAGTAAAACACCCAGGACCCAACGGCACTACTATTTTTGTGAACACAGCTGTACATAATTAGCTGATTAAATTTTTTTTGTTTTAAATAGCTATTATCGATCGAGGAACTTGAATCCGTGACTCGTTTTTATTCTTCTTCTTTTTTTCTTATAAAAAAATTTAAAATTGACAAACAAAAAATATCGATTTTCTGCTTTCAAGTTGCAAAATCGGCCCATATTATTTTAGCACCGATCCCGTTGTGCAATATTTTTAATATATTTATATTTGCTTAAAAAAATCTCGTGAACCGAATATCATTATCTTATTTCAAAACCAAGATATTTACATTTTTCTAAATTAACAGACCTGGCACAATTCTACTATTCTATAGATTTTCAAAAATTTCAAAGTATGCCAGATCTAATATACATGCATACACGAGAAATACGTGAGAAATCAAAAATACGTAAAAAAAACTACAAAAAACAATGTATTTTTTCATATAAATAAGTTGTAATTTCTGATTATAAGACTAGGACTTATGTGTTTATTTAGAAAAGGTTCCTAGAATTTAATATTGTTAGGTGGAGTTTTGAAAATTCTCAAAACTTGTCCTTAGCAGCAGTATCTAACAAAATTAAAGCCGTTAAACAAGAGTAGATATTATTTTACGCATCCAAATTTAAAACTTCTTGAAAAATTCAAATCGGCGTTTTTTTTTTTGACTGTGAGTGTATATTAAAAATGAGATGACTTACATACTTCATATTATTTTTCTCAGTTAAACAAAGTTTCTTTAGTTCAGTCAAAATTATATTGCACGAATAAATTTAACCATACTTTGTTTAACTGAAAAAAAATCCATTTTCCACGTAAAAATGTTTGCGAAAAATAGGTCAAAAACACCCCTTTAGGAGGGTCGGGGACAACCCCTGTCACTTCCAAAATCCATTTTCGGCCTTTTCCCATCGATTCGTGCCGTAAAATTTTTTTTCGAGAAATGGGTCAGATTTTAGAGCTGTAGTTCGATAAATAAATCAAATGGCTAAAAATTGGTTAAATGAATAGCTACGATTTGGTGCTCAGCGGGATACTTTTCCCAAAATCCATCCTCTACAACCCTGCATAGTTGGTTTTCGTCGCTACCGTGACGAAACTTTTTTCGCCTTCCTGACAGAAGTGTGTATATACCAGGAAAATTACGCAGTTGGATCTTAAATGAGGTATAAGAGCTAAACAGAATTGGGACGTGCAATATCGTCCACATTTTTCCTGTAAGTTTTTACACGGTGGACTTTTAACCAACTTTTAATAGAAGTGTGAGTTACTACAAAAACTTTCATTGGGGATTATTTGGGAGGTAATTTGGAGTCGATATATGAAAGACATAAGAAATCCTTAAAGCTTTTTTTTTAAATCCATATATTGAATTGAAACTGAAACCAAAATCAATAATTTTTTCGTTTCCTTAACTCAGCTTTTGTTCTGTATGATAAAAAAAAACGATAGCAAAAATAAAAATTAAGTAAATGAAAATAGCTTTTGGCCTACTGTGCACTCAATACACATACATGAGAGCGTGAGAGCGCGTTTGCTTGTGGAAGTGGGCACCACTGTACATAAGGAATGAAAATATTCACCGAGATCTATGCATCCCCTTGGAAAAAGATGAAATAAATAAAAATATATAAACTTACGCCATAAGGTGATGCATCATCCTAACCCATTCACGGCAGGATAAAGCAAATTAAAATTTTTTTTCATAACACCCTCAATTTTTTTTTTAACTTTGTTTTTACAGAGTAAGAAATCCCAAGATTTGAAATCCGGTAGCTAGCCGTTTTTTAGTATCTGTTAGGTCAATGTTAGGTCAATGTTTGGAAAAAACGCTATTTTTGCGAAAACTGCCGAATTCAATGTCGAATATCTCTGAACCAATTTAACTGATTTTACTGTGTGATATCTCATTTTAAAGTGTATAAAAATATGAAGAATATGAATTATAATTTAAGTATTTTGAGTAAGACCTAGATTTGGGGCACCATTTTCAAAGTTGTCATATTTTATTAAAACTTTTTTCCCTTAATCTGGTCGCAAATAAAGGCCTTAAGGTCTAAAAGCTTAAAATTATATATAAAATGATATCCATAACTTTAAACTTAGATTTGTGGGCTTTTAAAACTAATATTTTTAAAACGAACTAAATTCGACTATCTCAGTACCCCGGCAAGCTTTTGAACTAAAAATTCCATGAAATTACGAGATTTGCGACCGTTTTATTCGATACGAATGTCAAAAATCGCATTTAAATTGTGATACCCAAACTTATTTCATAACAATTAGTAACGAAAAGTAGTTAATAACTTTGAAATGAACTATCTAAAAAACGGTTAGCTACCGGATTTCAAATCTTGCGTTTTCTTACACTAAGAACTCTGTAAAAATAAAGTTAAAAAAAAAAATTGCGGGTAATATGAAAAAAAAATTAAATTTGTTTAAACCTGCCGTGCATTGGCTCGTAATTTAATAAACATAGAGAATCCCTCCAGACTGAAAAGAAAGGATCGTCCTTCTATGGAAGTTGTGAATACTGCACAGCACCGAACCGAACTAATCAGCTCTAACGTTATGCAATCATCGTGAAGCAGATGAGGACTCTGTACCGGGACCTAGTTCGTCTCGGGCACAGTCCTCCAATATATTCCGACCTCGGCAACTCATCGCAGCCAGCCCCTCTTCCGATGAGGACGCGAGAACGAGACCTATTTCGTCTCAGCCACCACCCCAAGAATGCCCTGGAAGCACTAAGTACCCCCAACGTGGTCGACCGGGACCATGCTCGTCTCGGCGACCATGAATACATCGTTTTTGTGGTACTTACAACCCCTATGCGGATAGACTGGGACCTAGATCGTCTCAGCTACCAAGCCAACACCGGGACCTCGTTCGTCTCGGCTGACAAAGAATTAGCGGAGACGCAATCGTTATTAATATGCGCTATAGTGCACTTGCTGCGCGTGAGCCACATGCAAGCTGAACCTACTACAAAAAGTATAAGTCCCTGCTAACTTTTTGTTTCTGGAGACAAGTTCATTATTAAATTTTATATTAATTATACATAATATTAATCTATAATAATGTTACTTAGTATAAGATTTTAAAACTTATTGATTGATTTTAAAACTTATTGAAGTTAAAAAAAAACCTTGCTCGTGTATCTTATTAGAAAATCTCTTCCTAATATTCCATCCATAGTGATCGGAAAGTTTTCATCAACTAAGTGAAATTATGAGTGCACCAAAATAAACTAGTTCACATACCGAAATACAATCAGCTTCCTATTGAAATGCATTTGAACATAAAAGAAATGAACTATGGTATGGTACGATAATTGCAGTACCGCTACAAGTACAAGGAGGAGTACAAGTATGCGTTCATTTTTAAACGGTGTTCGTATTACATCAGCACGCATTATATTTTGAATAGTAGAAATCGAGCTGGAATGAACTCATGCAGGGCTGTATAAAATTACTTCATTGCTGGATATCTAAATCCTGTATGGGTGTTCTTGCTACAGAAAACATGATTTTTTCATACAATTCAATTAAAAAAATATCTTTTTCCACACTGTTTACCACAAATGATATAGATGGAACTACTTCAAGTGTTTGGGAAAATTGTTGTGGTAAATAATAATATTTTTGTAACAAACACTTTTTATTTTACTCACAAAAATGTCGAATTTATTTGTCATTAAAAAAATTGACAAGTGTTTGTCGAAATACTTCCATAAATTGAATTGTTTAACTGAAATATTTTAATGATTTTTCATAAATAATTATATCTTTTGGAAGCAACATTTCATGAAATGTTTCTAAAATTTTCCATAGAAGTAATTGAATTACTTGCCACTTTTTAATTTTTACTTGTGTCAAATACATTGCTTTTTCTAATATTGCCCAGAAATACTTATAGTTTAAGGCAAAAGCCAAGTGTTTGATTGAAATAATAAGTGCTTATTTTAAACATTCAATCATTTGCCACAAACGCTTTCTAAACACTCCTTTTTTTGAGTGCATACAATGTGTTACAAGGCATTTTAATTAATTGACACATAAAATAATTTATTTACAATATTTTGACTGAGCTTACTGAACTAAAAAGTTTCAAGTACTTGCTTCGGAACACTAAGCGTTCAGGTTGGAAAAATTTCTCCGAAAGCATAGAAAGAACCACTGAAACAGCTAGAGTAAGAAATATCTTTACTACAAAGAAATTATCACCTTCACTTTTAAACAGAAGAGGGATACTGGACCTCTGATCCTAAGGAAACAATTGAGTTATTGTACTGTACTGTATTGTATTGTACCACTGTACTCTACGCAGCTAATAATAACGTTCCTGACATTTTCACAGTAAACCGTATAAAATGTTCTTTAAACTCTTTTCATCTTTACAAATGAGAGATGCTTAAAGTTTAATCTAGTTTCGTAGTCATGGCGGATGGCACGGTTTATTTATATTCCAAAAAGCGGCAAAAAAGCATATAAAAGCAAAGGACTTTCGGCCCATAAGTTTAACGTCCTTTTTACTGAAAACTACACGGTTCGCTTGAAGCAAGATCGATAAAATTATCAACCAAATCTGACAATGCACAATCATTATATAGTGTCTTGAGTTTCCAAATACATAATCCGCGAAATTGGATCTGCTCATTTAATCGTTTTATGGCCTTTTAAAGGTTTTACTTTGGCCGACATGGTTCGTTTAAAGCAAGATCAAAATCGGTAAAAATTATCAACCAAATCTGATAATGTACAATAATTATTTAGTGTTCGGAGATTTCTAAAACATGATGCCCAAAGTCGTACCTATTCACACACTCGTTTTATAGCCATTTTAAGGTAAACGCTTTTACCGATAATATTGATAAAAATGCGTTCTAGGAAAAATTCTGAATAAGTCATTAAAAATTTAAATTTTTTTATTTTGCTTTTTTTTGTGGACTTTGTAATCAAAAATACTTTTAAGATCCATAAAACAAAAATATATAAAAATTATTTTTCATTAGTTTTTAAGCCCAAAAGAGTTTGTTAAATTTTTTTTTCCATGAAAATCGGTGAATAACACAACAAATATAAAAGTTTTGTTATTTATTGTTTGTGGTGAGCTTTTTAGTTAAAAATACCCCAAAAATGCATAAATAAAATTATAATTTAAAATATTTTTCACTAGTTTTAAGGCCCAAAAGAATTTTTTTTTTAAATTTTCAATTTTTTCCATGGGAAATGATGAATAACATAACACATGTATATTAGACTGTATCGAAAAATTAACACCCAATTCAAGGCCCAAATAATGAAATCGGAAGGAAAGACAAGTCAGGAAATATAATTTTTTTAAATTTAAAATGAATTCCTAGGTCCCCAAATAGCTGTTATATATGAAAAGCGTGTAGTTATGCACTGGAGCCTTTCTAATGGTACAATTTTTTTCAAAAATCGTAAGAGATCTCGATTCATTGTCAAAAACAACTGATGTATGCAAATTTTCAGCGAGATCGAACGACGTGCTGGAGCTTCAGTAAAGAAATAAAAAACGATTATTTTGAATCAGACGAATACTTTTTGCTCTGGAGCCCATCAAACGGTACATTTTGTTGAAAAAAATATTGCAATAATCGATTCATCATCAAAAATTAGTCACCCACTCATATTTTGAGAGAGATCGAACAACGTGAAGTAATGTCAGCAAAGAAATAAATAACGTCTTTTTTTAATTGTGGCACATTATATTTCAAATCGATTAAGGCAGACCCCCAAAATTTCATCAATTTGCTTGAACTTTACAGATATTATTCTACGTTCAATTTTAGGGGACACATATTTTTTAATTTTGCTGTAAAGCCCCAATTTTCAAAGTTTTCGTCATTTGAACTTTGTTAAAATTATAAAAAAAAATTTCGTCTCAATGAACTGTAAATTTTGAATTTTTCAATGTTCGGCTAAAACTTAATATACTGCGTATATCGATGTGATATTTTGGTGGGATGTGGAGGAGGGTCTCAAGTATATATAGAAATGTAGTTTAAGCCATTCCGTGGTGATGAAAAAAATTCAAATGGAATAAACTGATGCACTTAAAAATTTTTTGATTTGAAAGAATGCATCTAGCTTACGATACAAACAATATCTCCCACAAAACATTTTATTTTGGGCTAACCGTAATTTTTTCATAAAATCCATTGAATTATGAAAATTGAAAAAAAAACCTATTAAATTGTGCTATTTATTAAGGAAATATCGGCAGTTTGAAAAAAAGTTCTTTCAGAAACTTTTTTTTTAAAATTTAATAGACAAAGTTCAAATGACGATAACTTTGAAAATTGTAGCTTTTCAGCAAAATGAAACAATATATGTGTCCCCTAAAATTTAACGTAGAAATTTCAAGCAAATCGATGAAATTTTGGGGGTCTGCCTTAATCGATTTGAAATATACACCCTAATTTTGTAAGTCGTCGACGACTCTCGTCTCGATTTGCTGTCGTCTTCTCTTCGACGTCGCTTCGTCTCAGTTTTGGTATCGTGTAACAAAATCGAGACGACTCAGAAAAAAATCGATAACTTGAATTGAGAAAAATGTCATCTTTAATTTTGCTAACGTCAAATAATTAAAATAATTGTCAAACTGATGTATTCTTGTTAGTCCCAATAAAGAATTCAATTCAATTCAAATAAAATAATTGAAATAAAAAAAAATTCTGGATTCAATTGAAGTTTGGTTTTCGTCAAGCAGTGATGACGAAAGACCAAATACCCACATAGAGCGCAGTATTTATTGAAAACGCCACCACCAGTGGCTCTGTTTTCTTTACTGTTATGAATGACTTTTTTTTTGTTTGAATTTGAAATCTTTTCAAAACTTTTTGAAAAAAAAGAAAACAGTTTTATTTTGATTTTTTAATGATTAAACTTTAAAATTTTACCTATCGCCAACCATCTCACCATCACGAATGGCAATTCTTTTTAAAAATCGAAGGTAATGCCTTTTTCAAAACCATTTGCTAGGCCAATATTTACTTACTTACTTACTTGGGTGGCTATAACAACCCGTTACCGGGTTACGGCCGACCTCAAAAGCTCTCTCCAGGCGCCTCTGCTTCGCGCGCGCCTTCTCCAATCAGTCACACCAAGCGTGGATAGGGTTTCTTCGGCTTGGTCTTTCCATCGGAGGCATGGTCTTCCTCTCCGTCGTCGCCCAGCGGCTTCCGCATCAAACACCTTTTTCGCCGGAGCTTCTTCGTCCATACGCACAACATGTCCCAGCCAGCGCAGACGTTGGATAGTGATGCGCTTGACTATGTCGATGTCATCGTAGAGCTCGTACAGTTCATGGTTCATTCGAACACGGTAGTCGTCGCCGACGCGAACAGGACCGAAGATTTTTCAGTTGATCTCGTCTCTTTGTCAGTGTCGGTTGTGTTTTTGTGTTGTTTTTTAATACGTATTTTTTCTTTCTGTTTAATTCATTTGGAATAATAATAATTTTTATTTTATTTACGTACATAATTGTTACTGTGAATTAATTGGTGTTGGTAGAAATTTGATTTTTTGATATAATATTGTATTTGCATACTTCAATTTATTCTTTAATGTAAACATACATACGTACGTGAGTACATTTCTTTGTACAAGCAGTGTAAAGCAGTGATGAGTTTTGTTTTTTTCATTCCCTTTCTTGCTTTGTCCGCTTACATTGCTTTACCTTAATCTCAATAGGTTGTTGTTGTTCCTATTCAACGGGTATATTTTTCACAATATTAACCCGTTGTAAGCGCTTTTAAAAATATTTTAGGTCAATATAAAAATAATATTTTTTCATTTTAACTTAGTCTTTTCTTTTTTTCATGATGGATTATTTTTCGTCTGAAAACTTGTTAGCTTGCTCTTTAAGAGATCAATGTGAAAGTCAAAATATATTGAATGCCATGTTTTCCTGTTCAGGTCCCTGTGAACAGGTCTTTCATGCCTCTTGTGCAGGCCTAACTAACACTATTACTGATTTAAGGGCCAACTAAACTATGCATTGTTGCATGCATGCATGCCGTAACCTACTGTCAAATCCGAACGAAAAGTCTGTCAAGTGCATAACAAATTCAGAGAAGTCTTTTTAGTGGCTATGTTGTACTTACATGAACTTTAGAAACAATGTAGCCACTGTTGCAAACCTATGGAATATTCCCACAATTGCATAAATTTTATGTGAAATATTTCCTAAATAAATCAAATCTATTCAATTAGTAAATGACATTAACTAAGATACTTAAAACAAAAAATATGCAAACCTATGATCATTTTATAAATGTTAAAAAATAAAAAGAAACCAAAATAGTTCACTTCGTACTATTCGCACGGCTTGTTGAGAAAAGTATTGGCAAATGCAGATGTGGCATCACTGAATTTTCAATCAAATTGTTGTATGTATTGTGTGTGTATATTAATTTGCATATTTCTGCAACTGCACTCCAATCCTTCATTTACATTTCGATTATAATAAAATACGTCTATTTTATTGTATAAACATTTTCTTTTTTCCCCATTTTATATTAATTTAAAAATAAATGCAGTTTCCATTTCTGGATCCATTGCAAATACATTTTTTTTTGTATACATTCATAGACAACTGATTCCGTACAGAAAGTGCGACCAGTTTCGCTCTTTCCTTAAGGAAATGACATTTGTGGAAATTGAACGAAACTTTTTGTTAAGTACGTTGTAGTTTTGATATACGATTTGTGTGTATTCGCACAGTTGCAGAAGCTGACTGCAGTCAAAGCATGCATGGTTTAGTTGGGCCTTTATTATCCTCTAATCATTCGGGCCTGCATTGGTACTGTCCATCGTGCAGGGCCCTGTCCCCGTCGGTCTTTTTCGACAAAATTAAACAATTTGGGGAAAATCTTAACAATTTGAATATTAATTTCAGAGATATTCTAAATATTTATTTAGACATAACTCCCCAAATTGAAAAAAGCCTTAATGAGGCTGTCTCACCCGATGATAGTTCGCTTCAAAATAAAACTATTACTGAGGCTGCTATGGTTTTTTCTTCTACTCCTTCGATCTCTACTCTACCCAAGCAAGCTATTTCCCTGAAGAAGAAAAGAAAACTTAAACGAAAAATAAATAAGAATCGTAAGTCGAATGTTAATTTGGGTATTGTGGGGGGGGGGGGGGGGCGAGTGACACAGCTGTTAATCGTGAAGTAACTGCCTTAGATCCCCCTCTAAATACCTCTCCGTCTACTTCCAACTTTCCCGCTACTGCTGCTATAAATAACCCTCCACCCCTTTCCTCCACTATCGATACTCCTCTATCCATTTCTGTTATTCCTAATCCGCAAGGTGTTGTTACGATTGGTGGTTCTGTGGCACCTGTCTCCTTGCAAGCATTGCCAAGGTTGAAATCGATTTTCATTTTACGTCTTAATGCTAACACTACCACTGACAATATTATAAACTATATTAGACAAAACCAAATTATTCCTGCCGACGCCTTCGTTTCTTGCAGGAAAATCGGTAATAAACCAACTCATGCATCTTTTAAAATTACAGTGGCATCTTCTCATGTTTCTGCCATTCTAAATTCTAATGCATGGGTGGATAATATCTTTATTTCAGAATTTAAGTCGAAAAAAAATAATAAGACTGTCCGTTCCAATTCAAAAAACTGAAGCGGCTATCCCTTTACTATCAAAATGTAAGGGGTTTGCGTTCTAAGACGCATGACATCTTTTTAGCTACTCAGAATTTTTCTGAGGATATTATCGTTTTTACCGAAACTTGGTTAAATAACACTTTTCTTAATTTGGAACTTTTTGACAATAGTTTCAATGTTTTTAGAAGAGACAGACACTTGGAAGACATTTCTTCTGTTGGTGGAGGCGTCTTAATAGCCATAAAAAATCATTTAACTAGTTCATTAATCGAAATTGCCTGCGCATCTAATATTGAACTATTATGCAATAAAGTTACATATTGTAACTCCAATATTTATATTCTTAAAGCTTATGTTCCTCCAAATAGTAGCGCAGATGTCTACGAATGTCTTTCGATGTCCGTAGAATACATAATAAATGAACTAGACACTAATGACGACATTTTATTGTTAGGTGATTTCAATGATGGACTCCTTCGGATGATGATACATATTTTTATGCATCGTGTCCAAAAACTCGACAACAACAAATTTTTGTTGACAAAATACTTTCAAGTTTACAACAAGTAAGTTGTATAACTAATTCTCATGGACGACAACTTGACTTAGTCTTGGCTGCAAATAGTAGTACTGTTGTTGTGAGAAATGCTATCCATGCTCTTTCTACGGTTGATTCCTATCATCCACCTTTGAGTATTGTGTACCAATCTGACAATGAAAATTTAATTAATGCATGTTCCTCCATCAATATTTATGAATTCAATTTTAAAAAAGCTGACTTTTTAAAGTTGAATGAGAATTTAAGGAATAAATTAAACGACCTTATTATTTTTTTTAATAATACGAGTAATTCATTTGATGAGTGTATTAAATTTTTCTATGGTGAACTTTTTTCGGCCATAGCATTGTCGGTGCCATATACAAAAAGGTACGTTAATAATTCCTCGTACCCTTGGTACACAAAGGATTTAAAAAAAATTCGTAATGGCCGTAATAGGGCGTGGAACAAATACGTTTGTAGCCGGGACCGAAATGACTTAGTTGCTTACCAGCGACTTTTCCATGAATTTAAGGATAAGTCGGCTTTAGTTTATTCTGAATATTTGAATGGAATAAAGCTGAATATTCTTCATGACCCCAAGCATTTTTGGGGTTTTATTAATACAAAAAAAAAGTCTGACGGGTTTCCATCTGAATTCAAAACAGTTGATGGGCTCACTAGCGACCCACAAATTATAGCTGGTTTGTTTGCTAATTTATTTAAAGAATCTTTTTCTACGGAATTATTTAGCCCTGAGATCAACTATTTTGAATATATGGATAACGACCCTTTAGTTTCGTTTGATGGGATATCTTTCTCACCTGAACTCATAGAGAAATATATCTCATCTGTTGATGATGACTTCAGCTCCGGACCTGATGGTATTCCTGCGACAGTACTAGTTAACTGTAGCTCTGTGCTGAGTCAACCCCTCAGTTTCTTATTTAATAAATCGATTAGAGATGGCTATTTTCCTAAATTTTGGAAAAATTCATATATAAGCCCCATTTTCAAGAAAGGGTGTAAAAATGATGTTTCAAACTACAGGCCCGTGGCGAAGTTATCATCGATACCGAAAATTTTTGAACGCATTGTGTACGATCAGGTTAAGGTGTGCTGTGGTGAAGTCATAACAACTCGTCAGCATGGTTTTGTTAATGGCAGATCTACAGTTTCTAACCTCCTTGATTTTACTTCCTTTGCATTAAGCTCTTTTGATTCTGGTGGGCAAGTTGACTGCATCTACACTGACTTCAGTAAAGCATTTGACAAATTACCACACAATTTGATTTTGTTTAAATTAAAGAAGCTTGGATTTCCTTTAAGTTTTGTCAGCTGGTTTGAATCTTATTTATCTGATCGCTCATATCAAATAAGATTTCGGAGGGTGTTTTCCACCCCATTCAGCGCGGCATCAGGTGTTCCACAAGGAAGTCACCTGGGGCCGCTCCTGTTCGTTTTAGCAATTAATGATGTTACACATGTCATTAAAAACTCGCATCTGCTAATATATGCAGATGATATGAAAATTTACAGGAACGTGAAGGGGGTTGGTGATACTATTCCACTTCAGTCTGACTTGAAATCCTTTGAGGTTTGGTGTTCTAAAAATAACTTACATCTTAATCCTGATAAATGCCAAACTATGATTTTCACCAGGAGAAAAAATATTGTGGAATTTGATTATGAATTAAAAGATAAGAAAATTTGTCGTGTCGATTTAGTCAAAGACCTAGGTATACATTTTGATGTTAAATTAACTTTTAATGAGCATATTAATCAAATTTGTAAAAAATCCTCATCTCTGCTTGGCTTTATTAAGAGGTGGGCAAAAGAATTTAATAGCCCCTTAGTAACGGTGACTTTATATAATACAATAGTGCGTCCTAACTTAGAGTACGCCAGCCAAGTGTGGTCACCATTTTATAATATTCATATTAATAGAATTGAGAGAATTCAAAAAAATTTTATTCGTTTTACTCTCAATGGCTTAAATTGGATTGACTCTTTAAACCTTCCTCCTTATGAGGATCGTTTGAAGTTACTACATATGCAATCTTTGAGCACGCGTAGAAATATTGCGGATATACTTTATCTTCATCAACTTGTAACTAGGTCTCTTGCTGCACCAGAGCTTCTTAATTATATTCACTTAAACACTAATCGCAGAAGTAATCGTAACTCTAATCAATTATTTTACCAACCTTTTAGTAGAACTAATTATATGGCTACTGCTCCTTTTAATCGCATGACTACTCTTATTAATAATTGCGATGTATATGATATTAGCTTGTCAAAAGGTCAAGCTTAGATTGAAAAATAACTATAGTTAATTTTGTAGCTTAATGGTTGTTGGTCTTTATGTTTGTGTTGTCCGATCCCCACAGCATGATGGGTAAATTTTTTCTAACATTTATGCCTTGGACCATGTTGATAAATTCATGCAATTGCATTCATGCAATTGTATGTTTATATACATATGATCTGGGTGGGTATGTTGAGAAAGTGTGATAAAGCTAAGAAAAAATTATAAAAATATAACAAATTTAATTGCATGTATAATTTTTTCAGTTTCCTTAATATGTAAGCTTTTTAACCTTGTTTTAAAGCTTCAAGCTAAATTGCTAAGAAAGCTAATAGCTGTAGTAGCTAAACTCTATTATTATTATTATTATTAGATTTTGCGGAGAATTTTTCTCTCAAACATGTGGCTGCATCGGTCTGCGACACAACCCATGCTTCTGCACCGTAGAGTAGCACGGGTAAGATGAGCGTCTTGTAGAGTGTCAGTTTTGTCGGGCGAGAGAGGTCTCTACTACTCAATTGCTTACTGAGACCGTAGTAACACCTATTAGCAAGAGTGAGTCTTCGCTTTATCTCCAAGCTGATATCGTTTTGAGTGTTCACGGCGGTGCCAAGATAGGTGAATTCCTTGACAACTTCGAAAGTATAGCTGTTCGCAGCAATGTTGGATCCAATGCGCCGCGTCTCCCTGCTTGTGGACAACATATACTTTGTTTTACCCTCGTTCACCGTCAAACCCACCTTCGCCTATTCTTTTTCGATAGCAGAAAACGCAGCAGTAACATCTCGCTTACAACGTCCAATGATATCAATATCATCGGCATATGCAAGGAACTGGACACTTTTGTAGAAAATAGTGCCATTACGATGTACACTGGCTTTTCACAACACCCCTTCTATCAAAAAGTTGTAGAGGTTGCAGGATAGTGGATCGCCTTGTCTGAAACCTCGTTCGGTATCAAATGGTTCGGAGAGGTCCGTTCCTACCCTGACGGAGCTGGATGTGTTGCTCAACGCCATTCTGCAAAGCCGCACTAGCTTCGCAGGTATACCGAACTCAGACATGGTGGCATACAGGCAATCCCGTATCGGGCTATCGAAAGCAGCCTTAAAATCGATAAAAAGATGATGGGTATCGATCTGTTTTTCGTGGATTTTTTCCAGGATTTGACGTAGTGTGAAGATCTGGTCTATGGTGGACTTACCAGGTCTAAAGCCGCACTGATAAGGCCCAATCAGTGTGTTGGCGAACGGCTTAAGCCTTTCACACAGTACGGTCGACAGGACCTTGTATGAGATGGCAAGAAGACTGATTCCCCGGTAGTTTGCGCAAATTGTAGGGTCACCTTTCTTCAGTATAGGACAAAGGACACTGAGATTCCAATCGTCGGGTATGCTTTCTGCTAGCCATATTTTGCAGATGAGTTGATGCATACACCCTATCAGCTTATCGCCACCGGTCTTGAACAATTCAGCAGGCAGGCCGTCAGCACCGGCCGCTTTGTTGTTCTTAAGTCGCTGTATCACAACTCGTACCGCGTCATGGCTAGGTGGTGGTACGTCCACACCATCGTCGTTGATTGGTGGCATCGGGTTAATTTCTCCAAAGGCGGGATTGGTGGAGTCATCGCCAGCAAGCAGCTTGGAAAAGTGTTCCCTCCATAATCTCAGTGTACCTTGCGCCTCTCTTCCTTTCTCTTCTCCCGGTAGTTTTCGCGTACGGCTCGCGTTGCGGCTGACTGCAGTGTTCTCTTGTATGCGGCGTTTTTCACTGCAGTAGCTTCGCGACACTCCTGGTCATACCATTGATTTCGCGGAGGTGGGCGTCGGAAACCAATTACTTCCTCAGCGGCAGAGCGCATGGAGCGGGAAATATGCGCCCAAAGTCCACCGGCATCATCGGGTAGAGAGTCAGGTTGAAGGAGCAGTTCTGAGAGGTGAGCGGAATAGGCTTCGGCCATCCGATGTGATTGCTGTTTAGCGACGTCCAGCTTTCGTTGCATACCAGAGCGTACATCCTTTGCATTGCACAGCCGCATGCTTACCTTGGCTGCAACAAGATAGTGATCGGAGTCAATATTGACTCCACGGAACGTACGAACGTCTAGCACGCTGGAAGCATGCCTTCCGTCGATCACAACATGATCGCTTTGGTTTTGTGTTTTCTGATCAGGGGACAGCCAAGTGGCCTTGTGGATGTCGAGGTGTTGAAATCTGGTGCTACTTACTACCATGCTTCGCGCCGCGGCGAAGTCAATCAGCCGTAGACCGTTGTTTGAGGTGGTCTCATGGTGGCTGAACTGACCGACAGTGGGGCCAAATATACCTTCTCTTCCGACCTTTCCGTTGAAGTCCCCGAGTACAATCTTAACATCGTGGGCCGGGCAGCGGTCATATACTTCCTCGAGTCTCGCGTAGAAGGCATCTTTGACAACATCGTCCTTTTCCTCCGCAAATCAAGCTGATGTTAAAGAATCGAGCTTTGACGCGGATCGTAGCCAACCTTTCGTTCACAGGTGTAAACCTGGAGATATGGTGGCGAAGTCTCTTGCTTACAACGAATCCGCATCCCAATTCGCGCCTCTCCGCATGGCAGCTGTAGTAGATATCGCAACTTATTTGGTGAGAGCAACCTTGTCCTATCCATCTTATTTCCTGGATGGCGGTGATATCAGCCTTAATTTTTTTGAGGGCATCCGCCAATTCGATAGTGGCACCTTCCCTATTGAGGGTCCGGATATTCCAGGTTCAGATCCTTAAATCATAGTCCTTTTTTCGTTTGCAGTGGTCGTCAACGTTGAGGGGTTCTTTATCCGAGGCTTTTTTAGTTTTCATTAGATTCTTTTTTTTACGTGGCGGGTACCAAACCCTGCGCACAACCCATTTTACTTCCAGGGAGGATGCGCTGCACACATTCGCTCACTATCTCAGCGGATGCGGAGATAGCTACCCAGATGGAGCCAGCGGGGAGGCTGTGTGTCAACTTGCTAATGGTTGGCTCAGAGATCGCTCTGGTAATCCCCAGGTGGAAAGCAGTCAGAAACTTTACTCTGATCAACCAAAAGCCAATCCATCCTATATTTGCTTGCATCAACTCGACCAACTTGCCAAACTGGTCTTGATTAGTGGCATTTTATTTTTTTATTAAATAAAAGTCGTCAAAAGTCAAAAGACGACTTCGTAAATACCAAAAATAGGCGAAGATTTCGATAGTTATCGAAAGTCGTTTTAGACGATGCCAATTTATTAGAGACAACTTACAAAATAAGGGTGATAATGTGCCACAATTAAAAAAAAAAAACGTTCTTTATTTCTTTGCTGACATTACTACACGTCGCTCGATCTCTCTCAAAATTTGGGTGGATGACTAATTTTTGATGATGAATCGATTACTGCAATATTTTTTTTTAACAAAATGTACCGTTAGATGGGCTCCAGAGCAAAAAGTATTCGTCTGACTCAAAATAATCGTTTTTTATTTCTCTGCTAAAGCTCCAGCACGTCGTTCGATCTCGCTGAAAATTTGCATACGTCAGTTGTTTTTGTCAATGAATCGAGATCTATTATGCTTTTTGAAAAAAATTGTACCATTAGATAGGCTCCAGTGCAAAACTAAACGCTTTTCACATATAACAGCTACAGTTTTGGCCAAAACTAAAGCACCCCCTCAGTAATTTTTTTCAAATCATAATTTTTTGTGAAAACGACGTTTTTGAACCGTGTTGTGAATTCATTATATATATTTATACCTTTATTATTGAGACACAAATTTTAAAAATTCAGCGTCATAAATAAAAAGTTATTATCAAAGGAACATTTTAAGCCAGAAACCTTAACGGACAAAACTAAAGCACCCCCTTTTTTACGGTAAATAAAAATTTTTAGAATTAGTACTTAGTTGAAAATCCTTTATTCTGGACGACACACGCATATCTTTTTGGTATAGAGGAAACTACATTATTAATGATATTCTGCGATATTTCGTCCCAGGATATTTTCAAGGATTGAAACAAATCCGCCGTGGTTTTGCAATTTTCTCTCTTGATTTTCATGTTAACGATCTCCCACAAGTTCGCAATAGGATTCAGGTCAGGGCAGGCCAACTAATAAATTCAATTATATTGCTCTGAAGCCACGCCTTAAAAATCTAAGCGGTGATTTTGGATCGTTGTCCTGTTGAAACTTCCATTTAAGTGGCATCTATTCATCGCTATATGGCAGAATCACTTCTTTTCGCATTTCAACGTACACGGAGCGATCCTTAATTTGATCAATCCTATGAATTGGTCCAATCCCATGACCAAAGAAGAAACGGCAGACCATGCAAGTATATTTTCCTTGTTCTTTGGAGTATCCCGGAGATAGTCACTCCATAAGTGACAACTCATCGAGGCGGTTCACCCCGAGTAACGTTGGGTCACTTAAAGTCACTTTGGTTCACGAAATTCGTAAAAATCCAAAAAAAAAAAATTCCACGCACCGCAAAACGTTATTAGGTGCGCAAAGTTTTTACACCAACGTGGCCAATAGGTGTTATAGACCAATTCTACAAAAATCGCACGCAAACCACAAAATCGCGACTTTCACTCACCTCGGTGACTCCAAGTGACCCATAGTGACTCGGAGTGAACCGCCTCGATAAGTAGACACTTATGGAGTGACTATCTCCGGGATACTCCAAAGAACAAGGAAAATATACTTGCAGCAATAATTATCAAAAAATCGCACGCATCGCAAAACATAATTAGGTGCGATAAGAGTTTGCACCAACGTGGCCTATAGGTGTTATAGACCAATTCTACCAAAATCGCACGCAAACCACAAAATTGCAATTTTCACTCACCTCGGTGACTCCAAGTGACCCAAAGTGACTCGAAGTGAACCGCCTCGATAAGTAGTCACTTATGGAGTGACTACTTCCGGGATACTCCAAAGGACAAGGAAAATATCCTTACAGCAATAATATCCAAAAATCGCACGCATCGCAAAACATAATTAGGTGCGATAAGAGTTTGCACCAACGTGGCTTATAGGTGTTATAGACCAATTCTACCAAAATCGCACGCAAACCACAAAATTGCGATTTTCACTCACCTCGGTGACTCCAAGTGACCCAAAGTGACTCGGAGTGAACCGCCTCGATAAGTAGTCACTTATGGAGTGACTACTTCCGGGATACTCCAAAGGACAAGGAAAATATCCTTACAGCAATAATATCCAAAAAATCGCACGCATCGCAAAACATAATTAGGTGCGATAAGAGTTTGCACCAACGTGGCCTATAGGTGTTATAGACCAATTCTACCAAAATCGCACGCAAACCACAAAATTGCGATTTTCACTCACCTCGGTGACTCCAAGTGACCCAAAGTGACTCGGAGTGAACCGCCTCGATAAGTAGTCACTTATGGAGTGACTACTTCCGGGATACTCCAAAGGACAAGGAAAATATCCTTACAGCAATAATATCCAAAAAATCGCACGCATCGCAAAACATAATTAGGTGCGATAAGAGTTTGCACCAACGTGGCCTATAGCTGTTATAGACCAATTCTACCAAAATCGCACGCAAACCACAAAATCGCGATTTTCTCTCATCTCGGTGTCTCCAAGTGACCCAAAGTGACTCGGAGTGAACCGCCTCGATGAGTAGTCACTTATAGAGTGACTACTTCCGGGATACTCCAAAGGACAAGGAAAATATCCTTACAGCAACAAATTCCGCAAATCGCTCAGGACGCACTAAGTGGTCAAATATTAAAAATGACCAATACAATATTAACACTACACCACTGTAATTAAAAGTCTATTGGAACAAAAAAATTTTTTATTTTTCGTGCTTTCTCTATCGACTGGAACAAAAAATTTAAAAAAATTACTCCCATAGTACACTAAATAACATATAACGTTTTTCGTACGTATGGGAGGTGCCACGCCCACTTACGCAATCCCGTTGAAATCTATATAATTTCAAAGCTTATAGTAGTCGACACCTCTACACCAAATTTAAAGAAAATACCTCCCATAGTGCACTAAATACAACATTCAACGATTTTCGTATATATGGGACGTGCCACGCCCACTAACGAAATCTCGTCGAAATCCATTCAACTTGAAAATTTTTGGTAACCGACATCTCTGTACCAAATTTTATTGAGATTACTCCCATAGTGCACTTAATATAACATTTAACGGTTTTTGTTTGTATGGGAGGTGCCACGCCCACTGAAGCAATCCCGTCGAAATGCATTTAATTTCAAAGCTTATAGTAACCGACAACTCCTTACCAAATTTTAAGAAGATTACTCTCATAGTACAATAAATATAACATTTAACCTGTTTTGCTTGTATGGGAGGTGCCACGCCCACTTGCACTATTACACCCATTTTTCGTCTTGAGGTACCTTATAGCAAGTATATCCACCATATGAAATTTCAGAACGATTGTGTTGTTAATTCTCTTATTATAATGTTTATAAATATTGTGGGCTGTGCCACGCCCTTAAACGAATTTTGCCAGTATAGTGACATAGCATGTTATGATGACTGCTTTTAGTGGTATTATCTATAAAATTTTTATGAAAATCCTCAGTGCCGTTTTTGAGTAATATTGAATCAAAATTTTCAATTATTGAAAAGTGCCATGCCCACTTTTCCGATTCCGCCCACTTTTGGCAAAATTTAAGACATTTATAATCTGCATCTGTGTACCAAATTTCATCACAATATCTTGAATAGTTTTCGAGATATGATGTTATGAAAATAAAAGTTTAGGGCTGTGCCACGCCCCTCCAGGAGTCTTTGATAAGTTAAAACCCAGCCCAATCCTAATTTTGTTCACATATGTACCTAATCCCCAAGTTTCATCAAAATCGCTACACCCGTTTTGGAAATAAAGTCTGAAAATATATATACATACAATTATTGCTCGTTTAATAATAGTAGATAATAAATTAACAAGATGGTTCAAAAACGTCGTTTTTACAAAAAAGTTATGATTTGAAAAAATGTACTGAGGGGGCGCTTTAGTTTTGGCCAATACTGTATTTGGGGACCTAGGAATTAATTTTAAATTTAAAAAAATTATGTTTCCTGACTTGTCTTTCCTTCCTATTTCATTATTTGGGCCTAGAATTGGGTTTTAAAATGCGTTCATAAATTTCGATACATCCTAATGTATATAAAAATTTTTTTATTTTTTTTTTCTTCGTGGGTTTTGTAGTCAAAAATACTTTTTTAACCTATAAAAGATAGTAAACAAATTTTATTTTTCAGTTTTTCGGCCGACAAAAAAAATTATTTTTTGTATCGGTTTTTTTCCATGAAAAATGGTGAATAACACAAAGGCGTTTACATATTTGCAAAAATAAGTGACTTCATCGTGTTCAGCGACTCAAACTACATAAACAACAGTTATCATAGCATATTTAAAAACTTTTCTTGATCTTAAAAGCATCAAAAACTACACGGTTCGTTTCATAATTTTATTAAAATTATCGGTAAAAGCCTTGCCTTAAAATGGCCATAAAACCAGTAAATCACCAGGCACGGTTTCACTGATCATGTTTTGGAACCTCCGAACACTAAATAATAATTGTGCATTGTCAGATTTGGTTAACAATTTTTACCGATCTTGACTTTGCTTGAAACGAACCGTGTCGGCCAAAGTGCTAACCTTAAAATGGCCATAAAACGAAGAAATGAGCAGATCCGATTTCGCGGATTATGTATTTGGAATCTCAAGGCACTTTATAATAATTGTGTATTGTCAGATTTGGTTGACAATTTTATCGATCTTGATCTTGCTTCAAGCGCACCGTGACTATGAAGCGCGTCATAGATTCTTATATAAGAGAGAAAATTCCCAGTGGCTTTCTTTCAAACTCGCAACATGCATATCAGAAAGGTAGATCATCAGAAACAGCTCTGCATGAAGTAGTACAGACTATTAAGCCTCACTACAACACAAGGAATACACATTGGGTGCTTTCAACAACGTAACAAATGCAGCTATAACGAGTGTGTTGGAAAAAGCAAATATTAATCAACACATTCGTCACTGCATCAATAAACTCTTAAGCTGTCGTACAGTGATGGCAGAATGGGGCCTCACAAGTTCTCATAAAATTACAACAAGAGGTACCCCCTAGGAAGGGTGCTATCTCCTCTCTTATGGATACTTACAGTTGATGCATTATTCCATATTATTAAGCAACAGGGTGTTAAGGCAGTAGGATATGCCGATGACATTGTACTTCATATATCGGGCAAATATTTAAATGTGATGAGTGAACTAATGGAAAGAGCTCTCTCAACCATAAACCTATGGGCATCAAAAAAAGGGTTATGTATAAACCCACTTAAAACAGAACTGGTTCTCTTTTCAAGAAAATACAAAATTCCTAAATTTAGGGAAATAAAGCTTAGAAACACTTTTATCTTGGTTTCAAACGAAGCTAAATTCCTAGGAATAATCTGGGACAAGAAATTATCCTGGAAATCCAATGCAGAAGGACGTCTTAAAAAAGCTCATGACGCATACTACGCATGCAAAAAATGTCAAATGAGTCAAAAGAGGACTAGCTCCCAAGGTGACATACTGGATATACACCGCTATAGTAAGACCAATTTTACTCCATGGGGTCGTGATTTGGTGGAAGGCTCTAGAAATTAAGTCTTTACTTCTTAAGTTAGAAAGGATCCAACATTTAATGTACATAGGCATTACTGGAGCCCTGAAAACAACATCAAAAGCGTCACTACATAACATACTAAACTTGCTTCCCATAGATCTTTTTACCAGAAGTGTAGTTTATAAAACAGCGCTTAGACTAAAAGAGTTTAACTATTTCAAAATTAAGCACTATGCGCATGGTAACATAGACAATATAATAAATATTTCTACGTATTACCTTTTGATCAAAAATTTGTAATCAAATTCCTTCAAGAAACTACTGGTAGGGAAGGTGATCCTCCATACATATATACAGATGGTTCTAAACAAAAAGAAGGGGTAGGTGCTGGCATTTTCAATGCTTATACCAACATTATAGAGCAGTGTAGGATTCCAAACGCTTGTAGTATTTTCCAAGCCGAAATAATCGCAATTAAAAAAGCAGTAGAGAGCGTTTTAAGGGACAAGAGTAACTATCGCATAAACATATATGTGGATAGTCAAGCCGCTTTAAAAGCTCTCCAAAGTAACACAATAAAGTCAAAATCAGTTTTCAAATGCTACTCTCTACAAGATCTCAGCATAAATAACAAAGTTTCTTTATACTGGGTACCTGGACATCAAGGCATCAGCGGTAACGAGATGGCGGATAAGCTAGCGAAACAAGGAGCGCTTATGGACATAATGTCATTAAGTATCGCTGCGCCGATCCAATACTACAACTCCCAAATGAAAATTTGAATGGTAACAAAAGCTAGCACACGCTGGGTACAGCTAAACACCAGCTTAATAACAAAAATATTTTGGCCTAATCTTAATGCGACCAAAACTGAATTTCTACTATCTTTATCCCGGGTAAATTGCCTACTCTTGACAGGGGTAATAACTGGACATTGCCTCATATGTCTTCATGCAACCAAAATGAGACTGATTGGTAATGATAATGATATTTGCAGGAACTGCATGGAACCAAATACGGAAGAAACACTAGAGCACTTACTCTGTGAATGCCCTGCACTCGCTCGGACAAGGCTTAGAACAGTTGGAGATACGTTCCTCTACTCATTACACGACGTTGCAAAATTAAAACTTCACAGAATCTACGAGTTTGCCAGGCAAACGAACACTTTTACTACAAACCAAACTACTAATATTAAATAAATAAATCTTGATACCACATCACTATGGACTAAAGTGTCTATGTGGGGTTTTTAATCCACCACTATAACCTAACCTAACTTACTGCTCAGTACAATGAGTGATAACACCAGAAAAATTACATAAAACAAAAACTACTACTACTACTAAAAATACACAATAGAAAAACAAATTTTGGCTTTGCTTTGTTTCACTTTTTGCTTCGGTTCTCAATAATTTCTATACAAAAAAGTAAACATTCTCACTCATCTGCTCAAAGGTCTCCGATCATTCCATTTAGCAATGGATGAAACTAGTATGACTAGCTTTAGTCGTTTTTGTTGTTGTACTGTTTTAGTACTATTTTTTTTTTTTTTTATTTGGTGTTGTTGCACACTATAATGAAGAGTACAGTCAGCTCAGTTTACTAATTATCAATTATTTTCTAATTCGATACACCACTAAGTAACTCATTTTCGTTTTCGACTGCAATATACATATTTTACCTTGCATTTGTATACTTCTGGGCCTTCAAATCCAAACGGGTAATCATCATCAACATTGGCTTTAAGAAAATATTGTTTTGTTAAAACTTGATCAGAGAAGTATTCGTTTTTGTCAAAATGAAACTCCAATGTATAAGAATGCTGAAAAGAAAAAAATATTGTTATTTAAATAAAAAATAATGCAAGTCAAAGCTTGCTCGTTTTTAATATAATATGTTAAGCTAAGTATATAAGAGAATGATGTAATTTTTATTAATTGTATTGAACTTAATAAACTAAATTACAGGCGACTATGCATATAATTTTTCAGAATAATTTTAAAAAAAAAACAAATGCAGCATATTATACGGTATCACGTTTTGTTTAAGTTTATACATAAAATATTGCAAATTACGTGAAGAAAAGTTAATGTAATTAGAAGAAGATCGTTATTAGACCTCTGATAGGGCGGGTTCTGCGAAAACTATATTGGCGGTTATTCGATGCGTCCAGATAATTCACAGTGTGGAAGTTTATTACGCTTGCTTATGCGGCAATCAGGCCCGGATTTAGAAATTTGCCGCCCCTAGGCAGTTGATAAAATTGCCGCACCCAACCTAAAAACTGCTTCAATGGTGAAATAATTTTGTACGAAAAGTTTTTCAATCAATAAAATGCACCTTTTACTATTTTCCAACTAGAGCACAATACAATATTTTTGGTATTTTTGAGATTTTTTTAATGATTTCTGCGTAAGTGTAATATTTATATTTCAATGCAACATTTTCCAACTGGGTTGTTTTGACAGCTGTCATGTGTTAAATGGCATGTCCATATGACGTTTGTGTTCAGTATTCAATACGACTCAATAGGGGTGGACACACGATCAAATTTTTCATCAAATTATTTGTCAAACCATTTGACGGCTCAGCGTTCACACGATCAAATTTTTCGTCAAATTTCAGTCTTGTTCCTACCACCAAAGAGAAAACATCATGGAGGCGGACAAATTATTATGTTTATGAAAGTAGTAATGTTGATGGAAAAGGAACTTAATTTCACATAAATTAAAACCTAATGCATTTTCAAGACCACAAAAACAAGCGTTCATTTTTAGGTTTACAATACCAACTAAAATCAGGGATAAAATATTATATACAAACTAAAAAGCAATTATAAGTACATAAATTTTGTCGATACTTAAGCATAAAACTAGGTTTAATTAAAATTTCTATCTTTAAATATACAAACATTGGCTCCTCTAGCCACATTTAAAAAAAAAACAATAACAACACCTTCCTAAGGTGTATAATAAATAACAGCCACCTACCATTTCATTATCCGTACGATGCGCACTCGTTGAAATCTTTTTTCAAGTGGTCAAATTATTTGTCAAACAAGTAGAAAATCAAAATATTTTGTTTTTCATCAAACAATTTGACCAACAATTTGATGAGCGTCCACACCTTCAAATTCTCATCAAACACCATATATTTTTTTATCCGTCAAACAAACGTCAAACAACTCATAAAATAATTTGATGAGTTGTTTGATCGTGTGTCTACCCCTAATCATGAATAGACTAAAGGGCCAACTAAACTATGCATTGTTGCATGCATGCATGCCATAACCTACTGTCAAATCCGAACGAAAAGTCTGTCAAGTGCATAACAAACTCAGAGAAGACTTTTTAGTGGCTATGTTGTACTTACATGTACTTTAGAAGCAATGTAGCCACAGTTGCAAACCTATGGAATATTCCCACAATTGCATAAATTTTATATGTTATATTTCCTAAATAAATCGAATGCATTCACAAAATGTTATTAAATGACATTAACTAAGATAATTAAAACAATAAATATGCAAACCTATAATCATTTTATAAATTTTAAGAAATAAAAAGAAAGCAACATAGTGAAAGAGACCGTAGTTTTAATATAAAAGTAATTTTTATTAAAAGAAAAGTAATTATAAAATTGTATTTAACATTAAATTATGATTGACAAAAGAACGTGTTCGTATCGACCGCTTTAACTCGTATTCGCGACGCAACTGAACTCTTCTCTCTCTTCTCTTCTTGCCTAGTACTCGTCACTATTGAGTGGTGCCTTACAGTCGGCCATTCCTGTCAATTCGATGACGCCCTCGTCTTCAAGATCAGATTCGTTAACTTCATCGGGTGGTAATTGGCACCATGGTTTGATACGATCGGTGGAGTACACTGAAGAATACTTTCGCTGCTGTTTTACCCCTGGTATGCTTGAAACTACGTATCGGTCATTATCAAGTGCGGCAGTGATGATAAATGGACCCTTGTACTTTGGTTCTAATTTTCGTGAAGTACCGGTGCTTTGAGGTTCATTCTCCACCAATACTAAATCATTTCGAACATATTTCGATGGCTGTCGATGTTGATTGTCAAACCGCTGTTTTGCTTTTATCCGCGTTTGACGTATATTTTCTGCAGCTTGCTGACGTATCTCGTTCATTTTTGCTTCGTCAATCATTTCGGTACGTTGTAACGCTAACACCAATTTGTTTTCCAAAATATCTCGTGGTTGGAAACTAAAGAGTAATTCTTGAGGTGTTTTTCCAGTTGACTTGTTTTTTGTTGAATTGATAACCCATTGAATTCGCCGTAACTGCGTATCCCAATGCTTATCGTTGTCCGTTGATGGTAGTAGCATGCTTAAAATTGTTTTATTCATGCGCTCTACTTGACCGTTAGCGCGCGGCGTACGTACTGCGGTCAATGTATGTTTGAAATCATTGTTATCGCAATATTTCTTAAAATCTTTAGAAGTAAACGCACTTCCTCTATCGGAGATGAGTCGCTCAGGAACACCCATATAGCTGGTAACCTCGTTCAAAATATCGATGACATGACGTGTTGCTGTGCTTTTTACCGGTCGAACAATAACAAACTTCGTAAATGCGTCTGCAATCACCAACACATGCTCATTTCCTTTCGAACTTCGAGGAAACGGTCCCAAATGATCAATATGGATCACACGAAATGGTACCGGATCCATGTCGTCAAAATGATATTCGCCTTCTCGCGTTCCGCCTTTTTGTTTGTTGTATGCACACTCTATGCAAGAGTTCACGCAGGACTTCACTGTATTACGCATTCGTGGAAACCAAAAGTTTTTCAAGAGAATCTCGATGGTTTTGTTAACGCTAGCATGCGCTGCTCTTTTGTGATGTTCTCGTATAAGTTGCACTCGTACTGCCGATGGTACTAACCACAAATGTTTGTCACCAACTTTCTTGAATAAACGGTGGTTTATAATTTCATAATCGTTGCATAAAGGCTTTTCCTTCAATTTAACCTTTTCGGAAATTTGTCGTATCTTTTCATCCTGAAGTTGCATGACATACAGCCAGTCATCGGTCTCAATAGTCGTTTTTAAAACCTTTAGCGACGCTGTTTCTTTTTCGGATGCTTTTTCATACGGTTTTCGACTTAATGCATCGACGTGCTCCATTTTTCGACCTGCACGGTATTTCATTTCGACATCAAAATCTTGCACTCGTAACCACCATCTTGCAATTCTTGGCACTAATTCGCGTTTCTGCATTGCTGTCGTCACCGCAGAGCAGTCTGTTAAGACGGTAACCCTTTTTCCGTATATATAATAACGAAAACGCTCCAGCGCTTCCACTACAGCAAGTGTCTCCATCTCAAAACTGTGAAATTTACTCTCCGTGTGACTGCTTGCACGACTATAATACGCCAGAGGCTTCCATTCCTCACCATATTTCTGTAGCAACACCGCTGCTAATCCAACTGAACTGGCATCCGTATGAATTTGATGTTCTGCATTTACATCATATGCTGCTAAAACTGGTTCTGAGATCAATTTAACTTTTAATTCCTCAAATGCTTTCGTCTGGTTGTCGCTCCACGCAAACGGTTCACCCTTTCGCAAAAGTTTTCTTATTGGTTCGCTGATTATCGAGTATGCAGGAACGAAGCGCCGAAAATATCCGCTTAATCCAAGAAATCTGCGGACCTCGGTTACGTTGGTCGGAGTAGGAAAATTCTGAACAGCTGCTACCTTAACTGATCCTGGACTTATTCCATTCGGTGTCAATTTATGACCCAAAAATTCGACAGTGCTGGATAAAAATTTACATTTTTTTAAATTTAATGTGAGCTTTAACTGGCGTAAAACTTCAAATAATCGTTCAAGCTTTTCTCTCATTTCGTTGACGTCGTTACTTCCAACCAAAATATCGTCCATGTAATGAATTACATCGCCATTCATTCGTTCGTTAATTATTTGCATCAGACGCTGGAAAACTGACGGCGCGTTTTTTAAACCAAACGGCATCCGGTTGAATTCGTAGATACCATCCGTCGTTATAAATGCTGTCAATTTTCGGCTACCCTTTTCGATTGGTATTTGATAATAACCGGAGTTCAAATCGAGCATAGTGAAAAATCGAAATTTCGTCGCTTCCTGTAATTTTTCCTCAATGTTCGGTGTAGGGAAAATTTCTTTTAACATGTTCAGATTCAATTTTCGGTAATCGACACATAAACGTTCAGAGCCATTCTTTTTTTTCACCAACAACATTGGACTGGCGTACTCAGAAACAGACTTTGAAATTATATTGGTTTTTAGAAGTTCACTTACCATGTCTCGTACTAATTGTTTTTTTGGCTCTGGCACACGATATGGTTTTTGAGCAATCGGTTCTGTCGTTGTCAGCTCAATTTTCATTTCGATTGCGTCAGTCAACCCGACTTCGCTCATATCGACAGCGAACACATCGCGATTTTCATTAACAATATTGAAAATTAAATTTTTATATTTTAGTTCGTTTACTTCACAACAGATATCGTCCATTTCAATAAATTTTCGAACGTTTGACATATTTTCTAAAGTCAATATATTACTTTGAAAAACCGCGCGAATGTTATTTTCACTAAACAAATTTTGTCCAATCAAAATATCAGTTGTTAAAAAGTCATCGTCAACAATGTAAAGTTCAATTCGAAAGCTTAAGTCATCAATTACCACGTCGGTAATAACTTTTTGTTTAGCGAGGAAAACTCCTCCGCAAATGCCATTTATTTTTAATAAACACGGTTCTTTTTTTTTATTTAATATGTTTGCGACTGATTCACGAATCATATGGCATTGACTACCAGTGTCAATAAAAGCGCTCAACTTATTATCACATATATATATATGTTTTATAAACATGTCATCGACTTGACTACATTTCGCTTCACGCACAGTTACGTTTTGTTTTCCACAATTTTCTGGTTCATTTCGTTGATGCACTTTTTGACAGTCCTTGCATCGCTTGCGACGTTGTGGTTTTGGACACTTACTCGATATGTGACCAGTCTCAGAACAATTATAACAAACAATTGTTTTTGAGTTTACTTCACTGTCGTTTGATTTCAAATCTGTATTTCTTTTATCACTTTTAATTTTTTCATTAAATTTGGGAAAACGATTATTTGCATAAGCCGACACATTTTTTAAGTAATCATCTAAAGTTTCGCGCATGTGTTTCATTGACGTAAAATTAAGTGCAGCAATTGCAAGTTGCAAATCGCGGTGTTTTAGCCCGTCGCGTGTATATTTTATTATTGCTGATTCGCTTATTTTATGACGTTTTCCTAACGCACTCATTCGAAAACAGTATTCGGTTACTGTTTCATTTTGCTGTCGCGTAGCGTTGCTCATTTTAAAATGAGTTTCAGCTTCATCAAATACTGTTCCAAACTCTGCTGTTAACGCGGTCGCGAGACTACTCCAATTCAAATAAAGTTCACACGTTGCATCTAGCCACAACTTAGCTGGTCCTTTTAACTTTCCGTACACAGCTAACAACACACTTTTTTCCTCCCAACCGTACGCAACAACAAATCGATTTACTCGATCAACAAATTGTTCTACAGAAAATGTGTCTTTTGTTGGATCGAATTCAGGTAGCATCTCAGCGATTTCTTTTATCGAAAAATTATTACGAAAAGTATTGGAATTCAATCCTGCCACAGGGCTGAATCCTCTGAAATCGTTTGTTTGCAAACTTTCATTTGCAACGTTTACGTCACCACCGCTCCAAGTTGGAACGTTTACTCGCGAATTTTGTACCGTGGACAGTACGTTTTGCATCATTTGACGCAGCTCGTCAATTTGTGTTTTCAAGGATGGTTCACTTTCGACACATTCGAATTCAATGTCGTCACTGTTAACGGCTTCAGTGAGCCGCTGCACAAGCTCAGCTTTTGACCCCGTTGACGTTAGATTTTTTTCGCGAAGCAATTCTTTAAGCTTGTCAACTTTTAAATTTGCAATTTTCGGCATTTTTATTTTTTTCTGACGTTTCTTTGTTTACCAAAATTCGTATTTTATGTCGTAGTTTATTTTGTTTTTTTTTTTATTTCGTAGTTTTCGTTTCGTAGTTTATTTCGTAGTTTTCGTTTCGTAGTTTATTTCGTAGTTTTCGTTTCGTGGTTTATTTCGTAGTTTTCGTTTCGTAGTTTTCGTTCGTTTCTTTTTTATGCCTTTCACTCGTTATTTTAGTGACGCCAAAATTCAAAAACCAACCGCTGTTTATTTGTTGAAATTTCGCGTAACCTTGAGCAATTATCGCGGGAGTCTCACTTTCGCACTAATAAAATTTGTAACATTTGTGTACCGAACACGAGCACTATCCCACTTCTGAACTGAAAGAGACCGTAGTTTTAATATAAAAGTAATTTTTATTAAAAGAAAAGTAATTATAAAATTGTATTTAACATTAAATTATGATTGACAAAAGAACGTGTTCGTATCGACCGCTTTAACTCGTATTCGCGACGCAACTGAACTCTTCTCTCTCTTCTCTTCTTGCCTAGTACTCGTCACTATTGAGTGGTGCCTTACAATAGTTTTCTTTTTACCATTCGCGCGGCTTGTGGGGAAAAGAATTGGCAAATGCAGAGTGTGGCATCACTAAATTGTCAATCAAATTGTTGTATGTATTGTGTGTGTATATTAAATTGCATATTTCTGCAACTGCACTCCAAGCCTTATTTTACATTTCGATTATAATAAAATGCGTCTATTTTATTGTATATACATCTTCTTTTTTCCACATTTTCCATTAATTTAAAAATAAATGCATTTTCCATTTCTGGATCCTTTGCAAATACATTTTCTTTCGTACACATACATAGACAGCTGATTCCGTACAGAAAGTGCGTTCAGTTTCGCTCTTTCCTTAAGGAAATGACATTTGTGGAAATTGAACGAAACTTTTTGTTAAGTACGTTGTAGTTTTGATATATGATTTGTGTGTGTTTGCACAGTTGCAGAAGCTGACTGCAGTCAAAGCATGCATGGTTAAGTTGGGCCTTTACTCCTCAACAACGTTTATTAATTGTGGAAACTTACTACCAAAATCAGTCATCAGTTAAAGAATGTTATAATTGGGTGATAAAATAAGAGCTTCCTACTTTCTTTTCTAAATAAAATACATAATAAAATCAATGTATTGATGCAAATCTTTATTTGGAATGATAGTTCGGTTCCTACAACTCAATGCTTAAAAATTATTTCGTTCAAATGTTGTTCTTAAATGGTCCATTCTATGGGTCCAATATGTTGGTTTCTAAACCGTCAATAGTTTCGGGTTTGTCGACATAGACAAGTGATTTAACATATCCCCAAAGAAAGTAATCCAATGGCGTCAAATCAAATGATCTTGGTGGTAGGAAGCTCTTATTGGATATTGTATTATATATAAATATATTAAACGAGCTAAAATTGTATGTATTTATATATATCGGTCATTCTTTCAATAAATGAACACTTTTTGTTTTTTTGACGTTTTTGAACATTTTTTGAAACGAAATATCTCAAAAACTATAAGAGATAGGATGAAAAACGATTAAATCATTTTTGTTAAGAAATACTATAACTTTATAAAAAAAATTAAAAAAATTTAAATAAATTTGTTAAAACATTAATTTTTTAATTAAAAAGAATTTTTCTCAAAATATTTTCAACATAACACCTTTTGTTTTTTTATTTTTTTATATGTTATTCCTCAATCAATCCTAAGAATGCATGTGTTTTCATATCGAAGTTCCCGCCATAACTCGACAAACAATTTTTTTTTTTGTATTTTTTTTTGTAATGTTATTTTTAATCAATCCTAAGAATGAATCTGAACACAATTTAAAATTCTTGCAGTAGCTTTGGAAAATATCAGCTTTTTATGAAGGCGCGTTTCAGTCTAATTGTATGAATTGTATCATATTTCCCAAAGTTATGTCGGGAATTTAATTTTGAATGCAGATACATTCTAAGGATTGATTGCAAATAACATTACAACAACAAAAAATAAACAAAAAAAAATTTATGTCGAATTTTATGTTGAAAAACGCACCATGCGCGTCATCAGTAAAAAATTCGTAGTTTCCAAAGTTATGGCGGGAATTTCGATATGAAAGCACATGCATTCATAGGATCAATTGAGGAATAACATATAAAAAATAAAAAAAAACAAAAACAGTTATATTGAAAAAATTTTGAGAAAAATTTTTTTAATTAAAAAAATTAATGTTTAAACAAATTTATTTAATTTTTTTTTATAAAAATACAGTATTTTTAAACAAAAATGATTAAATGGTTTTTCATCCTATTTCCTATAGTTTGTGAGATATTTGGTTTCAAAAAATTTTCATAAACGTCAAAAAATACAAAGTGTGCGGTTTATAAAAGAATAACCGATATATACACTTGTGCTCACTACGTTTTGTAAAAATTTATATAATTTTTTTTCTGATTCTGATATTATTAGTTTTTATAATCCTGCTATGTAAGCATCAATTTACGGCAAAAAAATCAAAATAAATGTTTTGGGTATATCCCAAAAAATGCAAAAACGTCAAAAAAGGTCATATATACTGTGATCATATAATTAAGTCATCTGAAAGAAAGTAATTGAAATTGTTAAATTTTTGGTGTGAGTCCTATCTTTTTTTTATTAGTTTAGCTTAATAATCAGTAGGAGAACCTTTTTGTTTCATAAATGTTGAGAATCGGTTTGGCATGCTGCCTACCAGGCGTGCACATTGGTCTGGAGTAATTATATGCCCCTTCCATAGTGAATTGTATGCCCAGCCACGATTTGACAAGTCGATTTTTTCTTTGAGTGAAGTATGTTGCACATAGAGCCTAACATCGCTTCCAAGTACGTTGAACTTGGATTCATCGCTTTAAATAATCATACTACAAAAATTCAGGCCTTTAAAAAAATGTTCCGTTTGCGAAAAGAAGACTTGTTTTGATATTTTTGTAACGAGGTCAACGGTTGCCCTGGCAACCCATGCATTCAAATTTTTTATATAGGAATATACTAAGGGAATATTTGACCACCGATTACACCAAAAATTTTCCGCTAAGATGGATTTGCCAGCTTGATAATGGGCCAAAACATTGATCTCCACTTGTCAAATCTTGGCTGGGTATACAATTCAGCAGGATTATAAAAACTAATAATATCAGAATCAGAAAAAAAAATTAATAAATAAATTTTAACAAAAATGTTAAGTATCATGCGAATGACTTAACGTAGTGAGCACAAGTGTATATACATATTAGAGCGGTTCAAAATAAAAACTTTTTGATTTTTTCACGATGTGTCAGTGAATTACAATAGTCCTATATGTCTGGACAAAACAACCCATAAGGATTTTCATCAATTCTGAAAACTGGATTGCCGCCTGTTTTAAGTTTCCTACCCATTTTCGAAAATATTGATTTGAAAAATGGTGCAAGCAACAAAGTGGGTATGCTTTTCGAACTATTATCAATCGAGAAATTCGAATCCGTGATCAGTTTTTCTTCTTCTTCTTTTCTTCCTATAAAAAAAATTTAAAATTGACCGGACAAAAATGAGAAAATGCCGATTTTCTACTTTCAAGTTGCATAATCTTGGTATAATATTTTACAGCCGATCTAGTGGTAAATTATTTTTAATGTACCTATATTTGCTTAAGAGAAAACCGTAAACCGCAGATTCAGGATTCTAGGATTTTCAAAAATCTCAAATTATGCCAGATATGTTAATTTAGAAAAATGTAGATATCTTAGTTTTGGAATAAGATAATGATATTCTGTTTGCGACATGATCTTAAGCAAATAAAAATACATTAAAAATATTGTACAACGGGATCGGTGGTAAAATAATATGGGCCGATTTTGCAACTTAAAAGCAGAAAAACGGTATTTTTTGTTTTTTTTTCCGGTCAATTTCAAATTTTTTTATAAGAAAAAAAGAAGAAGAAAAACTAATCACGGATTCAAGTTCCCCGATCGATAATAGCTGTTTAGAACAAAAAAAAATTTTCCATCAGCTTAATATGTATATATGTCAACGCCGAATCTAAAAATTTCAGGTTTATTAATTTAGCAAAATGCAGATATCTTGGTTTTGAAAGAAGATATTTTTATGCGGTTTACGGTTTTCTCTTAAGCAAATACAGGTACATTAAAAATAATGTACCACTAGATCGGCAGTAAAATATTATATAAAGATTTTGCAACTTGAAAGTAGAAAATCGGCATGTTTTAATTTAGTCCGGGCAATTTTCAATTTTTTTATAAGAAAAAAAGAAGAAGAAAAACTGATCACGGATTCTAATTTCTCGATCGATAATAGTTCGAAAAGCATACCCACTTTTTTGCAAAATTTGATAACCTCTTTAGCTTGCACCATTTTTTAAATCAATATTTTCGAAAATGGGTAGAAAACTTAAAACAGGCGGCGGCAATCCAGTTTTCAAAATTGATGAAAATCCTTATGGGTTGTTTTGTCCAGACATATAGGGCTATTATAATCTACTGACACATCGTGAAAAAATCAAAAAGTTTTTATTTTGAACCGCTCTAATACATATATACTAGGCTCTATGCGCAATGGATTGGAAATCTTTTTTTACATAGAGAACGATATGTCAAAAAATTTTTATACCAACGATGCGATCTGGAGAAATATTTGATTAATAAAAGCAAGCAAGTAATTTTTGGGTCACAATCTTCGAACACTCGCACGATTCGTCATTTGGCCAGCAAATGTGGCCTTTTTCCAGAAAATCCATGTTGTGAATGACACCGCGGAAAGAGCAATTGGTCTTTGCAAAATTTCAACAAACAGATAATGAAGGACGAAGATCAGTTTAAAAAATTAGTTAAAGTGGCCGCCGAAAACCAAAAAAATCTACAAAATGAACAAATGTGAAATATTAGCATTTCTTGAACAAAAATAAACTAAAAATCTTTATTTTCATATGACGAAAATGCTTGCTTTTATTAATCAAATATTTCTCCAGATCGCATCGATGGTATAAAAAATTTTTGACATATCGTTCTCAATGTAAAAAAAGATTTCCAATCGATTGCGCATAGTGCCGTGGCCGTAAAATATAAAATAGGTATGATTTCGAACGGGCAAAGTGGAAGTATGTCAGATTTTTTAGCATTTTTCACATTCGTATCAATGAATCAATAATCAAACTTGCGGCGATTTTCTGATTTACAATTTTCACACATATTTCACATCATACTGAGTCCATAAAAAATGATAACCACTAATATACCTCGAAATTGATATTTTTTTTAATTAAAAGAAATAATACTAAAAAATCGTCTCGAAAATGCACAAAAATCATACAAATCGACCCACTGACACGCCTTCCCGTGGTTCGATTCGGTTGAAATTTTGGTACAATAGCTCCATGGGCTCAATGTATGTTTTCAGGTCTGAGCACCAGAAATTTGACGGCATTTAATTTTTCCATACGATTTTGAACCAGCCTAATATATACCTATATATACACTAGGGTGTTTCATTTTTTTAAAGGTTCTTCAAGAAATGAACAAAAAATTGCCTAATTTTTGCTTTTTTTGCTTTTTTACTTAAAAATTCAGCAGGATTATAAAAACTAATAATATCAGAATCAGAAAAAAAAATTAATAAATAAATTTTAACAAAAATGTTAAGTATGCGAATGACTTAACGTAGTGAGCACAAGTGTATATACATATTAGAGCGGCTCAAAATAAAAACTTTTTGATTTTTTCACGATGTGTCAGTGAATTACAATAGTCCTATATGTCTGGACAAAACAACCCATAAGGATTTTCATCAATTCTGAAAACTGGATTGCCGCCGCCTGTTTTAAGTTTCCTACCCATTTTCGAAAATATTGATTTGAAAAATGGTGCAAGCTAAAGAGGTTATCAAATTTTGCAACAAAGTGGGTATGCTTTTCGAACTATTATCAATCGAGAAATTCGAATCCGTGATCAGTTTTCTTCTTCTTCTTTTCTTCCTATAAAAAAAATTTAAAATTGACCGGACAAAAATGAGAAAATGCCGATTTTCTACTTTCAAGTTGCATAATCTTGGTATAATATTTTACAGCCGATCTAGTGGTAAATTATTTTTAATGTACCTATATTTGCTTAAGAGAAAACCGTAAACCGCAGATTCAGGATTCTAGGATTTTCAAAAATCTCAAATTATGCCAGATATGTTAATTTAGAAAAATGTAGATATCTTAGTTTTGGAATAAGATAATGATATTCGGTTTGCGACATTATCTTAGGCAAATAAAAATACATTCAAAATATTGTACAACGGGGTCGGTGGTAAAATAATATGGGCCGATTTTGCAACTTAAAAGCAGAAAAACGGTATTTTTTGATTTTTTTTCCGGTCAATTTCAAATTTTTTTATAAGAAAAAAAGAAGAAGAAAAACTAATCACGGATTCAAGTTCCCCGATCGATAATAGCTGTTTAGAACAAAAAAAAATTTTCCATCAGCTTAATATGTATATATGTCAACGCCGAATCTAAAAATTTCAGGTTTATTAATTTAGCAAAATGCAGATATCTTGGTTTTGAAAGAAGATATTGATATGCGGTTTACGGTTTTCTCTTAAGCAAATACAGGTACATTTCAAATAATTTACCACTCGATCGGCAGTAAAATATTATATAAAGATTTTGCAACTTGAAAGTAGAAAATCGGCATGTTTTAATTTTGTCCGGGCAATTTTCAATTTTTTTATAAGAAAAAAAGAAGAAGAAAAACTGATCACGGATTCTAATTTCTCGATCGATAATAGTTCGAAAAGCATACCCACTTTTTTGCAAAATTTGATAACCTCTTTAGCTTGCACCATTTTTTAAATCAATATTTTCGAAAATGGGTAGAAAACTTAAAACAGGCGGCGGCAATCCAGTTTTCAAAATTGATGAAAATCCTTATGGGTTGTTTTGTCCAGACATATAGGGCTATTATAATCTACTGACACATCGTGAAAAAATCAAAAAGTTTTTATTTTGAACCGCTCTAACGATATGTCAAAAATTTTTTATACCAACGATGCGATCTGGAGAAATATTTGATTAATAAAAGCAAGCAAGTAATTTTTGGGTCACAGTCTTCGAACACTCGCACGATTCGTCATTTGGCCAGCAAATGTGGCCTTTTCCCAGAAAATCCATGTTGTGAATGACACCGCGGAAAGAGCAATTGGTCTTTGCTAAATTTCAACAAACAGATAATGAAGGACGAAGATCAGTTTAAAAAATTAGTTAAAGTGGCCGCCGAAAACCAAAAAAATCTACAAAATGAACAAATGTGAAATATTAGCATTTCTTGAACAAAAATAAACTAAAAATCTTTATTTTCATATGACGAAAATGCTTGCTTTTATTAATCAAATATTTCTCCAGATCGCATCGATGGTATAAAAAATTTTTGACATATCGTTCTCAATGTAAAAAAAGATTTCCAATCGATTGCGCATAGTGCCGTGGCCGTAAAATATAAAATAGGTATGATTTCGAACGGGCAAAGTGGAAGTATGTCAGTTTTTTTAGCATTTTTCACATTCGTATCAATGAATCAATAATCAAACTTGCGGCGATTTTCTGATTTACAATTTTCACACATATTTCACATCATACTGAGTCCATAAAAAATGATAACCACGAATATACCTCGAAATTGATATTTTTTTTAATTAAAAGAAATAATACTAAAAAATCGTCTCGAAAATGCACAAAAATCATACAAATCGACCCACTGACACGCCTTCCCGTGGTTCGATTCGGTTGAAATTTTGGTACAATAGCTCCATGGGCTCAATGTATGTTTTCAGGTCTGAGCACCAGAAATTTGACGGCATTTAATTTTTCCATACGATTTTGAACCAGCCTAATATATACCTATATATACACTAGGGTGTTTCATTTTTTTAAAGGTTCTTCAAGAAATGAACAAAAAATTGCCTAATTTTTGATTTTTTTGCTTTTTTACTTAAAAATATTAGGCAATTTTTTGTACATTTATTCCAATTTTCATACTTAGAAGATAAGTAAAAATCTTTTTTTCGATACCTAACCCAAAGATATTATTATTTTTTAATATTTAGACAAGAAAAAAATTAGTTTAGAAGTCATGAAAAAAAATTATAAAGGAAAAAATGTATTATGCGAGTTTTTTTATTAAAATGGCGATTGGCGAGTGGTAAATGACCTCAAAAAAATCTGAAAAAATTCATGAATTACTTTTTTTTTATAATAAATCGAATTTCGGCTTATGGTTTGAATTTGGAGAACCTTTGAAAAAAAGTGAAACACCCTAATATACAATATATATATTTTCAGACTTTATTACGAAAACGGGTGCAGCGATTTTGATGAAACTTAGGGGTTCGGTACATATGTAAACAAAATTAATATTGGGCTTAGTTTTAAGTTTTCAAAGGCTCTTGAAGAGGCGTGGCACAGCCCTAAGCTTTTATTTTCATAACGTCATATCTCGCAAGCCATTTGAGATATTGTAATGAAATTTGATAGACAGATGTATATCATAAGTATCTTCAATTTTGCCAAAAGTGGGCGGAATAAAGAAAGTGGGCGTGTCATTTATCTTACTTACTTACTTACTTGGGTGGCCATAACAACCCGTTACCGGGTTACGGCCGACCTCAAAAGCTCTCTCCAGGCGCCTCTGCTTCGCGCGCGCCTTCTCCAATCAGGCACACCAAGCGTGGATAGGGTTTCTTCGGCTTGGTCTTTCCATCGGAGGCATGGTCTTCCTCTCCGTCGTCGCCCAGCGGCTTCCGCATCAAACACCTTTTTCGCCGGAGCTTCTTCGTCCATACGCACAACATGTCCCAGCCAGCGCAGACGTAGGATAGTGATGCGCTTGACTATGTCGATGTCATTGTAGAGCTCGTACAGTTCATGGTTCATTCGAATACGGTAGTCGTCGCCGACGCGAACAGGACCGAAGATTTTGCGAAGAATTTTTCTCTCAAACACCCCAAGTGTGGCTGCATCGGTCTGCGACACAACCCATGCTTCTGCACCGTAGAGTAGCACGGGTAAGATGAGCGTCTTGTAGAGTGTCAGTTTTGTCGGGCGAGAGAGGTCTCTACTACTCAATTGCTTACTGAGACCGTAGTAACACCTATTAGCAAGAGTGAGTCTTCGCTTTATCTCCAAGCTGATATCGTTTTGAGTGTTCACGGCGGTGCCAAGATAGGTGAATTCCTTGACAACTTCGAAAGTATAGCTGTTCGCAGCAATGTTGGATCCAATGCGCCGCGTCTCCCTGCTTGTGGACAGCATATACTTTGTTTTGCCCTCGTTCACCGTCAAACCCACCTTCGCTGATTCTTTTTCGATAGCAGAAAATGCAGCAGTAACATCTCGCTTACAACGTCCAATGATATCAATATCATCGGCATATGCAAGGAGCTGGACACTTTTGTAGAAAATAGTGCCATTACGATGCACACTGGCTTTTCGCAACACCCCTTCTATCAAAAAGTTGAAGAGGTTGCAGGATAGTGGATCGCCTTGTCTGAAACCTCGTTCGGTATCAAATGGTTCGGAGAGGTCCGTTCCTACCCTGACGGAGCTGGATGTGTTGCTCAACGTCATTCTGCAAAGCCGCACTAGCTTCGCAGGTATACCGAACTCAGACATGGTGGCATACAGGCAATCCCGTATCGGGCTATCGAAAGCAGCCTTAAAATCGATAAAAAGATGATGGGTATCGATCTGTTTTTCGTGGGTTTTTTCCAGGATTTGACGTAGTGTGAAGATCTGGTCTATGGTGGACTTACCAGGTCTAAAGCCGCACTGATAAGGCCCAAACAGTGTGTTGGCGAACGGCTTAAGTCTTTCACACAGTACGGTCGACAGGACCTTGTATGAGATGGCAAGAAGACTGATTCCCCGGTAGTTTGCGCAAATTGTAGGGTCACCTTTCTTCAGTATAGGACAAAGGACACTGAGATTCCAATCGTCGGGTATGCTTTCTGCTAGCCATATTTTGCAGATGAGTTGATGCATGCACCCTATCAGCTCATCGCCACCGGTCTTGAACAATTCAGCAGGCAGGCCGTCAGCACCGGCCGCTTTGTTGTTCTTAAGTCGCTGTATCACAACTCGTACCGCGTCATGGCTAGGTGGTGGTACGTCCACACCATCGTCGTTGATTGGTGGCATCGGGTTAGTTTCTCCAAAGGCGGGATTGGTGGAGTCATCGCCAGCAAGCAGCTTGGAAAAGTGTTCCCTCCATAATCTCAGTGTACCTTGCGTATCCGTAACCAGATTTCCGTGTTCATCTTTACAGGTAGATGCTCCGGGCTTGAAACCTTGGGTCAGACGCTTGACTTGTTGGTAAAATTTTCGAGCATCATTCCTGCCTCGTAACACTTCGAGTTTCTCACGCTCACGCCTTTCCTGCTCTCGTTTCTTGCGTCTGAAAAGGCGCCTCTCTTCCTTTCTCTTTTCCCGGTAGTTTTCGCGTACGGCTCGCGTTGCGGCTGACTGCAGTGTTCTTTTGTATGCGGCGTTTTTCACTGCAGTAGCTTCGCGACACTCCTGGTCATACCATTGATTTCGCGGAGGTGGGCGTCGGAAACCAATTACTTCCTCAGCGGCAGAGCGCATGGAGCGGGAAATATGCGCCCAAAGTCCACCGGCATCATCGGGTAGAGAGTCAGGTTGAAGGAGCAGTTCTGAGAGGTGAGCATTTATCAATAATTGAAAATTTCGATTCAACGATTTTTATAAAAATTTTAAAGATAGTACCACTGAAAGAAGTCATCATAACATGCTATGTCACTATAATGGCAAAACTCGTTGAAGGGCGTAACACAGCCCACAATATTTATAAACGTTATAATAAGAGAACTACCAATGCGGTTGTTATAGAATTTAACATGGTGGATGTACTCGCTATAAGGTATTTTATGACCAAAAATGGGCGCATTAGAACCTGTGGGCGTGGCACCTCCCATACAAACAAAAAACGTTAAAAGATATATTTATTGTGCTATGAGAGTAATCTTTTTGAAATTTGGTGCTAAGATATCGGCATCTATAAGCTTTAAAATTAAATGTATTTCGACGGGATTGAATTAGTGGGCGTGCTTACAAGCAAAAAACGTTTTGTGTATTATAAGAGTAATTCTAACAAAATTTGGTATAGAGATGTCGGTTACTATAAGCTCTAAAATCAATTAGATTTTGAGGGTTACTATAAGCTCTAAAATCAATTAGATTTTGAGGGGATTGAATCAGTGGGCGTGGCACCTCCACTATTTAGTGTGCTATGAGAGTTATCTTTTTAAAATTTGTTATAGAGATGTCGGTTAGTAGAAATTCTGAAATTAAATGGATTTCGAGGGGATTGAATCAGTGGGCGTGGCACCTCCCATACAAGCAAAACACGTTTTGTGTTATATTTAGTGTACTATGAGAGTTATCTTTTTGAAATTTGGTATAGAGATGTCGGTTAGTAAAAACTCGGAAATTAAATGGACTTCTACGGGATTGCATCTGTGGGCGTGGTACTTCCCATTATGACAAAATGTTGTAAGTGGGTCATTTTGTGATTTATTTAAATATTTTTTGACTATTTCAACATTTTTTAACCTCTTTCAACTGGTTTCAACATTTTCCATATTTTTCCGACTTTGTCAAACTCATTCAAATTTTTTCGACCTCATTCAATTTTTTAGAGATATTCAACTTTTTCGAGATTTTCAACCTCTTTCAACTTTATTCAACCTCATTCAATTTTTTCGACTTTTTCAACCTTATTCAACTTTCTTCGGCTTTTTGAACCTCATTTAACTTTTTTCGAATTATTCAACTTCTTTCAACTGTTTCCACATTTTTCAACCTCTTTCAACTTTTTTCAACATTTTCCATATTTTTCCGACTTTTTGAACCTTATTCAACTTTTTTAGAGTTATTCAACTTCTTTCATTTGTTTCAACATTTTTCAACCTTATTCAATTTTTTTGACTTTTTGTACCTCATTCAACTTTTTTAGAGTTATTCAACTTTTTTCAACCGTTTCAACCTTTTTCAACCTCTTTCAACTTTTTTCAACATTTTCCGCCTTTGTCAACCTTATTCACCTTTTTTCGACTTTTTTAACCTCATTCAACTTTTTTCGAATTATTCAACTTCTTTCAACTGTTTCAACATTTTTCAACCTCTTTCAACTATTTTCAACATTTTCCAAATTTTTCCGACTTTTTGAACGTAATTCCACTTCTTTCATTTGTTTCAACGTTTTTCTTTTTGACTTTTTGAACCTCATTCAACTTTTTTAGAGTTATTGAACTTTTTTCAACCGTTTCAACATTTTTCAACCTCTTTCAACATTTTCCATATTTTTCCGACTTTGACAAACTCATTCAACTTTTTTCGACCTCTTTCATTTTTTTTCGAGTTTTTCTAACTCTTTCAACTTTTTTCAATCTCATTTAATTTTTTCGACTTTTTCAACCTTATTAAACTTTTTTCGACTTTTTGGACCTCACTCAACATTTTCCAACTTTGTCAATCTTATTCAACTTTTTTGACTTTTTGAACCTCATTCAACTTTTTTAGAGTTGTACAACTTTTTCATCCGTTTCAACATTTTTCAACCTCTTTCAACTTTTTTCAACATTTTCAGCCTTTGTTAACCTTATTCACCTTTTTTCGACGTTTTTCACCTCATTCAACTTTTTTAGAGTTATTCAACTGCTTTCAATTGTTTATTTTTTTTATTTATTTATTTATTTAAACAATATTATGGAATAAATCCTTACGCTAAAGATTACAAGAATCTTATAAGACAGTTTTCAACGTCTATCAACTTTTTCAACATTTTCCATATTTCATTTATCATTGTATGTATCAGCTGCGTTTAAATTCGCTCCGCGTAAAAATTAGTTTTTGACAGTGAAATACTTTATTTAAAAATTAAAAAAAACGCGATAGAGACGCATAAATAAAAACAAAATCACTTTATAGCTGCAGACAGCAAATTTTCTGCCCTAAGTGGCAATAAAAAAAAATAAAAATAATTGTTTATTTTTCAATAATAATAAACAAGTGAGAAAAAATACCGGTTGAGCGCTCACCTCCATCCGAAAAAAAAGTCACGTCGGTCAGTGCGGCGACCAACGAAAAAATTCTCAGCAACTCTTTGTCAAAAATTGAGTGCGTAAAAAATAAAAAAGCGGTTCTCCCGATAAATCGGATAGAGTGAAAATGCAAGCTGCAAGTGCAAGTGCAAGTGCGTGTACCAATACTAAAGTGCCACCCACCAATATAAATACGCAAGCGATCGCTCCCGCGCAAAAACTCAACCCAGCATACACACACCAGCAAATATTGAAAAGAAATGAAGAGACAACTGCATCTCTCTCTGCTAAGTCACCTTGGAGTGTACAAGGCAGCTCCCGTTGATCCCCCAGCAGGGAAATGAGTCACCCACCAATTTAAAACCCCATGAGGAAAAAATTCAGTAACCGCAAGTACTAATTTTTCTAATATTTTTAATGCTTCTTTCCAAAAAAGCAACCTTTCTACCGATGCTAACTCCAACAAAACTACAAATTTAGCAATCTAGACTGGTATGGATCGCTATATAAAAATAAAGCGAAAACTAAGCCCATCAAAGGGTAATATAAATAATTTAAAAAAAATGTATAAAGTAAGCGAAGCGAGCAAATTACAACCAACCCACTTGGCCAAAATAGATATGTTTTGCTTGATAATGGCTCATCTGAACTGATTAGCGACAACAGGAACGACTCAAACGATAAACTATTGAAACCTCCCCCCATATACTTGCGAGAACGTAGTTCTAATGCTCTTATTTCTGATATAGTTTCACTAATTGGAAAAGATACTTTTCACATAATTCCTCTCACCAAAGGTAATGTCCATGAAACTAAAATTCAAACTTATGGAGAAAACAACTATAGAACATTAGCCACTTACCTGAGTAAAAATCAAAAAAGCTACTACACTTATCAGCTCAAAAGCAGTAAAGCCCTAACTGTCATAATAAAAGGCATAGAGCCCGACGTAGAGCAAAATGAAATTAAAGAAGCTTTATTTCATGCCGGGTTTAATCCAAAATCAATTTTTAATATTAGAAACAAAATTAAAATCCTCCAGCCGCTTTTCCGTGTAGAACTTGAGCCAAATACCCGAAAATTGAAAAAAAAAAAATGATGTGCATCCGGTTTATAACCTGCGCTACCTACTAAACCGCAGAGTATCCGTTGAGGAGCCCTATAAACGAATGGGTCCTGTGCAGTGCACAAATTGCCAGGAATTTGGACACACTAAATCGAATTGCACCCTTCGTGCTATTTGTGTTGCATGTGGCGACTTTCACCCCTCGTCAGCATGCGCATGCTCTACCGTCAAAAAATACACTACTTCAAAAAAATGCAATAATTGCGGAGGTAACCACACAGCTAACTACAGGGGGTGCCTAGTATACGCTGAATTAAAAACCAAAATGCGCTTACGTAAGGAAATAGTTCGAAACCACCTACCCAAATCACACGGACTCTAACAAACAACATTGTAACCTCCAACTTGCCAAATATATCGGCTCAGACCTATGCAAACGTGCTTAAATCTAGTCATGATAGACCTGCAAATATTATAAGTAACTCTCAAAATTTTGAGACCATGCTTATGACGCTCAGTCAATGCATGACTCAGTTCATGACAACAATGCAGACAATGATGTATGAGATGATGAACAATCAAAACCAACTTATGAAAGATTTGATTGGAAACAATTGAACACTTTCAAAATCAGTCACTGGAATGCAAACGGCATAAGCCAACACGAATTAGAAATAAAAAACTTTCTTTGCAGCAACGAAATTGATATTTTACTTATTAATGAAACTCATCTTACCCTCATGCACAATTTTAAAATTGAAGGGTATAGATTCTACAAAACCTGTCACCCTGATGGTAATGCGCGTGGAGGTACAGGTATACTCATTAAGACCCGTATAAAGCACTACGCATTTGAGCAGTATGAGAGGGACTACCTACAAGCTACTTCAATTTGCTTATAATGTTGGGACGACACAAAGTAACAGTTTCAGCTGTATATTGTCCTCCAAGATATAAGGTCACGACAGCACAGTTTGACCACTTTTTAATACACTAGGATAAAAATTCATAGCTGCTGGTGACTATAATGCAAAGCATAATTACTGGGGTTCCCGTCTTATCAACCAAAAAAGGTAAAGCACTCTGGCAATGGACTTGGTTATGTATCCACTGGTCAGCCAACTTATTGGCCATCAGACCGTCAAAAGAATCCAGACCTTATGGACTTTGCAATCACAAAAGGAATTAATAAAAAGCAAATTACAGCAGAATCATGTTTTGACTTGAGCTCTGACCATTCCCCTGTCATTATGCATCTGCACAAATGTGTAGAGCTGCTGCAGTCACCCAATGGGCTTACAACAAATAAAACGAATTGGCTCATATACCAAAAATATATCAGTAGCCATCTTTCCGATAATGTAAGCCTTAAAGATTCCGAAGAGCAGGAATCGGCCATACAGCTATTTAACAGCATGCTAGTATCAGCTGTTCTTCAGGCAACTCCTGTACATTCAGTAACAACCCATAAAAGGAAACGCCTCAACTCTTCCCACATAGAACGATTAGTGATGGAAAAAAGACGACTCAGGCAACAATGGCAAGAGGTTAGATCACCCACACTTAAACGTTAATTATCACTAGCCAAAATTGAATTAAGAAAAACCCTCCGGGAAGAGTCTGATAAAGGTATAGACTCATACATTAAAAAGCTGAGCCCACTAGAGTCCTCCAACTACTCTTTATGGAAGGCCATCAGAAGTATGAATAAACCTACTGACCTAGATTCCCCCATAAGACTAAGCAATGGTCATTGGGCTAGAAGCAACGAAGAAAAAGGTCGAACATTTGCTCACCACCTTAAACATGTATTACAGCCAAATCATCCTCAGCTTTGAAATACCACAAGAAACCCGAAATTCGAGACATATTTCGTTGCGCTTCACAACTAAAGACGTTTATTCTTTCATAAAAACACAACTGAATAAAAAGAAAGCACCAGGTCATGACCTAATAACTGCTAATATGCTTATTGAATTACCTTACTGTGCAGTCAGACACCTAACCATAGTTTTCAATGCTATTACTCAATTGGGCCACTACCCAAAAATTTGGAAGATGTCTCAAATCACAATGATTTCAAAGCCTGGGAAAAATCTCACACAAGTCTCTTCATATCGGCCAATAAGCTTGCTACCCACCACATCAAAACTCTTTGAAAAGCTGCTACTCTCGAAAATTATACCCCATGTGAACCAACTCAACATAATACCGCAACACCAATTTGGACTTCTACACAAGATAAAGAAATTACTGTCTAAAAATACCCATGCTTTACTAGAGTCCTACTTTACGGGACGAAAGCTTAGGGTAAGATGCAAAGACTACATTTCAGATGATGTAGAAATTTTGGAGCGTACCACAAGGTAGTGTTCTTGGCCAAATCCTATACCTAATTTACACTTCTGACTTGCCAACAAACAACTCTGTACTTACATCTACTTTTGCTGATGACACTGCAATTTTGTCTTGTCACGCAGACCCTCATAGTGCGTCACATACCCTTGATGAACATATGCGTCTAGTTGAAACATGGCTTTTAAACTGGCGATTAAATGTTAACGAGCAAAAAAGGACACATGCAACTTTTGCACTCAATAAAAAGACTTTTCCCACAGTTTACCTAAATAGCACCGCAATACCTCAAAGCGCTGAAGTTAAATACTTAGGTATGCACCTCGATAGACGCCTTACTTGGAAAGCTCACATCGAAAAGAAAAAAATTCAAATGAAGTTGAAAGCATCAAGCATTAATTGGCTTTTGCATAAACATTCAAAACTCAGCCTTGAATATAAAGTTCTCTTGTACAAAGCTATTATTATACCTATATGGAATCCAGCTGTGGGGCAATGCAAGCTTATCCAAATATAGAAATAATATAAACAATAATAATTGTTATGTCAAAAATGTTTTGTGTAATTCTAGTTTAGGCACATGAACCTAAACTAGTGTTCTTTAGAGGAATTGTGTATTGAAACCTTCAAGCACTTTAACCTGAAGATCTCGTGTAGTAGAGAAGCAAATCAAAAACGGTTTATTGAATTTTAAATTGCATCTGATTTATTGGTGAAAATATTCAAGTTTATATACAAATAAAATGCTTAACAATAATTATTAAAAATAACAACAAAAATGTGAAAAGTACAATAAAAACAAATAAACGAAATATTGCTTAGCAAGCAATCAGGAACTAAATAATTATTAAACTATGTCATGTTAAGTGCAACTATGTCAGTCGTTGCTCTACTAAGGTAGTAAGTGCAACTCAGCAGAATGTTTGAACAATTTGTTCACTAAGTTACACTCAACTAAAAATGTTAGTGAATTTAAATTAATTTTAATTTTAATATTTTGAAACCAAATTGATAACTTAACTAAAAGTTGGAGTTTAATTCCCAACATTCTCCCCCCCGTTGGGCGTATATTCGACCAACCTCTAAACGATTATTGCGAATTTGTTATTTTGCTGGCGAGGTAATGGTACTGGAGCAATTGGTTGATCGGTTGCGTTGACTGTGACTTCATGATCGTGGCTGGAAATCTCAATATTGCTGCATTTGGCCTTGGATATTGGATTTTGTCGTTGGCATTTGATTTTTGATGCGCAAAATATTAATAATGCCAAAGAAATTAACAGAGCAACATAACTAACAGTATGGTGGTGTATACTGTTTGACCGCAACTGTGTCGGAAGGTAGACAAATTGTTCGTCGTTTAATTGGTGTTGTAGTGCAGTGAGTTGATCCAATTGTGTCTCTATCTTGGTATCAGTTGTGTTAAATATTGTTTTTCTTTCCTTCGGAGATGTGATGGACAAAATGTTGCCAAATCGTGGGAATGAAATTGTAACTGTGTTGGAAACTGCATAGTGACCGTGTAACATGATTTCTTCATTTTTAATGGTACATGTTGGATGTAGTGCGAGTAGTCCTGATCCATATAATGTGAATTGAGTGAGTTCGGAACCACAAACTGCTGTCATTTCGTTATCCTTGATCGATGTGTAGATCCATTTATTCGGGTCCTTTAATTGTTGTAGGATAAGGTTTCCTTCAATTCGTGAAACATGGCAATTTGGAGATGTTTTGTTGTTGAATAGTTGAATTTCGCAGGCATGCTGTGATGATTCTTTGCTGAATTTAATTTGTTTGGTTGAGCAGATGTATATTTCTTCTCTGGTCACAGAACACTCGTGTAGTTCTTCGCTGGTAAATGGAATATATTGATCACGATGCATGTTTACAGCGAGAAATGCTATTTCTGTACGTATAGCTACCATGGTTTCATTAATTATAGTAGGAATGGGAATCAATTTAAACAAGTTGAAGTGTTGTTGGTCTACTAAAGGTATTTCCATAAGGAATAGAACATGATGACTACTTATTGCTGCCTTAACGTTCATAATCTTATAAAGTTCAATAAGATTTTCTTCTGCAATCGGCAGTGATCGTGATGGTGGAAGATGGGTCCTGATGTAAATAATTTCACTTCTTAGTTGTTGAGGTGAGAGCAGCATTGGACTAATTTTTCCATGATGTGTGTCTGTGAGTACATTTAGAATTTCAGACTGTGTACGTTGAAGGTTTCCTGTTATTAGTGATAGTTCTGCGGCTAATGATAACAAAAGTTGTGTCACTCGAATTTGTTCTGTATCTTGTCCAATTCTGTTTGTGAATTCATCAATTTGCCGTTGAAAATGTGTCATTCTAGATTGAGTTTGAATTTCATCCCGTTTGATGATATTGAGTGTAGAATCAATAATTGATGTTTGGTTTTGAAGGAGGTTTATTGCGTGGTTGTCGTTATCCTTCAATTGAATAATGGTATTTGACATTTCCTCTGCGTAATCTGAATCTAATACTCCAAATAATGAGCGTGCTATGTTTCCTATAAAATTGACTGCAGCTCGTTTATGGCGTTTTGTTGACATTAATAATTTATCCTGAAGCAGTTCATTACTTGCATGCTCAAAATGTGAGATAAGGGAATCGCAAGCTGATTGTTGCTGCCATTCCTTGCACAATTGCTGAAGGGCTATGGTTCCATTATGAAGAGCATCCATTTCTGTCCAAAAAGGTTTAAGATCGTAATAGACTACCATTTTCCATTCAGCTGTCGCAATTTTTGTGGATCCAATTGACTCAAAGAATATGCCAAGATTGCTGCCAAACTTAGTTACATTTATTGGATTACATAGCGCCAGAGGTAACAACATCAGGGCCATGATAATCGTTAGTAAAATCGGGCTTGCGATTGTTCGGACTCTTTTTTTAGGTGATGTATTTGTCATGTCATCTTGACAGGGATCTGGATCTGAATGCGGTCGTCTTAGTGCTTGTTGCGAGACTTTTTCTTCGTTTGCTGGAAATAGTGGAGCTAATCTAGTTATAGGGCGCTTGATGGTTCCTGTTGATGTTTTAACATCCACTACACGCACTATTCCATCATCTCCTTTGTACACCTTAAGGATTCGTCCTAAGGGCCATTGAAGCGGGGGTGTGTTGTCCTCCTTGATGATGACCATAGTATCTTCCTTGATTTATTTCGGTGTTGGAGTTCAGTCAAATACTCACTATTCCAGCGTCTCCAAAACTCTTGCTTAATATGTTGTACTAGTTCCCATCTGGTCAACGTGTTCATCTTGATTTCCGTGAGCTTTGGATTTATTGGAGTTGTAAGTGGTTCTCCAATAAGAAAATGACCAGGAGTAAGGGCTGCAAGATCATTTGGATTGGATGACATTGGTGTTAATGGCCTTGAATTAAGTATTGCTTCCACTTCAACTATTACTGTTTCCAATTCTTCATATGTCAAAGAAGCGGTTGACACGCTGCGGATCAAAAGATGTTTAGCTGATTTGACTGCTGCCTCCCAAAGTCCTCCAAAATGTGGTGCTCTAGGTGGAATGAAGTTGAAGGTCATACCTCTTTCGCTGCATTCCTTTATAATATTGTCCTGTGCTGATTTTGAGTGAATTATTTGTGTTAATTCACTTAGTTTATTGCTGGCACCAACGAAGTTTGTGGCATTATCACAGTATAAATTCTGGCAATGCCCTCGTCGGCCAATAAATCTTTTGAGTGATCCAATAAATGCATTGGTTGTGAGATCGCTGACAATTTCTAGATGAACTGCCTTTGTAGCAAAACAGCAGTACACTGCAATGTACGCTTTTTGAGGCCGTTTTCCTCGTACTTTGTAATGTACCCATATTGGTCCACAAAAGTCTACGCCTGCATTTAAAAATGGGCGAGCAGGTTGAACTCGTGTGGCTGGAAGATTTCCCATAAGTTGTTGAAAGGTTACAGGTTTACTTCTAGTGCATCTGACGCAATGTTGAACTATTGAACGCGCCATTATTTTTCCTTTAATTGGCCAAAATTGTAATCTTACTTGGGCCAATAACGTCTGTGGTCCACAATGCATGTGTCTTACGTGTAAATTTTGCATGATACACTTTGTAATTATGTCATTGTAAGGAAGCAGCATAGGATGTTTAGCATTGTAAGATAGACTTGATGAGTGTAATCGTCCTCCGACTCGTAATAACCCATTGCCATCTATAAAAGGGCTCAAACTTATTAAAGTGCTGTTTTTGTTCACTGTTCCATTGCTTGTGATCTGGTGCATTTCTTCCTTAAATTCGGTTTGTTGCACAGACTTTATAATAATGTTCAGTGCAGATTCTAGTTCGATTGCGCTTAGAACCAAAGATGACTGTTTATTGTTTGGATCCCTTGCGTGTTGGATAAATCTGAGAACATATCCAACAATTCGCTTTAATTTTGTGAACGAATTTCCTGATCTGATATTGTAAATGATGCCTGCACTGTTTGGTATACTGGCTGCAACTGCGACAATTGGTTTCTGCTGCCTGCGTTCCGTGCCACATTCAATTGCTAAATTGTGATCAAGTGGTTTTGGCCATTGTGCTTCGTTTCCGCTTAAAAATAATGGACCATAAAACCACATAGGTTTATCATGTATATGTTCAGGAGTAAGTCCCCGTGATACGATATCGGCTGGATTTTCTTTGGTCCCTACATGCCGCCATTGTCCTGTTGTGGTGCTCTCCTGAATCTTAGCCACTCTATTTGCTACGAATGTGTGAAACAAACTTGTTTTGGAATTGATCCAGGATAATACTATTGAGGAATCTGTCCAAAAAAATGATGAATTATTTTCCAATTTCAAGTCTTTGCGTACTCTTGTTGTGAATTGTGCACCAAGAAGTGCTGCACACAACTCTAGCCGTGGTAGAGTTTGTTTTTTCAATGGAGCAACACGACTTTTTGAACATAAAAGTCTTACGATGACGGTGTTGTTCTTGCACAATGTTCTTATGTAAATTGCCGCACCATATGCCTTTTCTGATGCGTCGACAAAAGTATGAAGCTGAATAGATTCGGGTTTTCCTTGGCTGAAAACATGCCGCTCTATTTTCTTATTGTTGAGAGTTCTCAGTCCTTCTCTGAATTTTAGCCATGTCGTACTTAAATCTCCTGGCAGTTCATCATCCCAGTTTAGTGAGAGTTGCCATAGTTGTTGAATGAATATTTTTGCTGACACAACAACTGGGCCTACCAGTCCTAACGGATCGAAAATCTTTGCAAGGTCTGATATTACTGTGCGTTTTGTGACTCTCGAATTGTCCAAGCTGCCTGTTTTTATGCAAAAAACGTCTGATTTTGGCATCCATGTGAGTTCAAGTGTTTTTATTGATGTTTCTTCAAAGTCCAGATTGACTTCTTGGTCTTCTACTGGTATCCCTTGAAGTAATTGAGGATGGTTGGCACACCATTTGCGCAATTTAAGCCCTGCACTACCCAGGAGCTGTGTTAGCTGTTGCTGCATTTCTATGGCTGTACTGAGGTTGTCTGCACCACTAAGGCCATCGTCAACATAAAAATCTTCATGCAAAACTTGCGCTCCCAATGGGTAAGTAGCTCTATTCTTTTCTGCAAGCTGTTGCAAGCATTTGGTCGCTAAATATGGAGCAGCTGAAGTTCCATATTTGACAGTTTTCAGTTTGTATATTTTTAATGGATCGTTCTGTGACGTTCTCCAAAAAATTAATTGAAACCTTTGATCGGCCTCGTCGATCATAATTTGCCTATACATTTTCTCCACGTCAGTCGTGAAAACATATTTGGGTAATCGAAAACGAAGCAGTATTGTAAATAGTTCACTCTGAACTGTAGGACCAGTGTGCAATAGGTCATTCAATGATCGCCCGGATGACGATTTTGCTGATGCGTCAAACACAACGCGTAGCTTTGTAGTGCTGCTGTCCGGCTTAAGTACATAGTGATGAGGAATAAAGTATTGTGGACACATAATTTCTTCTGAATTGATATTAATCATGTGTCCTAAGTCTTCATATTGTGTCATGAAGTTAATGTACTCTTGTTTGATGAATGGTACCCTTTCTAGCCGTTTTTCTAACGAAAGGAACCTGCGGAGAGCTTGAGTTCTTGAGTCTCCTAATGCTGATGGGTTTTCTTGAAATGGTAGTTGAACCACAAATCGTCCATCATCATTTCTTTTTGTTGTATTCATGAAGTAATTTTCGCACTGTTTATCATTATGCGACAGGTTAGTCCCAGAATCTTCAGGTTCGTCTAACTTCCAAAAATTTTGTAGCAAGTTGTCTATTCTTTCTCCATCTAGAACTGCACATACTGCCTTGTCAACTTGCTGACGACTGATCTTGCCGCCGACTACCCATCCAAGCGCTGTGTTTTGTAAAGTGGGTAGCTCTGTAGATAAATGAATTTGACCACTTTTTAATAATTCAAAGTATAGTTCTGCACCAAGTAAAATGTCTACTCGTCCTGGCTGGCCGAATGTTGGATCTGCCAACAAAATGTTATCAGGAATGTGCCATTTTGTAGTGTTTACTTTGCATGCTGGTTGTACTGGCACGATTTGAGGCAAAACATAAGCTTCCATTGTTGTTGTGTACAAGCCTTTAGTTGATTCCAAGTTGAGTGTTATTCGTTGGGAACAATTTTGAAATCTTTTCCCTATACCTGCAATGCATAATGACGTACGAGCTGGTTTTACCATTAGTTTTCGTACCAACTGTTCTGTTACCAGATTTACTTGGGAGCCTGAGTCTAAAATTGCTCTCACTTCGCAGCAAGTTCCGTTCTGCGCTGTCACTTTTACTTTGGCTGTGGCAAGCATTACATAACTCTGTTGGTTTATTGTTTGTTCAACTTTTGATGCTGTAAGTGCCACTGAATTTCCCATAGGATCCTGCTTTGTATGCGCTTTCCTTGGCTGTGTGGCCTCTGTATTACCATCCTGCTTCAGGTCTAAGTGTAGCAAAGTGTTATGTCTTTTTTGGCATTTGAAACAGCTTCTTGAAGAACAGTTTTTCGCAGAATGGCCAACCTTAAGGCAATTAACGCATCTTTTTGATTGTTGTATCAAATTGAGTCGTTGGTTGGCAGTCATTTTCAGAAACATTTCACAACTGAAAATTGGATGATTTTGCTTGCATGCTGGGCAAGTCGTTGTTTGACTATTTTTTGTAAACGTAGTCAATGATTTTGCTGTACCGAAATTTGGCTTAGCATGAGTTGACGATTGGTTGCTTCCCAGAGTTTCTAGCGTTTGAAACCGATTTTCTAGAAAATGCAGAAATATATGAATTGTCTGCAGTTCTTTGGGATTTTCTATGGCCTGCTCATACAATATGTGAGTATGACGATCCAACTTCTTTACCAATATGTGAAGTAAAAGTGGATCCCAGGAATCTGTCCTGATGCCTAGATTGTTGATGGCCAATAAATTTTCCTGAATACAATCGTGGAAGTTCTTAATGGCTTTAGCGTCAGAGGTTGTTGTTGGATGGTCAACTAATTTTTGAATAAGTACCGATACAAGGACCCTTTTGTTGTTGAATCTCTCTTGCATCAATCTCCATGCTGTTGAGTAATTGGCTTCGCTCAACGTGAGATGTCGTATTAATCTCTCTGCTTCCCCTGAAATATTCGTCTTCAGGTACCACATTTTTTGTGTGTCCGGCAGCTCTTGTTCATGAATAATTTTCGTAAATAAATCAGAAAATTGCTGCCAAGTTGCATAATTGCCGTCAAACTTTGGTATTGTCACTTTTGGGAGTTGAAGGCTGAGGCTGTTATTTGTAGCCGCACCTTGCTGCCGCCTAGTGACGTTCTGTTCTGCGGAAGTAGCCCGCTGATCTTGAACCTGTTGTTCCAGTGTTATGTAAGCCTCAAGATCATAACAATATTTCTGCAGATCATCGCACTGCTCGTAAATGGTTAGATGAATGTTTTCTATTTGAAGCCACAAATTGTTCAGTGACTCCAAGTAACGATTTTGCTCGGTTATTGGCTTGGTGGATATGTTTGACAAGAGACGTTGCAGTGACTCTTGTAACCCTTTTTGCCTTTTTACCATCGCAATAATTTTGTCATCAGCATTCATTTGAGCTTTTGATGAAACCGTTCTTATGGTTGTGAATCTGTCATCAGAGTTGTTTTGAGCAGTCGATATGCCGGTATTCTTTTGGTTCTGCTGCGAGGATCCTGGCGTTTCTATCAGCGATTGTATAGCCTTGTCAAATATTTCTTCATACTGCTTACTCAACTCGACAATTTTTTCGTAGTAGCCGGTCGTGAAATAATCATGATGGTTCGGAACTCCTTGTAGTGACCGAATCTGATCATCTGTGGCTTCAAATTGTTGGAAAGCACTCTGCAAACGCTGCTTACGCTCTTCAAAATAATTTATATTTTTCTTCCTGTCAGCAGGATCTTTCTTGTAATTTGCGATGATTTTCTGTATCTCGCCTCCGGTTGAAGTTTGCTCGGCGACTAACGCTTCCATTTCGTCAGAATTGTTGACTGCCAACTCCTGCTCCAGTGGTTGATTGTAAGTTGCTGTGTTGTGGCTGCTATGTCCACTTTTAAATAATCCTCGATGGAATGTCCTGATGCGACTCTATTCCTGGCTCGGACCGTCGGGTTCTGGCTCCTGCTCCAGTGGTTGATTGTACTGTATTGTGGCTGCTGTGTCAACTAAATAATAATCCTCGATGGAATGTCCTGATGCGACTCTATTCCTGGCTCGGACCGTCGGGTTCTGGCTCCTGCTCCAGTGGTTGATTGTACTGTATTGTGGCTGCTGTGTCCACTAAATAATAATCCTCGCTGGAATGTCCTGATGCGACTCTATTCCTGGCTCGGACCGTCGGGTTCTGGCTCCTGCTCCAGTGGTTGATTGTACTGTATTGTGGCTGCTGTGTGCACTAAATAATAATCCTCGCTGGAATGTCCTGTGGCGACTCTATTCCTGGCTCGAACCGTCGGGGTCACCAAATGTTATGTCAAAAATGTTTTGTGTAATTCTAGTTTAGGCACATGAACCTAAACTAGTGTTCTTTAGAGGAATTGTGTATTGAAACCTTCAAGCACTTTAACCTGAAGATCTCGTGTAGTAGAGAAGCAAATCAAAAACGGTTTATTGAATTTTAAATTGCATCTGATTTATTGGTGAAAATATTCAAGTTTATATACAAATAAAATGCTTAACAATAATTATTAAAAATAACAACAAAAATGTGAAAAGTACAATAAAAACAAATAAACGAAATATTGCTTAGCAAGCAATCAGGAACTAAATAATTATTAAACTATGTCATGTTAAGTGCAACTATGTCAGTCGTTGCTCTACTAAGGTAGTAAGTGCAACTCAGCAGAATGTTTGAACAATTTGTTCACTATGTTACACTCAACTTAAAATGTTAGTGAATTTAAATTAATTTTAATTTTAATATTTTGAAACCAAATTGATTACTTAACTAAAAATTGGAGTTTAATTCCCAACAATAATAATAGAGTTTAGCTACTACAGCTATTAGCCTTCTTAACAATTTGGCTTGAAGCTTTTAACCAAGTAAAAAGCTTATTAATAACTTATGGAAATGAAAAAATTATACATGCAAATTAATTTGTTATATCTTTATAATTTTTCCTTATTTTTTTTATTTTTTTTTGTCGCACTTTCTCAACATACCCACTCAGATCATAAATATATAAGCATAAAAATGCATGAATGCAATTGTATGGATTAATTTAAATGACCTAAGGCATAAATGTTAGAAAAAATTTACCCATCATCCGGTGGGGCTCGGACAACACAAACATAAAGACCAACAACCATTAAGCTACAAAATTAACTATAGTTATTTTTCAATCTAAGCTTGAGTTGACCTTTTGACAAGCTAATATCATATACATCACAATTGTTAATTAGAGTAGTCATGCGATTAAAAGGAGCTGTAGCCATATAATTAGTTCTACTGACTGGTTGGCAAAATATCTGATATGAGTTACGATTACTCCTACGATTAGTGTTAAAATGAATATAATTCAGAAGCTCTGGCGCAGCAAGCGACCCTGATACAAGCTGATGCAAGTAAATTATACCCGCAATATTTCTACGAGTGCTCAAAGTCTGCATACGTAATAACTTTAAACGATCCTCATAAGGAGGAAGGTTTAAGAGGTCATTCCAATTTAAGCCATTGAGAGCAAACCGAACAAAATTTTTTTGGATTCGTTCTACTATATCTATATGTATATTGTAATATGGAGACCATACTTGGCTAGCATACTCTAAGTGAGGACGCACAATTGTATTGTATAAAGTTACTGTTACTAAAGGGATATTAAATTCTTTTGCCCACCGCTTTATAAATCCAAGTAATGACGAAGCCTTCTTACAGATTATATTAATGTGTTCATTAAACGTCAATTTAGCATCAACATGTATACCAAGGTCTTTGACTATATCGACACGACAGATTTTCATATCATTAATTGTATAATCAAATTCCACATTAATTTTCTTTCTAGAGAAGATCATAGTTTGGCAATTATCAGGATTTAAATGTAAGCTATTTTTAGAAGACCAAACTTCAAATGATTTTAGGTTAGACTGAAAGGCAAAGTTTTCATTATCCACCTTCACAGTCCTGTAAATTTTCATATCATCAGCATATATAAGCAGATGAGAGTTTTTTATTATATGAGTAACATCATTGATAGCCAAAATAAACAGGAGCGGCCCCAGGTGACTTCCTTGCGGAACACCTGAAAACGCTGTAAAAGGAGAGGACAACACTCCTCGAAATCTTATTCGATAAGAACGATCAAATAAATAAGATTCAATCCATCTGACAAAATTTATAGGAAATCCTAGTTTATTTAATTTAAATAAAATCAAACTATTTCAATTTCAATTTATTTGTTCCTATTTCCATTGAACAATAAGACTTAGTCTTTAATAGTTCATCATAAATATAAGACTCTCATATAAATACAATTCTCAAATCTTAACTTAATAAAAATGAATAATATACTAATAATATTAAATAATAAAAAAAAAAAAAAAAGGAAAAAGAAAAAGATTGAATAAGTGATAGAGAAGAAAGACAAAAATGAATAAAAGACCATTAAGTAGTTAGTTATGAACTGAGAAATAATTATAAATAGCACGTTTGAAGCTGCTTCTTAAAGTTTCTTGTTTTAAATCAATGGGCAAGGAATTCCAAATTCTAATGGCGCTAATAAAGAAGAATCTACTGCTGTTATGATAGTTGAATCGAGGAACTATTAATTGAAGTGATCTAATTGATTGGGCAAATTGTAGCTTATCGTAAAGATATCTGGGGGCTTGAGTATTAATAAGCTTTTGCAAAAATAGCATATTGCGTATATTTAAATATTCCATCAAACCACAACCAAGAATTCCTCTACTTATTACAGAGATGTGGTCAAAACGACGAACACCATAAACATATCTTGCCGCATTGTTAAATGCCACCAACAGTTTATGTTGAGACCGCGAGTCAAGCCTGCTGTAAACAACATCAAAAAAATTAATAAGGGGCATAATCAGTTGCAGCACAAGTCTGCGTCTAGTATCAATGGGGGTGAATTCAGAAGAGGTCCGTAGATATCGTAAGATCCCATAAATTTTACCTATCGTGCTGTTAACGTGATCGATACAGATAAGTTTGCTGTTTACTATAAAGCCAAGATTCTTCGCTCTATCAACAAAAGGAAGCTGGGTTGTTCCAATAAACAATGGGGGAATGTCTAAAGGACTTATATCACGTCTAGAAATTGGGAGAGCTTTCGATTTCAACGGATTTATGAGGAGTGCATTGGATACCGCCCATCTGTTAAGTGAGTCCAGGTCAGAATTCAGTCTATAATTTAAGTCTTCTACCAATCCAATGTGGTAATTTGTCAAATGCTTTACTAAAGTCTATGTAGTTACAGTCTACTTGCGACCCAGAAGCAATTGAACTTAAAGCAAAAGACGTAAAATCAAGAAGGTTAGAACCGGTAGATCTGCCATTAACAAAACCATGCTGACGAGTTGTTATGACTTCATTACAGCACACCTTAACTTGATCATAAATAATTCACTCAAAAAGCTTTGGTATTGATGATAACTTGGCTATAGGCCTGTAATTAGAAATATCATTTTTAATCCTTTTTTAAAAATAGGACTTATAAAAGATTCCTTCGAAAATTTAGGAAAATAGCCATCATTAATAGATTTATTAAAAAGAAAACTGAGTGGTTTACTCACGATAAGACTATAATTAATTAAAACTGTGGCTGGAATGCCGTGAGGCCCAGAACCAAAGTCATCATCAAGGGATGCAATATATTTTACTATAAGTTCAGGGGTAAAAGATATTGCACCAAATGGAACCTGAGGATCAGTATTCATATACTCAAAGTAGTTGACATCAGGGCTGTTTAGCCCTCAACTTCAGTTGAAAAAGATTTTTTGAACAAATTAGCGAATAACTCAGACAACATAAATTAAAAAATTTTACCAAAAATGCACTAAAATAATACAAAAAAAGTCACAACAATAAAACACACTACCGTCACCGACAAATAGACAAAGTGAACTGAAATATATTGCAAAGATCTCAGTCAAAAATACTTCGAACTATGTCCGGCGGACCATGGTATGTCAAGAATATAAATATACACCAAGATCTTGGGATACCTTTTGTTAAGCAGATAAAGGAAAACATACAGCGATCGTATCAACAGAAACTCCACCAACATCCAAACATACTGGCTAGGAACTTACTCCTAACATCGAACACGTCTCGACTGAAGAGACAAGACTTACCACCCCTGTAGCCATTATGTATACGCATAATGGGTACTCCATTCACAACTCAAGACAGAATTTGAGAAAACAACATTTCTAAGCAATGGCTTGGAAAAGTTCAACGTTCTATTAGTTTTTAAGATTTGTATACTTATTGTTAGTCTCCAAGCGAGTTGGTACAATAAATAAATAATAAGCTTAAAAAAAAAAAAAAAAAATTTCCATAATTTTCCGACTTTCAGCTTTTTTCGACTTTTTCAAACTCATTCAACTTTTTCAACCTCATGCCAAACTACTTTTTTAACCTTTTTTGACGTTTTTCAACCTCTTTCAACTTTCTTAATTATTATTTTCAACTCTTTTCAATGTTTTTTTAAATATTTCAACTAATTCAATATTAGTCAACTTTTTTCAACAAATTGCATATTTTTTCGATTTTTTTAACCTCAAAACGAAAAACCGAACAGTGGTCGGTCTCCTGGTACTTATAATTATTTGATATTTATGATCAGACGCCAAGCTATAAGTCAGCTGGTGAATGAACCAAATAAATAAATGACAACAATTCCTTCTAGATTATTATGAGCTCTTGAAGTTTCTTTTTTAGCTGATTCGGAACTCGTTTTTTTGAAGAATGTAGTTAACCTTGGAGTTTTTGCTAAGACTTCATCATTTTTCTGTCACCCATTTGCGGTACTCTGTCCCGCTGAATCTTTTACGGTTGTCACTCGTGACAAAACTCAGCGTTGAATGTTAACAACAAACTGTTTACAATAAATTAACAATGTCGTTAATAATCGATCACCAATGTTCAGTTATAATAGCATTTCCACTTATAATATTGGTACGCGTGCCAACGAAATAGGCGGGAAATTCAATTCCCACGAATAAAAAAATTTTTCAAATTTTCCGCCAATATTTGCCGCCCTAGGCATGTGCCTACTTTGCCTGTATGGTAAATCCGGGCCTGGCGGCAATCATTGATATCTACATCACTAACACCTCTACATCGTAACATTTGAAATTTACAATTTGTTGTATTCATTCTTCCTTAATACAAATACGAACAAGTGGTACGCGAGTTGGTCAATGGCATTTTGCTTAGGCTTTTTATTTCATTCATTCACGCTAAAATAAATCAAAGAAAAAACGAATGACGTGCTCGAACTGCGCGGTTTCGGATTTTCGCGATTTTGTTTTTACCAATGAAATTTCGTATTGCACGGTAAATTTTCGCAGCAGCGCGTACACGTTTCTCCATTTTTCTTTTTTCGCATTATTTTTCGTTAATATACAGTCGTGGCCAACTAATTAGAAACAGTTTGTCCTCTTTTAGCTTTTATTACATTTAAAAAAAAAAATTTTCAGGTAACGGTTGTTTTTGTTGTTGTTATTATACAAGCGCCCTCTTGCGGTTTATGGGTTTGTTGATGGTTTTATTGAAGAAGTGACCTTTGGATGATGTGAAAATCAAGAGAAGTGCATAATTTGGCTGGCCAACTAATTAGAAACAATAAGTTGTGTTCAAGTCAGTAGCAAATTTCTGGACCTTGAATTAATTTTACTGGTAAGTTATCAACCCTAACCGTCCGGACAACATTTACATACGTAGACTCCTGATAAGGGTACCTGGGTACTGTGAAGACGAAAGTCGACAGGGTCTCGTTTTCGCCCACAACTTCAACAGCAGCAGCAAAGATACATTTAATTTCAATAATTAAGTCTATAATTGCGTAGAATCGCGTGAGAGTCGTATTGAAGTTGCATTGAATGCCCAGGTGGCAACACGAGGCACTACACCAGAAGTGTCAACGTACCAGCGATGTCACCAATCAGCTGTTATAACCACGGAATGGTGCAAAATAAAACCTAGCTGTTACAGCCACATGGTGGTGAAAATTAAACAAAGCTACAGGATATAAAGGTAGAAACACCAGCAAAAATCAGTAACGATGGATGATTATAATAAGGTGAAAGAAATCGTGAAAAATATGAGGACAAATTTGTATACTTATACTCCGGTTGAATCTAAGCCGTATAGTGTAATAATTACTAAGTTGTCACCTTCTTATGAAAAAGAAGAGATCCTGGGATACCTTAACGGTCTAAATTTAAAAATTAATGTTGTAGGCCTAACTAAAGTTAGTGATAATAAATGGCATGTCCAATTAGATAAAGATTCGGACCTTAAAGAATTTAGGGCAATTAGATATATTCTGAACTGCAGGATTGGGTTCGAAAATATCAAAACAAAGTTGCCTACTCAGTGTAGGAATTGTCAAAGATTCAACCATGTGGCAAGTAACTGCAACATGCCTTATAGGTGTGTTAAATGCGGTGAATCCCATGGACCCAAAATCCCTCCTAAGCATCTTAATAATGCAGAGGTAGTTTTCACTGAGCAAACCTCAGGTACGTTAATTAAACGTGTAGACCTACCTATCAAGTGTGCCAATTGCAACACTGAGGGTCACACGGCTAACTTTAAAAATTGTCCTAAGAGGATTGAATTGTTAAATAGGATGAGAGAAAAGACAACTCACTCGCAGAAACATATAACTTTTGCAGCTACAACTGCACCGAAACCCTCGTCGTTCAGAACGACAGAAACTTTTGCGTCCAAACTCAAAAGTTCCAGTTCGAAGCCCATAGCTCCTCCAAAAGTTAGCAATGGCAAATCCCCAAGCATTAATAATACCCAATTCGAAGAAATTGATACGGACTGCAAACGTCTATTGGGAAAAAATTTCCTTGAGTATCTTTCCAAAGTTAGTGAGTTTTCCACCACTTACAAAACCCTAACTAGGGATGAGGATAAGTCCAAAGCCCTATTCAACCTACTCATCACTTTCCGTTTAGATGATTAGAGATTTAAAGTGCATATTCGTTAATGTGAACTCTTTAGTTTCAATAAAAAAGAGACATTTCTTTAATATCTTTCTCAGAGAGCAGAACCACGACATTGTTTTGTTGGCAGAGACTAAACTCAGTAATAGGCACAATGTAAATTTCAAAGGTTATGAAATAATTAGGCAGGATAGAACCTCAGGGAAGGGTGGGGAAAAGCTATATGCCTCAGAGATGGGTTTAGCTATAAAAGAATCCCAATTCAGACAAATTCCATTGAAAATATAGCTCTAGAAGTAAGCCTTCAAGATGGCAGCAAAATTTCTTTCGTATCTATGTATACAAGACCTCAAGAACGGTTGGCAGAACAAGACTTGACCAACATCCTAAACTCCCTTAGCACGGACCAAATAGTCTGGGGCGGTGACTTAAATGCTAAGCATTCTAAGTGGGGAAATCAAATCTCTAACCCTAGTGGTGTCAGCCTAAAAAATTGGTTAGGTAAATATCCCAATATAAAATTAGTCCCGACTAAATTCCCAACAAGAGTATCCACCTGCAATTCGTATATTGATTTAATTACGACCTCTGCTTTTGTTGATATTAAATTTCATGATAACTTCACAAACTACCTCAGAACCATAGATTATGAATCTGACCATTTTGGTGTAGAGATAATTTTGTCAACCAGTGCCATAGTCAGAAATCCACCCCGTGAATTTTATAACTACAATAAAATGAATGTTAAAGATTTCAACAATATTCTTCAAAGAAATCTGCATATACACACACTACCTGCAGACAGAAATGTTAGCAGGTCTGAAATAAACAATTGCATACTAGGCCTGAACGAGTGCTTTGAGGTAGCTGTAGCAGGTTCGGTACCCAGGGTTAGAGCTAGAAACAAAGGTCACATCGACCTCCCTCAGAATATATTAGATTTCATTAAGGAGAAAAAGAGATTAAACAGAGCTAAGCACAGATGTGTTGATCCCTTAAGAAAAAATACTCTCAAGCCCATAATTAGGAACTTAGATAAAAATTATTAGTGAGCTGATAGGAATTCATGAGGAACACATTGGTCCAATTTATGTAGAAACATAAGAATGAACAATCATACCTATAAAAAAATCAAGGGTATGTGCGGCCTTCTCAAAAAAACTCATCTACCTACCTTTGTAGATTCACAAGACAATTTTCTTGAAGACAACTTCAATAAAATTAATGCCCTAGCAGACAACTTCGAGAAAACCCACCACCAAAACTCTAGTCTAGGTAACGCCCAATTCGCTGAAAGGATTAAGGCAGAAATTTCTGACCTGACTAACACCCAACCCCTAATAAGATTTGATAGCACGTTGACTGCAGATAGGGAGTCCTCAATAATAGGATTAGATCAGGTAGTGTTCGAAAACTACAGAACAATGATAAGACCTACTGAAATAGCCTTAAAGTTAAAATTAAAAAATAATAAAAAAGAGCGCAGGTGAAGAGGTGAAGATAAAATATCCAATTTTCTTCTCAGAAAAACTGAATTCTTCTTCTGGAGGTTTTTAGCAATTCTTTTTAACCATATTTTTAACTTAGGGTACTTTCCAAATGCCTGGAAGTGTGCCAAGATAGTTCCCGTCCTGAAACCACACTCAGATCCAAAAATTCTTAGCAATTATAGGCCAATCTCATTGTTATCTAATGTTAGAAGGTTTTATTTTAGAAAAACTTAGGACCCACAATGAGGAAAAAAAAAATTATTAGAAATTTTTTGTTTGGCTTTAGAGCATCCCACTCCACCAACCACGCACTCACCTTGTTGTCTGACTTTGTCACAACCAATCTAAACAAAAAACGTGCAACAATTGCTGTAGCGTTAGATTTCCAAAAGGCATTTGATACAGCCTGGATAGATGGCATTGTATACAAAATGTACAAAAAATTCAATTTTGATAGGCATCTGCGGTATAGTCCTAGACTACCTCACAAATAGGTCATTTTACGTTTCAAATAATGATGAAAATTCAATTTGTAAACCAATTATTGCAGGAGTTCCTCAGGGATCGATTCTAGGACCCATTCTCTATAATATCTTGCTAGCGGACATACCAGAACCAGGTCCTAATCTTCTAACCTTGGTGTACGCAAATGATGTTATTGTACTTAGATCAAGTGCAAGGGCTTCAAAGGCAAATATTGATATAAATGACCATTTACAGACTCTATGCAGGTTCTTTGAAAAATGGAAACTTAGGTCGAATTCAAATATATGTGAAAGCACAATTAAAGGTGTTAGGAAAAAGTTATACCCTAATGCAAGACAATTTACTCCAAGCAATGAAATAAACGGGCATTTGATAGCTTATAAGGACAGCATCAAGTACTTAGGAGTAATTTTGCATAGCAAATATCTTTTCAATAAGTATATTGACTATGTTCTGGCCAAAGCAAAGAATGTTTTTCTGCTACTCCAACCTTTTCCGTAGGGCCAAGTATCTGAAAAATGAAATTAGACTAAATTGTTATAGGCAAATCATCAGGCCCATTTTAGGCTACGCATTTCCCATTGGGTTTGACATCTCGTCATGCCAAATGGAAAGACTAAGAACCTTTGAAAGATATATTCTGAGAATGTGTACTAATCTCAAAGCTAGGCGATACTGGGACGGTACTTACAGAAATGTCTCTAACGAAACGGTTTACAGAAAATGTAAAATTAAAAGAATTGACTCCTTTTTAGTTGAACTAGCCATTAAGAACTTAAGAAATATGTCATTAATAAATAACGATTTGTTAGTAAACTATCTAAATAAGGAAAATGTTATCTCATATCCGATAATAGAAAAATATATGTCTCCTATTTATTTAAATGTATTGGATAAGGCTCCACCCCGCTGGCACCCCATCTGACGAATTTTGATTAAAAAAAAGTGCATCTAATAGGTCACTAATTGGTCATAATTGGTCAGTTAGTCTGAGTAATTGGTCAGCAAGAGTACATTTTTTAAAGCGTTATGAAAATTTTCAAGGTCATCTGCATATTTTGGCACCCCATCTAGCGAATTTTGAAATAAAAACATATGCATCTAATAGGTCACTAATTGGTCAGTTAGTCCGATAAATTGGTCAGCACGAGTACATTTTTTACAAATATTTTTATAAGTTTCAAGGTCATTTGCATATTTTGGCACCCCATCTAGCGAATTTTGAAATAAAAACATATGCATCTAATAGGTCACTAATTGGTCAGTTAGTCCGATAAATTGGTCAGCACGAGTAAATTTTTTACAAATATTTTTATAAGTTTTAAGGTCATCTCCATATTTTGGCACCCCATCTGTCGAATTTTGATAAAAAGAAAGTACATCTAATAGGTCACTAATTGGTCAGTTAGTCCGATTAATTGGTCAGTAAGAGTAAATTTTTTACAAATATTTTTATAAGTTTCAAGGTCATCTCCATATTTTGGCACCCCATCTGGCGAATTTTGATATAAAAAAGTGCATCTAATAGGTCACTAATTGGTCAGTTAGTCCGATTAATTGGTCAGCAAGATTACATTTTTTAAAGCGTTTTGAAAAATTTCAAGGTCATCTGCATATTTTGGCACCCCATCTAGCGAATTTTGAAATAAAATCATATGCATCTAATAGGTCACGAATTGATCATAATTGGTCAGTTCGTCCGAATAATTGGTCAGAACGAGAAAATTTAAAATGTTTTATACCCTACACAGAGGCTATATTCGCTTTGTCATTCCGTTTGTAACGCATAGAAAGGGGCGTGGCAGGTATAGAAAAGTATATATATTATTGATCAGCGTTACCACCTGAGTCGATATAGCTATGTCCGTCTGTCTGTCTGTCTGTCGGTCTGTCTGTTGAAATCACGTTCATGAGGTAACTAAGCAAACAAATTCAATGGAATTTGGCACACAGGTGTCACACCTTTTTGCAAGCTGCTAGCAAATGTGCGAAATCGGGTCACGACCACGCCAACCGACCGTACTCTATGTAAATATAACTCAGCCCATTTTGAAAAAAGTTGCTGCGATTTTGATGAAACTTGGAAACATGTGAACAAAATTAGGATTGAGCTAGGTTTTAAATTTGCAAAGGCTCTTAGAGGGGCGTGGCACAGCCCTAAGTTTTAACTTCTATAACGCTATAACTCGTAAACCGTGGAAGATATTGTGATGAAATTTGGTATACGGATACAATTAAAAATTTTGATTTCTTATAATTTAAAATTGGCACATTTGATTTTCATAAAAATTGTAGGGATGATACTACTGAGAGCAGTCATCAATACAAGCTTCGTCAGTATACTGGAAAAACTCGTTGAAGGGCGTGGCACAGTCCACAATATTTATAAACATTATAATTAGAGAACTAGCAACGTAATCGTAATGAAGTTTAGTATGGCAGATATTCTTGCTAAAAGGTATCTTCTTACGAAAATTTGGCACAATAGAACCGATGGGCATGGCACCTCCCATATAAGCAATACACGTCTAATGCTATAGAAAGTGTGCAATGAGAGTAATCTTTATAAAATTTGGTGCATGGATGTCAATTATTATAAGCTATAAAATTAAATAAATTTCAATGGGGTTTCATCAGTGGGCGTGGCACCTCCCATATTAACATAAAGTTGGAAGCGATATTTTAAGAGAACTACTGTAGCAATTGGCATGAAATTTGAAGTAAGCGGTTTAGTTGCTATATTTTATGTCAGCATCTAAAGCGGACGAAATAGCACCACTGGGTTGGCACCTCCCATACAAGTAAAATACCTTAAGTAGCATATCGATCGAAATATTTGAGCAATCATACTGAAATTTGGTACATATAAAAGGTTTGCTTATGGAAAGTTATTTCTGGATAAAAATCTGTCTCGATTGTATCAGTGGGTGTGTCACCGCCCTAAATTTTATGGTTAATTACGGCATATATCGCAAACTATACAAGCTATTTTGCTAAAATTTAGTATGTGGATGTCACTGACGAATATAATTTATTGAACCAAAAGTGGGCGGAATCGGAGAAGTGGGCGTGGCATATTTGGTTTTCTGCATTTCTATTCTATTTTTCTCAACATTTCCCACATTCTTTTGCCTTTTCCAACTTTTTAACTTTTCCCAACATATTCCATATGTATGTATATTTTCCACTTTTTCAACCTCATTCAACTTGATTCGACATTTTCTTTATTTTTTCGACTTTTTCATGAATTTTGAAATGTTTCAACATTTTTCAACTTATTGCAACTATTTTTGAGTTTTTAACCCCTTTCAACATATTCCACATTTTTCGATTTTCTCAATTTCTTTTAACTTTCTTCAATGGATTCCATATATTTTAGACTTTTAGAGTTTTTTGAACTGTTTCAACTCTTTTCAACCTTGAACCAGTAATGGCATTTTCGGTACATTTGTACTTTTTTCGGTACATTTACGTCCTGAAAAATCGTTGTCAGTACATTCGACAAGTTTTCAGTACATTCGGTACTTTTGGGGCATTTTCAGTACATTCGCCAAATTTTTAGCACATTTTCAGTACATTTTCGGTACATTTGGACAATTTATAATATTTACCTTTTTTTTTAGTAAATGAAAATAACAGCAATGACTAGATTTATAGTAATTACCTCTATATAATATAATTACCCTATGACATATAGACCAAATCCATTTCAAACCATGCAGTCGGAGTGACTTCAAATTGCGGAATTGGTTGCCGATTAAATATGTTGTTTTTCAAAGTAATTAAGGAAATATACCGTTCCCCGATTTCTTTGAAAATTATTTTTAACGAAGTTATGCCCATTTAAAGTTTTAGTATCAGAGCTTGAAAAACCGCTGAAAATTGGTTCAAAATTGTCGCATTTTCATCCAAATCAAAATAATTAATTTTTGTCTTTTGATTCTAATAGAACTTCTGATTCTCTGTCAGAATCTTAAGAAATTGTTGAAAGTTGGCGAAGTTATAGCGCTTTTCATGAAAAAAAACAAGACTGATTTTCTCTAAAACCCCAATTTATTTTTCTCTTAAAATTTTACTATAGATCTGTATTAATATGATAAAGAAATGACATGAGTTTAATGCCTGTTAACCCACATTTGAGATCAGGAGATTTTTTTCCCCAAAATGAAAATGTCAATTTTTTTTTTCATCATTGGCAAGCCACTCTACGGTACAATTTTCAAAGCAAATAACAACAGCAACATTCCAAATTACCTTCTGCAAATCCTGCTTGCATTCCGCATACTTTTTTTCACCGTTATTTTCGTAATAACATTTTATATATAAATATAGCTATTTCACTGACTGTACTTCTGTGGGTTGTGAATGTTTTGTTTGCTTGAAATGAGTTCATGTCTCATTAAAGCAAGTCAACGCTCTTCCTCAAATATAGAGTTTGTGGTTTTAGTAAAACTTTCCTTTGAAATAGTAAATTTTTCTTTGGGAAGAATTTTTGAGGACAACTTGTTCCTCATTTGAGTAAAAACTTCCTAAATCTAATGGAATGTTTTGTTTAAGGAAAATCGTACTCAGTTTTAGTTAGTTTCTTCAAAAAATTTATTATAACGTAGGAAAATTTTCCTTAATAAATGAGTGGCAACACTCGCTGCTTTACTCGCTGAAATTAATATCTATTCTTCTCGTAAGTATTCTGTTTTTGTCTATATATTTATAGTTCTCTACTTGTTTCTTAAATAAAAAAAATAAAAAAAAAAAAATTATGTCGTTGCCGGGATTTGAACCGAAGCTTTCCTGATCAGACAATGGTTGTTACATGCGCAGTTTAACAACATCATTTTAGTATGTCTTAAAAATGCTGTCGGTGGCTGAGTTGGGTAAGATGATCATCTTTGGCATGGCGCAGAACACAGGTTCAATTCTCTGATCGGGTGACAGGTAAAAAAAAATTTAAGTTCTTCTTTGAAGTTTTAAAAACGTATTACAATTAAAATAAGAATGGCTGACAATAAGTAACCTACAAATAAGAAAATAGAGGAAATAGAAAATTAACAATTTTTTTTTAAATCAACGAATTTATTTTAAGTAAATTTCTTTCATTTAAGGATACCTTCATCCTTAAAAAAAGTAAAATTTTCCTCAGTTTTATAACCTTGTCCTCACATTGAGTAAACTTTTCCTTATTTCAAAGCAGCAACATTTACTTGTACTAAGGAATCCAACTTACTTATTTTGAGGAAACCATGGCTTTAGCTCGTATTGAAGGACATTTTTTCCTTACATTTAGGCATTTTTCCTTAAACGGAGTAAGTTTTTTTTTTCGGTGTAGTTACGTTTTTTTTTTTTGTTTTTTTTTGTAAATGAAAATAATCTCGTAATGTGTAAATTTTGTAATTAATTTAATGTGAAATATATATATCTAATAATGTTGCTAGGGTTTTTTGAGATGGGAAAAGTGAGGACCTTTTTTTTTATATTAAATTTTAGAACAATTTCGTGCATTTTAGGAAAATTGGGTGTTCAAGACAAAAAACTACATTCGGGCTCTAAAAAGTACATCACTTGAAGTCTCGATTCAGTACATTTTCACAAAACAAAAATGCCATCACTGCCTTGAATCTTATTACATTATTTCCGATTTCTTCAACCTTTTCAACGTCTTTTTAACATTTATTTGGAAAGTACTTTCAGTGCAGTGTAGGGCTTGTTAGTTTCGGCCTGGCCGAAGATAGCACCTTTACTAGTTTATATTAAATTTTAAGGTCATCTGAAGATTTTCGCAGCTCATCTGGCGAATTTTGAAATAAAAAAATATGAATCTAATAGACCGCGAAATGGTCATGATTGGCCAGTTGGTCGGATTAATTGGTCACCAAGAGAAAAATTTTTAAAAATATCAAGGTCATCTAAAAATTTTGACACCTCATAATATTATCAAAAAAAAAAAGGATGTAAATAAGTCGATAGAGTTTTTAATGCTCTCAGCTAAAATTAATAGTTGGTTACGCGTAGAAAATTTTTAAAAATTTATAAGTACTTTTCAGTACAGTACAGTACAGCGCATGCGCGGAACCTCGACTGTTATGACAGGTTGTCATGTAAATCAATTAATTTGTAATTTCAATAAAATATTGTAATGTTTGATGCAGGCATTGAAATAAGGCGCAGTAATGCCCTATTTCTGCAGTAATGACTTTAAATTTGCCGTAATGATTTCAGAATATTGCAAAAAATCGTAGTAATGATTTTCAGCCAAATTCATAATACTTTGTTGTACGTTAAACTTTGAAACGAAATACACATTTTATTTCCTATATAAACGTTGTTTTAGTTGTTAGTTGTAAATGGAAGAGAAATGAAAAATAGTGAAGATGAAGATGAATTTGAAGAAAATTTCACTATCAATTTTCAATTTTGATTTAGACTCGGCGTTTGTCATAATCATATGTTAAATCTCTGTCCGTTGAATCCTTTTTGTCGTGAAATTTGTTATTTAACATTAATTACTTGAATAAGCTCTTAAAAAAATTGGTTGAAAAATAGCCAATAAAAAAAAATGTTTGAAGTAATGATTTTTTCTTATTTCAACCTCTGGTTTGATCATTTATTGAATAATATATAAATTAAAAATAAAAATATCAAGAATGAGATAGTTGTATATTAGGCTGTACCGAAAAATTAACACCCAATTCTAGGCCCAAATAATAAAATAGGAAGGAAAGACAAGTCAGGAAATATAATTTTTAAAATTTAAGATGAATTCCTAGGTCCCCAAATAGCTGTTATCAGGGCCGTACGCCAATAAAATTTTGCCGCCGCAAAATTAAAAAAAATTATAAGTAAATTTTTAGTACTACAAACGCCTGACAACAAAAGCAACCTTAGGAATTTATTAGTTATATGCCATTCAAGTGAACCGAAGTAACCTCAAGTAACCCCAGTAACCTCAGTAACCTTAAGCTATTTTTTTGAACTTTGAAACTGCAAACGAAAGTAACCGAAACGACCCGGTTTGTCCAATTTTTGGACAAACGTTTTTTTTTTTTTAATTGTGGCACATTATATTTCAAATTGATTAAGGCAGACCCCCAAAATTGCATCGATTTGCTTGAAATTTACAGATATTATCCTACATTCAATTTTAGGGACACATATTTTTTATTTTGCTGAAAAGCTCCATCCCATCGAAATTTATTTAATTTTATAGCTTATAATAATTGACATCCATGCACCAAATTTTATAAAGATTACTCTCATTGCACACTATCTATAGCATTAAACGTGTATTGCTTATATGGGAGGTGCCATGCCCATCGGTTCTATTGTGCCAAATTTTCGTAAGAAGATACCTTTTAGCAAGAATATCTGCCATACTAAACTTCATTACGATTACGTTGCTAGTTCTCTAATTATAATGTTTATATATATTGTGGACTGTGCCACGCCCTTCAACGAGTTTTTCCAGTATACTGACGAAGCTTGTATTGATGACTGCTCTCAGTAGTATCATCCCTACAATTTTTATGAAAATCAAATGTGCCAATTTTAAATTATAAGAAATCAAAATTTTTAATTGTATCCGTGTACCAAATTTCATCACAATATCTTCCACGGTTTACGAGTTATAGCGTTATAGAAGTTAAAATTTAGGGCTGTGCCACGCCTTTCTAAGAGCCTTTGCAAATTTAAAACCTAGCTCAATCCTAATTTTGTTCACATGTTTCCAAGTTTCATCAAAATCGCAGCAATTTTTTTCAAAATGGGCTGAGTTATATTTACATAGAGTACGGTCGGTTGGCGTGGTCGTGACCCGATTTCGCACATTTGCTAGCAGCTTGCAAAAAGGTGTGACCTGTGTGCCAAATTCCATTGAATTTGTTTGCTTAGTTATCTCATAAACGTGATTTCAACAGACAGACCGACAGACAGACAGACAGACGGACATAGCTATATCGACTCAGGTGGTAACGCTGATCAATTATATATATATTTTTCTATACCTGCCACGCCCCCTTCTATGCGTTACAAACGGAATGACAAAGAGAATATAGCCTCTGTGTAGGGTATAAAAAATTTTAAGTTTTCTCGTTCTGACCAATTATTCGGACGAACTAACCAATTATGACCAATTAGTGAACTATTAGATGCATATGTTTTTATTTCAAAATTCGCTAGATGGGGTGCCAAAATATGCAGATGACCTTGAAAATTTTCATAACGCTTTAAAAAATGTACTCTTGCTGACCAATTACTCGGACTAACTGGCCAATTAGTGACCTATTAGATGCACTTTTTTTTTAATCAAAATTCGTCAGATGGGGTGCCAGCGGGGTGGAGCCATTGGATAAGAATAATAATTTGTACATAGGTAAAAAACTTTTATTTTATCATAGAAGATATAACACACTTGACATAAGAAATACAGTCTATAGCACTGAACAATTTCTGCAAAATTAAAGATATAAAATAAAATGAAGATTTTTTACCTATTGTTATTTAGTTATAGTGTAGTTTTAAGTAGTTAACCTTAGTTTTAAGAAAAAAATTATACACCCTTATTTTGTAAGTCGTCTTCGTCTTCGCTTTTTGTCGTCTCTAATAAATTGACATCGTCTAAAACGACTTTCGATAACTATCGAAATCTTCGCCTATTTTTGGTATTTACGAAGTCGCCTTTTGACGAAAGCGACTCTCGCTTCGTTGATTAAATGTCACTTAAGTTTTTACAGACGACGACCGTTCGATCGTGTGAATTTGAATGTTTTTTGTTAAAATTTTATATTTTATTTAATAAAAAAATAAAATGCACTAATCAAGATCAGTTTGGCAAGTTGGTCGAGTTGATGCAGGCAAATATTGGCCTAGCAAATGGTTTTAAAGAAGGCATTACTGTCGATTTTAAAAAAGAATAGCCATTCGTGATAGTGATGGTTGGCGATAGGTAAAATTTTAAAGTTTAATCATTAAAAAACCAAAATAAAACTGTTTTCTTTTTTTTAAAAAAGTTTTGAAAAGATTTCAAATTCAAACCAAAAAAAAAAGTCATTCATAACAGCAAAGAAAACAGAGCCACTGGTGGTGGCGTTTTCAATAAATACTGCGCTCTATATGAGTATTTGGCATTTCGTCATCACTGCTTGACGAAAACCAAACTTCAATTGAATCCATATTTTTTTTATTTCAAATATTTTATTTGAATTGAATTGAATTCTTTATTGAAACTAACAAGAATAAATCAGTTTGACAATTATTTTAATTATTTGACGTTAGCAAAATTAAAGATGACATTTTTCTCAATTCAAGTTATCGATTTTTTTCTGATTCGTCTCGCTTTTGTTACACGATACCAAAACTGAGACGAAGCGACGTCGAAGCGAAGACGACAGCAAATCGAGACGAGAGTCGTCGACGACTTACAAAATTAGGGTGATTATGTGATTTCCTTTTTTAACTTTTTGGGAAAAAATAAACTTTTAAATGTAGAAATATACATTATACTAATGGAATGCTAATGTAAGAATTGTAATGTTACTCTTACATAGCAATATGAAATCTTTTTAATTATTTAACTCTTAGATAAATACATATGTATATTAAGAAAAAACAAATGTAATGAAATGTAACTAGCCTATAAGATAACCTGTAATGTAAGATTTTTAAATAAAGGCAATTAAATCTAAAAAAAAATCTAAAAATCAGTAGTTGAGCCGGGCCGCCGGAGAAGGCGGACCTAAGTCCCAGCAAGAACAGTAACAGTGGTAGCAGCGGTAGCAGCAGCAACTTTAAAAAAAAAGAACAGTAAAAACAATATCGAGTTCAAGACACAGTTCAAAGAAAAAAAAATTTAGAAGATTCCCGGGTTCAAAAGAGAACAGACGGTGAGATCCAAGCAGTGCAGAGAAAATAAGATAGTGAACAAAAAGAAACATAATTTAAAAAAAAAAACACTCTAACAGTAAAGCACCCACAAAATGTGCAAAAGTATTATTTGTTTCGCTCCAGAAGCATTTTCTAATAGAATGATTGTAAAAAATGAGATCTGCAAAAAAATTTTGTGTTTCTATTGGAAATTGGGCTGTCGCATTGGATCCAAAGCCTGTTAACTTAAAATGAGTTTTATTATTTATCAAACTACAACTATAAAATTAACGATTTTTAGTGATAATGACCTTGGACATTTTGATGTAAAATTAAATGTTTAATACATCTTTCATATACTAGTTTGATCTATATGTGTGCGTTCGTGGTCTTAAATGATGTTAAACTAGAATTTTAAGAAAAATTTCGGCATATTAAGGAAGGTAAAATTGTTCCCGTTGTATTGTTTAATAGAGACTATAATTTAGTTAAAGCAAAAAAATTTTTTTTTTAATATTAAGTTTTGGTGCCAAAAAAAAGCTCTTAAAATTAATTAAAAACTGATTTTTTCCAAAATTTCTTCAGTGAGTACTTTTCCTTTGTATGTGTCAAGAATTATATTTTCTAACGACTCTAAAGCATCAAGGTCAAATGAATTATCTCATTATCAGTGCAGTTTGATCATGTGTATGCTCCTACTCCTATTGAGTATGCATGTTTAGAAACGGTCGGTATTATTGATATCGATATTTTCCGACTTGATAAGCCAATTTACATCTGCTGAGTCGATTTAACTTTATGCGTTGGTATAGTCACATAACATTCAAAAACTAATGGAAAGATTGCTTGAAGCTCTTTTTTAAATGTCCATTTTGTCACATTTCGATAGACTCAACATGTGAGACAACCACATTAATAGAAAGATTTGCTGAGTCCTAAAAATGTTGATATGTATAATTTATTTCCGAGTAGGCGGCAAAATGAATATACTGCCCCTCTGTCAAAATTTCTAGGGGGGAGTAACTGCCCCCTTTTCCCCCAGGTTGCAACGCCCCTGATAGCTAACTTTTTGAGTTCAAAAGATTTTTTCCGAGTTATAAGGTGCCAAAATTGAAATTTTTTTGAAAAATTGCAAAAAATATAATTTTTGTTGACCTGTTTTTAGCCGTAGCGACCAAACTAGTGGTGCTGTTGTGACATATATTACTCCAAAATTTTTGTCGTGATCTCTACTTTTAGGAAACAAAAAAAAATTGGAATAAGTATCATGTAAAATAACGTTTTTAATCGAACCTATATGGCGTTACCTCCCTGGACAGTGCGTGTTTTTGGTTTTTGCCCTTTATCTCGAAAACCAGATCTGATCCAGCAAAACCACTATGATTTTCGGATTCAGTGGGAAATTTTCTTGTGGGAATGGTGGTTTTTATTTGCCGCAATTTTTCTTGTCGAGTAGTGTAACCGGACGCGGACACTATATTCTATGTCATTTTGATCAAAATATCTCTTTTAAACGGACAGAATTAAATAAGAATTCTGTCTAAGAATTAAATAAGAATTCTGTCTACTTCTCTTTTTTTCCAATTCTAATTCGTTTTTGTTTTGAAAGCAACGAATTTGGTGGTTTCCCTAATAATGCTTATGTCAGAAGTGTTGAGTAGAGTTGGTCTTTTTCGTTCATTCTGGCTTGCTGGTTTTGACGAATTTTCGAAAATCGATCAAAGCGTATTAACTGAAGTCAACAATATTAAAGTACAATTTGAAAATCAAAGCGCCACTCCAGAGATAAGCGAGTCTGAAGACGATGATGAAGATGATAAGAAAATTGCTGACCCCATAATTTCATATGATGAGGCATTGAAACAAGTTCCCCGTTTGAAGCATTTTTCCAGAGATGATTTTGTAGCATTTCATCGCATGAAGAATGTAGGTAGAGACGCATTTTGAAATCCAACATTAAAGTTGAGCCAATCGAATTAAAACAATCTACTCGCAACTGACTTTTTCAACCAAATTAGTTTGAAAACATGTGTAAAATCTCTGCAATGTGTAAATTTGTTCAACAAATTCAATAAACGGAATTTTCAAATTTTTTTTTTTTTGTTCCTCCCCCATAAGCGGACATCTCTCATAACCGGACAAAAATACTGCGACGGTGGGTGTCCTTATGGGGAATTTCACTGTATAGTAAAGCTGACGAATACTCGTATTAAAGCACAGCAAGAGAAAAAAAGAAAAAAAACAAAAAAAGATTTAAGTGCAGAGAACTCCTCCAAAAGTGCAAACAGCTGGTGCTCTCTCCGACGTCATCACAAATGAACAGCTATCTCAATCTAGCTTTAATGTAAGTAATACAAAATTCTCAGTGCTTAAAGATCCGAAAGGAAATTTCTCTCCCGCGCAAAATCTAAATTGCAGACATTCACAACTACCGATTATTCATTTTCACAAAGACGTAAACAATGCAGGCGCTATCAACTTCGTTCAAACGAAACAAAATATAAGCTCATTTTCACAAACACCATCATCTGCAAAAAAAGTTAAGTTTAGTAACAACCCAGTGTGCCACACGGATCGGTTTCGGATTCGTTTAGGATCCGCTTCTTCGTATTATTTATCCGAAACGGATTCCAATTCTGATGCGATTCGGATGCGAAATCGTGGGCGATTCGCCTCCAAACAGCGGGAAGGATCGTCCGCGTTGTCGGATCCGTTTCGAACTCGGAACGAACTTCATATAAGGATCTGTTTCGGATTCGTTTTTTGGTAATAAAACGGATCAAATAAACGCAATTAAAAAAACATTTTTCTTTTTTGATTATTTACTTTCCATCTATTTTTCTAATGCTGTTGTTGTTACTTATTGTTTATTAATGTAATTAATACGTTTTTAAAACTTCAAAGGAGAAATTAAATTTTTTTTTACCTGCCACCCGATCATAGAATTAAACCTGCGCCCTGTGTCATGCCGCTGTTCAAATATGCTCATCTTACCCAACTCAGCTACCGACAGCATTTTTAAGACATGCTAAAATGATGTCGTTAAACTGCGCATGCAACAACCATTGTCTAATCAGGGAAGCTCCCGGTTCAAATCCCGGCGACGACATAATTTTTTTTTTATTTTTTGAATATTTTTATTTTTTAATTTAAAGGTATTTAAAAAAAAAAAAACTATATACAGCTATGGACATATAAATGGCACATTTTTTATATTTTCTTTGTTATGCTACAGTACAACAACAAGTGTTTGTTATATTATTTGAAAATAATTATTTTTAGGACAATACCGCGAAGTCTCAATTTAATATTTAGGTAAATTACTAAGTTTAATAAAAAACAAAAACCGCCTTAAATGACTTCGCTTTAAGCGGAACACTCCTCCAAAGTAGTAAATAATGGGTTTTGTGCGGAAAAGATCGCTGTTTTGAATTTTCCAGCCCGGAGCCCTGACTTAAATCTAATAGACAAACCTGCAGAATGAGGTCAAGGTTGAAATCGTAAAAAAAAAAAATCTGCCGCACAGAAAGATTGGTATGCCATAACAAAATGCGGAAAAGCGTGGAGTGTGGGTCGCACGTGTGAAGCTATCATCAAAAACAGAGGCTACAGCACAAGATCTCAATGATCTAAATGTTTTTGCATACCAAAAAGTCAACAAATGCAATTTTAACACGATATTTTCTCTTTTTTTCCAGATTGTGCCATTTATGTGTCCCGCTCATTTCATCGGTTTTTTTACACTTTGATAATTTTTTTTTTTTTATGGATTATTAGTGAAGTTCGTAATATTATTAAATATGAAGGATATATCTTTGCAAAAAACCAAACACTTGTTGTTTGTTAATATTATTTACGATACTGTAGCATAACAAAGAAAATATCAAAAAATGTGTCATTTATACATATATCCATATCTGTATATATATTGAAAATATCTTGAAAACTGGCTTTTTATTAATAATTTAACGACATTATTTTAGTGTTTTAAAACGAGTCCAAAACGGATCCGTTTTATTTACAAAAAACGATTTCGGAACGGATCCGACAAAACGGATTCCAATTTTTTGAGAGTTCGAAACGGATCCGATAAAGCGGACGATCCTTCCCGCTGTTTGGAGGCGAATCACCCACGATTTTGGATTCGAATCGTATCAGAAACGGAATCTGAAACGGATCCGTTTTATTTACAAAAAACGACTTCGGAACGGATCCAAAAAAAACGGATTCCGCTTTTTCGAGAGGAATTTTATACGAAAACGAATTCGAAAAGGATCTGAACGGATCCGTTTTATTAACAAAAAAAACAAATCCGAATTGGATCCGAATATGAAGTCCGTTCCGAGTTCAAAACGGATCCGACAACGCGGACGATCCTTCCCGCTGTTTGGAGGCGAATCACCCACGATTTCGCATCCGAATCGTATCAGAATCGGAATCTGGAACGGATCCGACAAAACGGATTCCGCTTTTTCGAGAGGAATTTCATACGAAAACGAATTCGAGCTACATTACAACAGAAAGCTTCACTACAACGAAGGTTTCTAATGCAAAGGAACGCTCAAGTAGGTACACTAAAAAGATGTCTCATGTTGTTAACAACCCAGTAAACATTTTAACTAAAACTAAATCTTATAAAATGATTAACATATGGTCAACAGCGTGTCCATCTCCTTCAACCCAAATTGGTTTAGATAGATATATAACTATTACTAAACGGAAGCGTAGTCCAAAAAATAAAAATTCGTCGGAAAATGCTAAAAAGCAAAATACCAGTTGCAATACTTCTAAAAATCGATTTTATTTACTTGATAGTGAAGAACATCAAGTTAGCAATCCACCCGCTATCAAAAGATCAAAAACCACCGCCAACATATTTGAGGGAACAAAATTCCAATTTACTAGTAAATAACTTGATAAAGCTTTTGGGTGAAAATAGATTCCATGTGGCTTCAATAAAAAAGGGTAACATAGCTGAGACCAAAATCCAAATTTATAGTGAAGGGAATTTCAGAAAAGTAATATCCGAATTTGAAGGCTCTGGAAAAAAATATCACACCTTTCAATTGAAAAGCAGTAAAGTTCTTTCTGTAGTTCTTAAAGGCATTGAAAGCAATGTTTCCCCAACCAAAATTAAATTAGCTTTAGAAGCGGAAGGCTTCAGTATAAAATCAGTGTTCAATATTAGGAACAAAACCAAATTCGCCGTTCGCATTGAATTAAATCCGGAAACAAAAACTTTGAAAAAAATGAGATACATCCTTTAAGATATCTTCTATACCACAGAATAACTTTTGAAGAACCCCACAAACGCTTAGGGCCACCGCAATGTAATAACTGCTAAGAATTTGGTTACACCCAAAAGTATTGTACTTTACCGAGTGTATGTGTTATTTACGGAGACTTGCACAAATCAAACCAAAAGATGACGCAAATGTAAAACGGTGCAGTAACTGTGGAGGGAAACATATCGCAAATTACAGAGGTTGCCCAGTTTATAGTTCGATAATTAAAAACCCGTAATCCACAAAAAACACCAGCCAAACCACGAAGCTAGAACAAGTTATTCAAAACTTTATCCAAAATGTATCCCAATTAATGCACTCAATGAAGACCCTAATGCAGGAACTGATGAGAAATCAAAATATCTTATTACAAGCAATGTTAAATATGCCATGAATAATCTTAAAATATGTCATTGGAATGCAAACCGCTTAAGCCAACACAAGTACGAGCTAAAAAATTTTCTTAACAACTATGAAATTGATGTGATGTTAATATCCGAAACGCAATTGACAGTCAAAAATAATTTTCAAATTGAGGGCTATAAAATCTATGACACAAAGCATCCTAATGGCAAAGCACATGGCGGGACAGCTATTCTTATTAAAAATCGTATAAAACATTATATACACGATAGGTACTGCAAAGACTTTCTTCAATCATTAGCCATATGCATTGAAGAAGGGCTTAGTAGACTAACAATTTCTGCAGTATACTGTCCTCCTAGAATTAATATAAGCGAAAATCAATTCCAAGATTTCTTTAAAACTTCAGGAAACATATTTCTTGTGGCCGGTGACTTCAATGCTAAACACACTAAAGGACGTAGTCTCTATTCAGCCATTTTAAAATATGGCTATGACTTTATTTTTAGACGGCTAGACCTAATTGATTTTGGTGTCGGCGACAAGTTGTAACCGAACAGGGATTTGATCTATCTTCAGACCACTCGCTATGCGTCATCACACTTGATTTTATAGAAAATAATCCAACAAATAAATTGATTTTATTAAGTAAAATTAACTGGCTAAAATATCGTAAACGCTTAGTGATTATAAAATAAAGCCTTCGTGAACTTCTTAAAGCAAAGGCCGATGATGAAATCCAGAATTATATCAAAAATCTTTCCCCATTTAAAGAGTCCGACTACTCCTTATAGAAGGCCACTAAATCACTCCGGTCATTATGGAGGCGCCTCTAAGGTTGCCTAATGGTAGCTAGGCAAAAAGTGAGGAAGAAAAATGTTCAGCATTTGCCAGTTATCTGGAAAATGTATTCACTCCAAATTCATCATCCGGCCAATCAAAACTACCTGAAATATTCCCTAGTCAGGAACAATGTCCAATGATATTTAATATTCAAAGTTTGACTAAAACATTAAAGGAAAATATCAATCCTGCTAAATCGCCAGGCATCGACAAAATCTCTGGGAAAATGTTGAAAGAGCTTCCTCTTGTTGCTCAAAAACATTTGTTGAATATTTATGCCATTTTAAGATTGGACTACTTTCCCAACTCTTGAAAAATTCCACAAATAATAATGATCGCTAAACCATATAAGGATCCAACGCAGGTGGCGTCACATAGACCGATTATTCTCTAAACTGTTTGAGAAAATGTTTCTTGCTAAAATAACTTCTTTTATCCAAAGAGAACCAATAATTCCTAATTATCACAATTTGGGTTTAGATGTGGTCACAGCACCATCCAAAAAGTTCATCGAATAATATCAGTTATTAGAAAAGCCTTTGAGGAACAGAAGTATTGTACGGCAATATTTTTGGATGTTGCGCAAGCATTTGATAATGTCTGGCATGAAGGGCTTATTTTCGAAATAAAAAAATTATTGCCTTCAAATACACATCAAGTTTCAGAGAGTATAGCTCTAAGTAATAGAAAATTTCAAGTAAAATATAAAAGGTTCACTTCCAGAAGTTATTCAATAAATGCGGGGGTTCCTCAAGGAATTGTACTAGGACCATTTTTATATCAACTATATACTTCTGACCTGCCAACTGCAGTAAATATGCATACATAAACATTTGCCGATGATACTGCAGTTCTAAGCATACATTACAAAATCACATCAAAAAAATTGAAGCATGGCTTTTGAATTGGAGTATAAAAGTCAATGAATCGAAGAGTACTCAAGTAACGTCTGCATTAAAAGAAGGCAATTGCCCTCCGATAACGATAAATAATCCAATAGTTCTTCAAAAACATGATGCCAAGCATTTAGGTATCCACCATGACAGAAGGACCCGACACATCGAGGCAAAGAAAGTGCAATTAACTTTAAAAGCTAATAAAATGCATTTCATATGTATGCAGGTTTCATATGTATCACCAGATCCTATTATATTTTTTTTTCCAATACTTTTCCCTACCCTCTATCTATCGCCCTTTTGAGGGTCTCCTTACTAAAACCAGAAAATTAAGAAAATTTTTTAACTTTTTCAAAGGGATCCCCCTAAAGGGGGTAAGTAAGTTCGGAAAAAATGTAGGGAGGACCTGGTAATACATTTGACACCTCTACGGGTCACTCCGGGAAAGCTATGAATTGTTTTTCGAAATTTTTTGTATTATTGTAGGGGGACCCCCAAAAGGGTGACAGATAGGGGGTAGGTATCTTCGAGAAAAATATTGGAAAAGAAATTAAAATAGGACCTGGTGATACATATGAACCCTGTACGGGTCACTCCGGGGGAGCTGTGAACTATTTTTCGAAATTTTTTGTGTTTATTGTAGGGGGATCCCCAAAAGGGTGACACCACGAACTGACCGAAGAGTTGTGCAGAAAACCATAATGGAACGAAGTGCACCAGCTCGATTAGTAATGTGCGACCTCAACGAAGCTGGGTTCGATATATCGTCAATACATTGCGACCCTGATTTAAAGAAAATGGTTTGATATGTCGACGTCCTGCAAAATAGAACGAAGTGCACCAGCTCGATTAGTAATGTGCGACCTCAACGAAGCTGGGTTCGATATATCGTTCAATACTTTGCAACCCTGATTTAAAGAAAATGGTTTGATATGTCGACGTCCTGCAAAATAGACAAAACTAACAAGTGCTATGTGCAAACGTAGGCTGTATTTGACGCAGCTTCATCGTGACACTTCCAACGACTACTGGAACAATGTAAGTTCCAAATAATTTAATTAACTCGGGTTAATTTAATGTGAAACCTGAAACAACTTTTTTATGAATAATTTTTTATATATTTACTAACTGTCCCGGCAGACAATATCCTACCCTTCCCGGTAGGTAATTCGGATGTGGTATGAACTCATGCGACGGAATGTATAAGCGAAACAGTCCATTTTCCAAGTGAAACTTATTTTGCCTTTACTTTTTATATCAAGTCCCATTTATCTGCGTTCAGTACTTGATGGGATATGTGTCACTGCCCACTTTTCTAAACCGAACTTTACAAAAACCTTCCATTGACCATTAGAAACATTTATAAAAAATAATTATGAAAACTTCGTGAAAATTCTATTTAAAAAATACTTTTGTATGTGGGCCACTCTTAGTATGTGCCTCTAAATATAACAGCCACGTGGTGTAAATTCCATGTGAATCGATTTAGTGGTCTTTGTAAAAATGCTATTTTAAAAATATGTTTGTATAAGGGACACCCTAAATAAGTTTTATAGCCTAAGCCATGCCTCTTAATATAATAGACACGTGGTGTAAATTCCATGTGAATCGATTTAGTGGTCTTTGTGAAAATGCTATTTTAAAAATATGTTTGGATAAGGGACACCCTATATAAGTTTTGTAGCCTAAGCCATGCCTATTAACATAAAAGATACGTGGTGTACATTCCATGTGAATCGATTGACCGGTCTTTATGAAAATGCTATTTTAGCAATGATGTTTGTATGATGGCTACCCTAAATATGCACCCTAAGCAAAAGTTTCGTAACTTAAGTTATGCCTCGTACTATAAAAGCCACGTGATGTAAATACCATATGAATCGATTGGCCGGTCTTTGTGAAAATGCAATTTTAAAAATATGTTTGTATAAGGGCCACCCTAAATATGCACCCTACGCAAAATTTTTGTAGCCTAAGCTATGACTCTTAATATAAAAGACACGTGGTGTAAATTCCATGTGAATCGATTAAGTGGTCTTTGTGAAAATGCTATTTTTAAAATATTTTTATATAGGTGACGTGACATAATCCCAACGGTCATAATCCCAAATAGAGTTTTTGGTCACAATACCAAATATTTTGTTTGGAGTTGTGACACTCCACTTTGGGATTATGAACCCTCCTCTGGAGGTCACAATACCAAATTTTTCGATTGGAGTTGTGACACTCCACGAAGGGGGTCATAATCCCAAAAAAATTGCGGACATAGCCCCATATTTTGTAGCAGATGGGGCTCTTTGTGAAATATGTTTCAAAAATAAAAAAATACTATTATAATACCATGCAAACATGGGAAAATCTGTAACATATGTTATGAAGAAATTGTAAAAAGGTTGGCCAGTCAGAACAATTTTTCATTTAAAACATTTCTTTTAATTTCATTATTTTCTCCTTTACTAGCATTCATTTAGGGAAAAACGGAACAGTCTATAATACACTCACGGTCAAAAAAAACGCCGATTTCAATTTTGCAAGAAGTTTTAAATTTTGATGCGTAAAATAATATCTACTACTCTACTCTTATTTATATGAAAAAGTACATTGTTTTTTGTAGTTTTTTTACGCATTTTTAATTTCTCATATATTCTTTAATTATTTATTATTTATTTCAAATAATACGGTAAAATTGATTTTAATACCGCGTAGGACCTATTTTTGTCTTGATGACGGTTTCCATTAAAATATCTTTGTACCAAGTAGATTCAATTATTTCCTTTAACTTTGGAATATTATTAGGGTTTAGTTGGCGCACTTTGCGTTTTAAAATGGCCCAGTTGGGGTTATGTCACGGTACCCGCAAAGTGTCAAATTTGTTCACAGAAGAACTCACGAGAGATACTCATTCAGCTGTGTAATTTCTATTGTGAAACACATACCGTCAGTTATGACTTGAACTGCATAACCTCCGAAGGACCAGGTCAGATATATTTTGTAGATGGGACAATGCGTTCTGAGCAGTATATTAACATTTTGAAAACATGGAGACATTAGATCATCCCAAGGATGAATACACGTTCATGCAAGATGAAGAACCTTGTCATACGTACAGAGCCAGTATGAATGCTTTAAATTTAGAGGTGTTGCCTTGGCCGGGCAATTCACCGGACTTAAATGCAATTGAGAACTGCTGGTCTTATTTAAAACCACAGGCTACAAAATAACACCTAGGCTCAATTAAAAGAAAATATTTGCGATGTGTGGAATAATGACCTATCTTTAACCTTTAGCGGCATCACTTCAATTTTATTACAATCTGGCACATTGGGGTCTTTCACGACCCCACGTTGAAAAAAATTTATAAAAAACCGAATTTTCAATTTTAAATTTCATAACTGTGAACGAGTCTTTAAATGACTCTACTCTATGAAATTTAATGATTATTGCGGTTATGTTCCAAAATTTTTTGTGCTACATTAGACTAAACTTGGGCTTATTTCAATAATTGAATTATTTCAAAAATGTAGTGGGGTTGTTCACGACCCCATGGTGCCGCTAAGGGTTAAAGGAAATGATAGTTAATTGTATTTCAAGTATGCCGAGGAGAATAAATTAAGTGCTAAAATATTAAATTTTTTTAAAAAAAACTCTTTAAAAGTATCCAGAATACATATTTCAAAAAAAAAAGCTAAAAAAATCCATGGTATTTATTTTATTTGAGGAGACTGTACCCTGAGTGAGCTGCACACATGATTTTTTATTGAATTCTAATTGTATGAAGTTGTATGAAAGCAGATACACTTTAAGGATTGACTGATGAATAACATGAAAAAACCAAAAAAGAAAAAAAAAGATGGGATATCGAAACTATTTTGAGAACCACTGCCTTTAATAAAAATTCATATTTTCCAAAGTTATATCGAAAATTTCGATTTGAAAGCAGGTATATTCTTAGGATTGATTACAATCGGCTCTTTATTTCTAATTTTTATAACTTCTTATACGCTCTGGGTAATAAATAATACTAAAATACCTGATCGGTGTATTTTATTTGAATGTCTCGCAGTTTCTTTAAAACAGGTTCATCATGCTCTTGAATCATTTCAGAAAGTATCTCTGTATTCCGGAAAATCGTCAACCAAAAGCACGGTATGCCCTTTGCATCTTCCGGAACTTGTTTAATATCTCTAAAACAAAATAAAATATATATATATATAAATGTCGTAGATAAGTTTGATTTTTTAGTTTCACTACTGTGCTCTTAAAGTACTTGTTAAGAAAATGTAGCAGGGGATTTGTCTAAATTTAATAAAATTGTTAAACTAGAAAAATTATAAAAATCAGAAAGAAAAAGAAAGTGAGTTGCTTCACACGTCAGCGGTGAGATCGTAGTCTTTTGAAATAAAATAAATTTATAATTAAAAAAATTAATATTTCGACACATAATATGAAAATTACACAGGCCAACAACAACAAAAAAAAGTATAAAACCAGAGACCAGACCTATCATATCCGAAGGACTTTGATGCGCTGAATCCGAATCCGAGCTCAGAGTTCCTATTCGTCTGGTTTTCGAGATATTCTAACCTAAAAGTGCACAAAACACGGTTTTTGGCTATATTTGAGGTTATTATACTTCGCGAATAAAATTGTTTTCCAAAACTGGTTGCGGCATCTGAAAGTATTACTCCTGGAACTTCTTGCATTCAAATTATTTTCCATTAGTCGACGACGAATTGTCCCAGCACTGATCGACAGATTTAGCTGATTTTTAATCATTTTTGAGGACGCCGAGGGCTGAGTCTTGCAATATCGTACACTTCGTCTGTCGTCTAATAACGAAATCTTACGCTTACCACCACGATTTTCAGGTTTCTTGCAATAGTTAATAGCATTAAATATCAGGGGCAGTGCATCCAACCATATTTTCAATTTCCTTGAAGGTCTTGCTTTGATTCCTTAGCCTAACTATTGATTCTATCTTATCGAGTGAGCAATTCTTTCCTCGGCCCATTAAAAAAAGGAAGAGTACCTCGATTGCAATAAATTAATATAAACAAATTATTGAATTACTTAATTATACTTACTTATGGCGGTTTTCTGGAATTTTTAATTTTTTTCAACTAATTACGTAAAGCGCTACTATTTTAATGAACCGCAGATTTTTGGTGCAAATATGTAAATGCATCACAAACAACACAACGCGAAACAAAAGTAACGGGATTTTTTTGCTTTTCTGTTCTTTTTATTCAGTCCTACGAACATTTTACAAAAGTGTGAAATCGTAAGGGAAAATATTTTTGAAAAGAGATTTAAAAGTCATGTCCTGAAACACTACTATTTTCTTGTACCTGTCTTCCGCATTTGAGGAGATAACATTCAGAAGATAAACTAAACAAAGCACTTGATTACTGTTAGATTATGTAGTTTAATAGAACACACTGTGAATCTTCAAATCAAGTTAGATTCGAATTATGCATGTTTTTACATATTTTATGAACTGAGTTTTTTTATTAACATTGTTTTTATTTATTTATTAGAAATATAATTATCAATAATTATACTACTATGGTACCTGACATGAGCAACATAGGCTATCAGTCAGTTAAATAATCTAATGTTTATACAGGCATATAAAGTATCTTTAGAAAATAATGAAATCACAAGAATTAATCTATTTAGGCTAAATGACGAAGTGTAGAAAATTTACATTGTATTGATTTAAATTTTATATAGCAAATGATATTTTATCAGCAGATATTTTTTTTAGTAAGTCTGAAGGTTTTTGGGTAACAAAAATGTTACGCCTGGCATTCAAAAATTTTGGACAATCATCCAGAATGTGCGTTACGGAAAATGTGCGAAATCCACAAAACGTGCAAGAAGCAGGTGCTCGTGGGTGATCTTAGTAAGACCCAGCCGAAGCCGTGTAAATCTTTTAATTCATGAGTTGGAAAATTCGCTGGAAGCGCAGCTGTAGCAAGATCTGGGTTAACATTGATGTATGGATGTAAGTCCTTCAAGGTAGTTTTTGACAAAGCGAAGTATATCCGATCTCACATTGACTTCATAGAGAAAAGATGGAGATTTGCAAGTTTCTTTTGCCTCTGTATCAGCATTTTCATTGCCGGAAATACCACAATGCCCAGGGATTCACATCACTTTAATTTTATTACAATTCTGTGATATTTTATTTCTGATTTTAGCAACAAGCGGTTCGTTATTGTTTAAATTTTGCAATGCGGTTACTGACGACTTGCTGTCGGAAGATTATATATTTTCCTTTTTTAGTTGAAGTAAACGTAGTAGCTGCGTCGATAGCGAAAAGTTCAGTTGTAAAAATAGAGCAGTGGGGGAATAAAAGTCCCTTTTATATCAAATCTCCGCCGTCCGAAACGACAACAAATGAATTAAAATTCTAATCTTTGGAGCTGTCAGTGAAGATAAACTCCCACCCTTTCTTATCCCATTCGTTTCTTTCTTCGAGGAATAGTTTTCAATATATTGATGGATCTGTTGTATGCTTCGGATGGTAGAGCAAGCTGGTAACAAAAGATGTAGCGACAGATTTCCAAGGAGGTGACTAATAGACTTTGTGGAGCGATGGACGGAGAGGAAAAGGTAATGTATCTACAGCTTTCACCACTCTGTGAATAGTTGACTGGCAATTCATATCTCTTTTCCGCGAAATGGCATGTTTGACATCCTTTTGTAAGATTGAATTGTTGGATATGTAAAGCTTCGGGATGAGTCGATAAATTGACTGTTGTATACGATCACATATTTTAACTAAACCTGATTCTGCAAGCATATTGTTCATTGGTGTGGTTGGGAAAGCGCGAAGACTTCCGTATAGCTGCATGGTATGGCACGTTCAGTTTTTTTATCGTAGTTTTTGAACATTTTCCGTAAATTTGAAGTCCATAATCAATGACTGATAAAATTAATGCTTTTGTAATATTAATTAATGTGGACGTATGAATATTACAATATGTTGCTGAGAGGTATTTTATAATGTTTAATCTATTTACAAGTTTTTTTTTATAATATTACAATGTTCATTAAAAGTATATCTTTTATCAAATACAATACCTAAAATCCTTAGATATGCTACATTTTCTATATTACAATTATTATATGATAGCTTAAAGTAAGAACAATTTTTTTTTACAAATATGAAAAGTATGACATTTTTGATATGCAATGTTTGCTCCTGAGTGGAGCGACCATTCAGATATATCGTTGAGGATATCTGTATACATTCCTTTTACTGCTTGCAGACTACTGTTTTTTGAAAATATAATTACATCATCGGCGTATATGCAATGTTTGACAGAATGTCTTGATAGTATAATACTCAGCTCATCAAAAGCAATAATAAAAATGATAACAGATATCGGCGACCCCTGCGGAATGCCATTGTATAATGGAACACTATTTGAGAAAGTGTTGTTGACTTTAACTCGGAATCTTCGATTATTTAGAAAAATTTTTATAAAATTAAATATTTTTGGACCAACGTTCCATTTCTTAAGCTGTCGCAAAACAATATGTGATCCAATTCGATCAAAAGCCCTTTCAAAATCCAAACTTAGTACCGTGATGTGGTTCTTACTTGAGAGGGCACTTGATACAAAATGATCATAATGTAAAAGAACATCAGAGGTGCGTTATCGCTTTTTAAATGCAACTTGGTTGCAGCTAATTAATTTGTTTTTTGAAGCAAACCACATCAAGCGCGTTGCAATTATCTTTTCAAATGTTTTTCCCATACATGGGAGCAGAGAAATCGGGCGGTAACTATTTAATTCGCCTTGCGGCTTATTAGGTTTCAAAATTGGTACGATATCGGCACTTTTCCAGCTTTGTGGACAAATTCCTGTGTTAAAAATTTGGTTGTACAAGTCAATAAGTCTAGACTTCAAAGAAGCGGGTAAATTCGGTCAAAGCCAGGAGTTTTTCCTTTTGCTGAGGTAAGGACGTTTTCAAGTTTAGTTAGAGAAATTTTAACTTCGATGGCCTTAGCTGAATGTGATAAAGAAGACGCGTTCATATATTGTTGGCTTAGAACCAAAGATTTTTCAGAAATAAAACATCGAGAGAAGTTTCTGTCTGCAGAGTATGCTGACCAGCTCAGTGAAAAGGTGTTGGCGATGTCTTTCGAGGAAGAAATATGTCCGTTAGGAGTATTTAATAGAAGAATTTTACTTTGTTTTTATGTTCCAAACAGCGTTTTTGTGTTATGCCAAAAATTTTTTGGGTTGGTTTTGTGGTTGATAGACGATGTAAGTTCTTGCAGACTTGTTCTCTTAGCTTTTTTTGCTTGATACCTAAAACGAGCATTTGATTTTTTATATTTGATTAAATTTTCTTCCGTCCTAAGCCGCTTAAACTCCGACCATGCCTGTTGTTTTTCAGACCTTAACTTTGAAAGTACTGTGTTCCACCAAGGAACAGATGGCTTGTGAAAAATGTTTTGACTGTGGGATATGAAAATGAGCTGCGGATCTAATAATCTTTTGGATCGAGGCCGCTTCTTTATTGATATTCGCTGTTATTGGAATTTGCGAGGAAATTTGGTTACAATGTTGTTGAAACTTACCCTAATCAGCCCGATCATTTAAAAATTTAGGGGGCTTATTTACTTTTTCCTTGTATAAAACAGAGTCAATTGTGGTTATTATGGGGAAATGGTCGCTGCCAGATAAATCATTAAGTATTTTCCAATGACATTTTGGTGATAAGCTGGCAGAACATAATGTTAAGTCAATATGAGTGAAAGTGCTGTGCGTTGAAAAATGTGTGTGTGGGTGACCCATCGTTTAGAACTAAAAGATTTGAAGCTAATATTACGTCTTCAATAATTTTGCCTCTTGGGTTTAAGAGCTGGGATCCCCAAAGAGGGCTCCAGGAGTTAAAGTCACACACAATTAGAGTTGGAGTTGAAACGGAATTGAGTATCGAAAAAATACAAAATTATAAACACAGGAACTGGTACACAATACAACAGAAATCACGATTCAACAATTCGACGGAACAGATTTTTTAAATTGGAAATTTTGTGTAGGTGCTCTTATATTGAAGAAAATTTGGATAACATTTTGTTAACAGCGAAAAATACTGAGAAGGATAAAATTTAATTTTTAATATAAGTGCAATTGAATTTTAATGCAAACAATTAGTGATGGGCAATTGGATTACATAAAGGAAAAGAAAACGGCAAAAATTTGTAGTCACTGTGGTCCCAGTCCCAGCAGACTTTGTTTTGTTTAGAAAGTTTAATGCTTTTCGTGTTTACCTGGCGTTTCGAAAGGCAATATATCTAGATTTCTTCATAAACTATTCTTCTGTATCGATTCCAATAAGAATCTTATGATGGTTTTAAAAAGATTGGTTTCAGTCAAGTCTCAGAAGTGTTAGGATGACAAGGGAGTGGTCTGAAGATAGTTCAAAGGAAGGTCCGGCAATTATGTTTGTACACTTTATATCCTTTATCAAACCAAACTCAATCCGGTCCGAAATAGTATGTCTATCGGATGGCCAATGTGTTGGCAGTCCAGTCGAGATTACATAAAGCCCAGTGTTTAGTGCACCATAGTGCACCGTCATTTGAGGTTAGCCAATCTTGTGTGGCATTAAAATCTCCAGCGGTTAAAAATTTAGTACCAAGCATGTCGAAGAAGTTAAAAAACTGGGCACAAGTGATCTTGAATCTCGGCGGGCAGTACACAGAAAAGTTATGTCGGAAATTCCAATTTGAATGCAGATAAATATATATAATATTTTTTATCCTATCTCCTATAGTTTTTGAGATATTTCGTTTCAAAAAATGTTCAAAAACGTCAAAAAAAAAAAACAAAGTGTGCGTTTATTAAACCGATCTGATATGTATATGTGGGAAATGGCATTGGTCATGTAACAGACGAATAAGGACAGTTACTTGGGTTTCCAAACAGACTTAAAGAAAGTTAGACGAACAAAACGATACAGACTTAAACCTAAAATTAGCGAACTTTAAAAGAAAAGAAAAAGAACGTCACGAAAAAAAAAAACAAAATCGAACGAGAGTCAGTTGAATTTTGGCTAACGTACAGAACGGATTAAGAACAGAGAAGAAGAGGTTATATTTTAAAAAAAAAGTTTGAAACAAATGGGTACTTAAATACTTAAAAAACAAAGATTTTATTTCAAAAACAGTGAACCCACATTTCTGGTGTCAGAAGTGGGATAATCAAAAAGAAAGCTAAATAAACTTTAGGTACAAGAAAAAGTGCTTTTTAGACTTGAAAATGTGAAGTCTTAGAAAATCGTGCAAAACTTATTTCCGTCCGTTAAAAATTTGCAGAATCTTAACACTTTCGCCCCTGAGTTTTTTCTTAAAATCGGTTGGGTTTGTTTCGAAACTGCTAGTAAATTACTAAACAAGATATACAAAAAATACGTTTGGCATACTTGAAATGACCTTGATCCTTACCTTTGTTCTGGGATATTATGTCCCATGTGCCTGTGATGGGACATAATCTTCCAATAAAGAAAAGTAAGTAAAAATTTATTTTATTAGTTTTAAAATTCATTCATTTTATTCATGATAAGGTGCAAAACATGGGTTGCATAAGGTATTGTTGCATGAGATAACGAATTAAATTCTTTTTTCCTTCTGTAAGGATGTACACCGCACGCAACGACGACACGAATGACTTTGTGTAAGCAAATAATCACTAATATTCAATAGCTATACTTTCGGCCGCATAGAGAGTCTTCTGCCAGTTTGGTGAGTCTTTGGTCCTTTCTTCTTGATTTCCTATTGACAAATATCACTAAGAATAGCAACAGCACTAGAAGTAACAGCAGCACTAGGTGTAACAGCAACTTCAGCAGTACTAGGCTCATTATAAGATTCATCATCTTCTCTGTCATCGTTGGACACGGTTATATTGAGTTGATTTTCGTCATCTGACGGTGAAAAGCTGGATTCAGGAGCATAAAGTCGCTGCCATCGAAATCGCCGTCATCGCTGTGTTCGGACAGTATTTCGATAATTTGTTTTACCGACAAATAAGTCCCACTTAAAAAGTTTATTGGAACTATTTATCCCAATGAAGAATAACCTGAATAAAACCTTACTTTTGTAAATATTTTGGTCAAAAAATGTCCGCGCTAAACTTTTTTTATTTCACAATTTATTAAACAATTTATTGTTTGTTTTCTTTTTTTTCCCCTAGAACACAAAAATAAAGACTGAATTGAACAAATAGCAAGCGCAATTGGCAAAAAACTCCTTACTTCCTATGATGAACTCGCTTTAACGGTTTCATGAAAGACAAGCGTAAATATGTTATAGTATATGGGTCATTCTACCTCGTTTTTACATTCAAAATTTAGATTTCTCAAAATCGATTCTTTTTTCGATGCTTTGTCTAAAAATATTCGATACCTACGTGTTTTTGGAAAAAATTTTTCGGGACTTATTTTCGAAAATGCGATTTATTGATAATCCCAAAATTTAAAAATACATGAATTTTCGGACGCTTGTATTTCAAAATGTACACATACATAAAATCTTAACAATTATTTTGAAATTTACTTCAATTTGCTTCTTTACTTCGTGGTTCTCTAGATATGAATTTTTATATCTCGCCACGCGCAAAAATTAACTAACAAAATCATAGAAAAGAATAAATGTAACGCAGTAACACGGTAAATGCGGTAAATGAAAATTTGAGCCAACTTGAACAAACTGAGCCAAATGGTTTCTTGTTTTGGTCTATATTTTCACCTCGCATCGTCAGATCTGAGTAGACTTTTGCAAAAAAAATTTTGTTCCACAGTGTAATTTTAAAAAATTTGGTAAATAATAGAAATATAATATAATAGTTTTTTAAGAAAGGTTATGAATTATTCAAGCTAATTCTAAACAAATTTCAGTGTTTTTTTTATAAATAAAATACCAATATTACCAAAAGAATTCATATTTTCTTATGTGATTTTGAATTCTAAGAATGAATATGGAATCAAAAAGTGAAGCCCGGATCTGGTTTCGGATATATAGCCATCGGAAGTTGCGGATATCGCTTTTCTAAAAATCTATATAAGTCAGAAATGGCTGCATTGATTTCCAAAATAGCAGTGTCATATGAAAGGTAATACAATAAACTTCAACATTGATTTCCGGAATTTGGACCAATTTTTTTTCAAAAAACCGGATTTTTCCAAAAAAATTCGTCATTAGTCTAGAGTCTTATTAACATATTTATAAAGCTCAATTTATCCCCTTTCTAACCGAAAAAATGTTACTTTGTTTGAGAATTTTGTGCTTTAACTTGCCGAAAATGCATCCAAAAGATCTGATTTGGTGAAAGTTGTAGATATTGAAAAGATGAACAAAACCCCATAATCAGATGCAATAAAACTAAGTTTGCTTTCGAAATATATCGAAAAAACCACATGAATCTAGGTGCAAAATTCAAATGCTCATTTCTCGAAAATTTGAGCCAACTTGAACAAACTGAACTAAATGGTTTCTTGTTTTGGCCTATATTTTCACCCCGCAGCGTCAGATCCGAGTAAACTTTTGCACAAATAATTTTGTTCCACAGTGTTATGTAAAAAACTTAAATACATAATCAAAGGAGTCGTGCATACATATAATTAGGGACACAAAATGTTTTTATACATATTTAATGTTGTCTTTTATTTTTGTTTTAAGTTTTATTAATATTTTGTAGCAAAGCCATTTTTATCAGTTACTGCTTGACATCTGCGAGACATTGACTCCAATAAATTCTCACAGACTGCTTGGAACTGCTTCCCAGAATTTCTTAGTTTCGACACACATTTTATCAGAGTTGCTTATATTGAGCAAGCTCACTTTGCTTTTTACCACTTGCCGGATTGTGATCAGCACTGCAAGATAGGCAGTTCAATACAGTAAGTTGTTTACCAGTAAACCATTGATTAACCTGCCAAGCAGTGTGCTTCCGATCATTGTCTTGCTGAAATATCCAAGTTACGGGCATATTTTTATCCGATTTATTGGAATTTGTCCATAATACCCTCATTTTTTCGAAGTAAGCCAACACCACACCATTACATAGTACCATAAAGCATAATGCTTCCTCGCCCATTCTTTAAAGTAGATCGGGTGTATTTTGGGTCAAAATCCTTTGACTTAGGGCGGCGGACATATTTTTTCCAATCGGGCGACAGTCTATTTATTTTAGTTTTGTCTAAAAACTACGCATTTCTATTCCATTGCATTCCAATGACGATACTTTTTGACAAACTCAAGCCTCTTTTTGCGGTTGCGTTCAAATAATAGGGACTTCTTCTGAGAAATCCGTCCAAAAAGTCCAACTTCATGCAAACGTCTTTTTTTTATATGAACGGATAGTGCTGCTTTATTTTCGCCATAAATAGCCATCCAAACTTCGGTCACGGACTTATGCGGATTTTTTTTAGACTCCCAGACAATAAGAGCATCTTCTCGAGCAGTTGTTATGCGTTGTACCTTTCCTATAGTCGAATTATTTTTTAAATATTGCAGCGTATTGCCTACAATGGTTTTGGAAACTTATTAGGCAGCTGCGATTTGTCGAAACGCGCTTCCGTCTTGATGTTTCTGTGTTATGATTTTTCGTGTGCTGACGTTGCAAGGTTTTTTTTTCTACTCAATTTAAACTACCAAAAACAACTTTTATCATCACAAGCAACCATAAACAATGTATAACAAACCTCTTTTGTTAAATTTTGTCACTGTCCCTAATTTGTTGCACGATCTATTCCTTAACCCTCTGACGACCATTGGGACACCGGTGACCTTTTCACCTTCGTATTTTTCCTGGAAAGACTATGGAATAGATTTTCGTCAACAAGGTATTATTTAATAGAGAATTAATGTGGCTTTCAGAAAGTACCTAATTTTTAAAGGTATATTCGTCCATTTACTTACCAGACCACTCGAAAGTCGAAATATCTTAACTTTTTCTACCCCTTTTTCATACTGGAATATTTTAAAGGCGGGTGAAGCTAAAGCTCTAAAATTTTTGGACACGTTGCGGGCAACCTTCTTCTTTCCAATAAATAGAAAATAAAAAAGATAGTCCACTTTGGCCACCTACGCGACCATCCAATCTGTTGGGACCTACATATATGTCCCTGGTCGTCAACGGTAAAAATCAAATTCGAAGTTATTTATTTGGAACAAAAGAAATTTGTTTACCTTTTTGATCTTTACATTGAACATTCATTTAGGGGCCGTCCATTAATTACATGAGTTGTTTTTTTTTTAAATTCGGACGCCACCCCCCCCCCCCCCTCCCCTTGGTGAGATATAAATGTCTTTTTGAACTAAAAAACTTGTATAATAGTGGATTTCAAAGCTTTTTTAATATTCTTTCAGATTATTATAAATTTTAAAATAAATCCTGGATTATAATCAATTTTTTTGTCGCTAATTCCGACTGACACGCAGGCATATTAAATATCATATATTTCCTATGCCCGCTATTCCTCGATTTGAAACATGCGCAGTACAAGTGTCAAATATCATTCGGGGAGTTTCATTCTTGCGCGTTCAGTCAGTCGTGATATCTGCAACCCATAAGAAGCTAAACACAACTGGGACGTGTGATATCGTCCAGATATTTCCTATACGTTAAAAGTTAGTACAAAATTGACACTACAAAATTTATCGCAGAGAAATAGAACAAATTCTATTTTTTGGTCCGATTTGACCCAGGAGCTAAATCGCACGTCCCAGTTGTGTTTAGCTTCTAAATCGTTGTTATTGTGTTCAACACTAATTGTCGACATGCCAAACAAACCGAATTAATATGATACTATCTGTTATATGCTATAATAATGTAAATTCTCTGCATTAAAAAGTTGACGTGAGGTTTTCCTTAACCCCCTCCTTCCCCTTGGTGAGATTTTGCCGCCCCCCCCCTCTATTTTGACTCACGTAATTAATAGACGGCCCTTTTCATGAATTTAAGTAAATAAATAAAAGTTCATGCGTAATATAATACGTTTCAGTTCTGAAAACAGCCGCATACATTTTTACCGTTGACGACCATTGGGACATATAGGTCCCACGATTTTTCACACCTTTGCAGGTAAAATAATTTTTTTTTCGCAACACTTTTGTTTGGTAATTTGGGGTCGTTGAACACGAATCCGGTGTCGGATTTTAAAATTTCCCCGCGGTTCAGGAGCGGACGTCAAAGGGTTAAAGAAGTAACGAATGTCTTCACTTCATAAGAATAACGGTAAAAAAAATTAGTGGTAATGTTGTAGTTTTAAATTACCAAAGATGCACTTTTAAAAAGTATTGATACTACGGATTTTGTTGCGTATTCCAAATTGCATATGTCTTTATATAAATCAAAAACTACTGTCCCTAATTAGTTGCACGGAGCTGTATGTAAAGTTCAATCGAGTGACGCATGGCAAAAATATAATAGAGCAAGAGCCAGCGACGAACAGACCTTCGTCATTTTATAAAAGCTGAAAGTTTCTCAGTGTATGTCACTAATAGAGGTAACAACGATCCTCCTGAAAGATATCAGGTAGCAAAGGAGTAAAAAATTGCATCTAACTTTCGTCATTTTATAAAAGCTGAATTTTATATATGTTGCTTGAGGAGCTATCAAAAGATGTTTTTTCCAGTTGGCAGACACTTCCGATGGTTATTATAGCCTGCCAGACACCTTAAAGGTCGACAGTAGTGCAGTGTAGTTATATGGTAGAAAGTGTCCTACAATAAATATCGGTTTGAAACTTAGGTCATGAGTTCCAGGACATATGAATATGATATCATGTAAAAATAGGCGTGGTCTGACGTCTCCTACGCCCACCTCCCATACAAAAAATTATAAAAAATATGGTATAAGGTTATATAAATGAAAAATAAATCAGCAATACGGCATCACTAACCAACCAGGGTTACCTTGCCAAAGCCTGTCCCGATTCCCGAAAATGCCCGAATTTTATCCAATTTTGTTGTTTTAATTAAAACTGTAGTATATTACAGCTCGAAATAAATGCAAATGATAAAGCTCGAAGAGCCTAAGCAGAATATATAAGATTGCCTTGTCAAATAATGTCCGAAACATGGGTTGCCGCGCGACTATGAAGTCGGGAAACTACTCTACTTTTGGGAAACAAAAAAATTTGGAAAGAGTGTAAACTAACATTTTCTATGGAGCCTATATGGCGTTACCTCCCGGAACAGTACATGTTTTTGGTTTTTGCCGTTTATCTCGAAAACCAGACCTGATTCAGCAAAACCACTATTATTTTCGGATTCAGCGGAAAATTTTACTATAGGAACAGTGGTTTTATTTTCCGCAATATTACTTTGCAAAAATTTGTAGACTAGTCTAGAAAAGCAATCTCAACACTCAGGACAGCGCGCGTTTAACGGTTCAAAAACTTTAATTAACTACATACCCCAATATCTGTGGCATGTCATTTTGAAGCTTGGGGATCGAGCTTTTATCTGAAGTTCACTAAAAGAATATTAAGAAATGGGTTTTCCAAAAAAATTTTAGCTTTTTCAGTTTTTTTAAAATTAAAAAAAGTATATAAATAATTTTTTCCCCATTAAAAACTTTGTAGTCTTGAGCGCAGAATAAATCAGTTTTTTTAAAAATAAAAAAAAAAATGAAAAAGTAGGTTTTTTAAGAAAAATGCAAAAATATTTTTCAATTCGCAAAATTTTAGCGAAATTTTTTGCAATAGTTGTATTTTTTTTCAAAAAGTACACATAAAAACCTATAAGTGTTGGTATAACAATTGTGAATTGATAAAGTTGGAATTTGATATGAATTTTTGAAACAAAACACCTTTTCTGTAAAAGTACAAAAATCGTGAACTTCATACCCTCTTATTTCAACAACTAATAACACTAGGGCGAAATCCAGCACGCAGTTTTATTGCTGGACATTGATACTACATAAATGCGAAATTTCAGCCAAATCGGTGCCATAATTTTTTTCAGGTGGCGTTTTCGTGTATTTTACCCCATATATGTATATAAAAAATAATGAAAAATGGGGTAATTTTGATCTAACTGCATTTTCAATTTCTTATTTTAAAACTGTGCGCATCGAAAAACAATAGAAGTATTCATCTAACTGTTCAAAACCCTCGCAAACTGTGCAAGTAGTGCACTTTTGAACCCTGTGCAAATAAACTGTCAAAAATCGTATGGAAAGTTTTTTGAACAAGTTGTGCAAGTTTCCACAACAATTTGGTCGCGCAAACTTGCGCTGGTAGTTGTGCAAATCCGTCCCTCTCTTTTCCTATACGATTTTCTCAGCAAAAATTTATTGTTTTCAAATTTTGTATATGTCACTCTTTTTTCCCATACGATCTCTGTCACAAAAAATGACAACTGCCACAAAATGCACAAAATATTCGATGGGGCATTCATGAAACACATCGCGCAAAGTTGCCCATTTGCATAATTGTGCAAACCTGCGCATTATCTTGTTGACTATCATTCAACTTTACGATTCCTTTTCAATCAAAAATCGTTCATCTATTTAATTGATTAAATGAGCATTTACCAAAAAATGTTGTGATTTCAAGCTTTTTGTTATGTTGCTCCTTCTTACACAACCTTTCAACAAGTGAAAAAAATGAAGTACTGAAAAATATTTTATACGGCAAGTATTGGACAGATACAATTGAGACATGATATTTTCTTTCCCTCGATTGTCGAAAGTGAGTTTCTAGTCTCGTTGCCTACGATTTTGACAGTCTTCAATTTTTAGCCACAAGAAATTTGTCTGGATGAAAAATGAAACTCTTTTTTGGAGGGGAAGTGATCAGCTGTTTTCTTACTCTCTTTTTTCTCTCTCAACCACCACATTTTTTCCGGCTCGAACGCTTTTTGTGGTAAAACTTTATAAATATTTACCTATTTTTTCCGGCTCGAACGGACCTTTTGAGTGTAAGTCAAAATTTGTATAAAAGAAATGGTAACTTCAATAAATTCATGATTTGTCATACAACAATCATCGAAGACTTTTCTTACTAGAAATATTGGCAAAGCCTTCCAATTAAATTTGGACACTGGCATAGTCCCTAGAAATACCCTGCTTTCCTTAATAAGGAGAACAGCAAGGTAAGCACCAACGGCATACTCTGCCTGTCCCAAAGTAAAATAAATCTTTCAATTCTACTTTCTTTACATGTAACTTAATATGTTAAACATATCCTAACAACAGAACTTCATTGCCGGGTAATGTAGGCTCGTCCAACTGGAAAATCTGTTGGTCTGTAAGAAATTGCATAAAATGTTTTTCACGTCGTGACCCATCTCGTCTTCATTTAGCTATGTAATCACTTAATAAATAATAATGGTAATCTCTTGAAATAAATTAGTAGATGAGTTTATAATCATTCAAGCTCCAAGTTTCAAAACGCAAATGAACTTTCAAACTAAGGGCCTTTCTCAATCGATATCTTTTTACCTACGCAAATCGCGGTGAAAACCATTTTTTTCCTGGTGAGTAAAAATTTCACTCTGGTGACTAAAATTTCCAATTTTGCCGTTACAATCGATGTAAGTTTTGACAGCATGATATTTTGACATTTCATCTTGAAAGTAAAAGTAAAATGAATTTGTCGAATTTTCATATTGAAATAAATTATTTGTACTTTGAAATGCGTATTATAATTAAAACTCATATTCGCATTGTAATGAGCATCGGAAGATGACGAATTTGTGCAATTCCTTCTTGGCGAGAGAAATTCCTTAAGTAGAGCACGAAGAAACCCTAAAGTAAAAGTCACGGTTGAAAAGACTTGGCATGGCATTATTTTACCAAAACCTATTACTATTTATGGCACCAGCTACAAGGCAGACTATGCTTTGGAGCCTACAGATGAAATAAAATATATAGAGAATAACAAATAAGCGCAAGAACAATTTTTGCCAACCAAAATTGATTTCCCACCACTTTTCAGGAATCCAAACGGAATGAGACAGGGGAAGAAAAGATTCATTTCAAAACGAATCTGCAAAAATTTGCACGTCTGGCTTATGATGATGAAAAACCAACCGCTGTAATTTCAATGGGAGCTAAAAAGAAGGCATAAGAAACAGTTTCATATCACTTTGCATTCTCATCTACTATTTTGCGAAGACATGAGTAGTAAAATAGAAGTGCGTGAAAAAAATTATAATTTTTTTTAGATTGAGAGTTTTAACGACCTTTATTATTCATAAGAGATGTTTGGCTGGCTCTAGGTCAACAAAATTTGGATATAACAACACAAAATTAATTTTTAAAAAATTTTTTATGTTTTTAAGTTATATTTTATTTCTTCAATATTTCGAGTTGATCTTGCAACTCATCATCAGGAAGCTGAATATAATGAAAACCAATAAAAAAATATTAAAATTAACAAACAATTACACAATATTTAACAATTTAAAAAATTAATTCTTACATTTCAATTTTAACGTATTAATACAAACACGGAGTAAATACAACTAAATCTTGTGGTTTCTCTTATTATAAGTTTTCCCTATACGACTAATAATATGTCTGTAGCTGTGAGCGCAGTTTTCTCTGTCAGTTTTGTAGTTCATACGAATGTGACTAGGAGTATGTGCAATGTGTAACATCTCTAGAGTTAGCCGTTTTGAGTAATTGTTCTCACTTTGAAGTATTTCCACTTTTTCGAAATTGGGAATGTGACCCTCCTTTAAACAATGTAAGGCAAGTGCTGTTTTTTGGGCGTTATTATGTCCTGCTTTTATGTCCGATTTATGAGATGAAATCCGCGTCCTTAATTTTGATTTTGTTGTCCCAATATATACCTTGTTGCATATATTGCTACCGTCATTGTTACATGGGATTTTATAAATTAATCTAGATTTGTCAAATTTGTCGATCGGATCTTTTGTCTTGCTAAAAAGTATTGCACGGTTTAAAGGCTAATTTATATTTGTTCTTGTCAAAAATGTCAGATGCAGCGAATCTTTCAGCGAACTCAGGTACGTATATCACAGATTTATAGGATTTTATTATTGCCGGTGTTTTAGTAGGTGAAGTTGGTTTATTATTGCACTCATTTATTATTCTGTTTATGGATCTTGTCGGAAAATCGTTTTTCTGTAAAATGATTTTAATTTTATTAATGTTTTCAGTATGAAAAACATCGTCGCTAATTTTTAAAACCCTGTTTGCAAAATTTTTGGCTGTATTGTAGATCATCGATTTTGGATGTTTCGAGTAAAAATTTATTAGCCGTCCTGAAGCTATGGCTTTTTGGTGCCAGTTGATTTTAATTGTTCCATTTCTCCGTGAAACCAATGCATCTAGAAATGCTAGTTCGTTGTCTTTTTCCAATTCCATTGTGAAAAGTATGTTTTTATGGTAGCCATTAAGGCATTTTAATATGTCATCTGTTTCATCCTTTTTTATAATTGCAAATAAGTCATCTACATATTTGCTTAGTAGGCGTGGTTTATTTTGGAATATCTCCATACGAGTTGTCAATAATTCCTCCATGACAATATCCGCGATTATAGGTGACACCGGCGACCCCTTCGGCATGGCACTACGTTGGTTAAATATTTTGCCGTTGTATTTAAAAAATCGATTTTCCTTGGTTATGAATTTTAAAATGTGCATGAATAATTCTTGAGGTATCTTGGTAAAATCTTTAATAATTTCCCACTTGTTGAGTATTATTTCGAGCGCTGAATCCACCGGAATGCTAGGAAATAGTGATATCACATCGAAAGAAATTAAAATTTCGTCATCGGAAATAGGAATATTTTCCACTCTTTGGCGAAATTCCACTGCGTCTTTGACATTGAAAGTCGAGTCTTTGGTAAAATTCTTCAGTATCGTTACCATATATTTGGCTAACTCATGACAAGGTGAATTAATTGAAGAAACTATTGGCCGCAAAAGGAGTATCAGGTTTATGGATTTTCGGTAATCCATATATACGAGGACAAGTCGACGCGTTATTTATCATTTTGTATTTTTCCCCAAGTGAAATGATGTTATTAACGTAAAGTTTTTCTATTAAAAGTTTATTTTTATCTTGACGTGAGCTCGTAGGGTCTTTTCTTAAGACATTATAAATATTTATATTATTAAGAATAATTTGCATTTTCTTGTTGTAATCGCTTTTTTCCAAAGCTACGGTAACATTACCTTTGTCGGAGTTCATTATTAAAATATTGTTGTTTTTACGTAAAAATTCTTTTGCTTGTCCCACTGTGTCTAAAACAAGTTTGTCTCTAACGTTCCAGTCCACTTTGTTTCTGTGATTCTCAATCAGTTGAGTAAATTTCGTTCTCGCGATGTCTTGTTGTTCTTTGTTTGTGTGTGTTTGCACGCATTCTTCTCCATCCACAATGCATTTGAACATTGGAAATTCTTTGTTCGTCATCGGTAAAGCGAACTTTGGACCTAAACTAAAAAGCCACTGCAAATTGTTGGGAATATCAGTGTTAGTTTTATTTACAAACCATTCCTTATTGTGATTTGTTTTTTGTTGTAGTTGTTGTTTCTTTAATTTTGAAAGTTTTTTCACTTGTTCGTTTGTTTTTCTCTGAGTTAAGCGCAAAGCGCAAGCAACTTGTGATTGAAATAACAATCGTGCATCTTGTTCGTTAAGAACTCGTTGTATGGATGTTTTTTGTTGTTCTATGGTTCGATCGTTGTGTTTAATTGTATATGGATATGGATATTTATTTCGGAGTTCTTTATGCAGAACCATTTGTAGTAGCTGGGCGGTCAGCCCTTTTTAAACGCGAATGTATTGAAGTGTTAGCAAGTGGAGTAGCTAATGGATTGCTATGATTTTGCAGTTTTAGGAGGTATGTATTTTCCTTTCAGTCTTTCAAATTCTGCGTTTACCAGGGGTATATGGAGATCGCTATGGATACGCTCATTTCTAATGAACCACGGTGCTCCTGTTATTGTCCTTAGTATCTTTGCTTGAGCCCTTTGTAGAATTTCAATATTTAATGAACTAGCGAATCCATATAGCTGTATCTCATAGGTCCAGATAGGCTTAATAACACTATTATATAGGAGAACTTTATATTCCAATTTTAGAGGAGAGTGACTGTTTATTAACCAGTGCAAAATAGCAGCTTTGAGTTTGATTTGCATCTTTTTGGCTTCGATGTGTTTACGCCGAGTTAAACGTTTATCTATGTGAATGCCAAGGTAAGTTATATCATTTGCTTCTGGAACTCGAATGCCATTTAATTTTATGGTTGGAGTTAGGTTTCTATTTAATGTAAATGTGACATTACGGCATTTTTGCTCGTTCACCTTGATACGCCATTTTGATAACCAATTTTCAATAAGAACTAGATGATTTTGAAGCTGGTTGGTGGCAACCACAGCATTTTTGTGACGACTTAAAATAGCCGTATCATCGGCAATAGTGGAGGTAACTAGCTGGTCATTTTTCGGAATATCAGAAGTGAATAAGATATACAAAAACGGGTCAAGAACACTACACTGTGGAACTCCAGCGCCAATCGAGAACTCAGTTGTATTAAAACTTTGATATTTAAGACTATAGCACCTGTTTGCCAAATATGATACTAGACCTTCGTGGATATTTTGTGGTAGGAGTTGTCTGATTTTGTAAATTAGGCCCTCATGCCATACTTTATCAAAAGCTTGCTTAACGTCAAGAAATATAGCGGAACAGTATTCTCTGTGTTTAAAAGCATTTCTTATTTCGTTTGTTATTCTATTCACTTGCTCAATGGTTCCATGTTTTTCCCTAAAACCAAACTGGTGTGAAGGAATGAGATGATGATCTTGAAGGTAAGGCATAACCTTTTCTAAGAACACTTTTTCAAACAGGCAGGGAAGCAAGCTAATAGGTCTGTATGAAGATGGTAAGGTGGAATCTTTGCCGGGCTTCGAAATCATTTTAATTATTGAAAATTGCAAGGACATAACTCATTTTATTCGCAAGTTCTAATAAGAGGTGTTCCAGAGAAAGTAAAAAATGTTACGCTTCAAAATTAATATTTTTTTTTTACTATTATTTTCTGCATTTGAATTAAATTTACGTTAAAAAAAAATTTAATCTTTTTGAAAATTGAACTGTTGCAATGCACTAATTTCTTGTGACGCACTCCTTAGGTTTACTTTAGGGACAACTCTCCAATCTTTTTGTTTTTTTAGGTGAAGTAGTGTTTAAGGAATAGATAATAAATCTGCAAAAATAAATGTCACTGGGGTCTAGTTTCCGATGGCTAGCAAGTAGCGGATTTCTAAAATATGGGTACCATATGAATGGTAATTCGATAAGGTATAAAATCGACGCATAAATTTTTGAAATTCGTATAGTCTTCAAGATATGACGATTTTTTTAAAATTGTAATCATTTTGTTTTTTCATAAATCGTTATTTTTTCCAGAAATTAATGTATAATTTTATTAAAGTCTCAAAAAAAAATTCAAAAACAGTCAAATTCAGACTCAATGTAATCGGAGATCACTTTAATCCGATGATAAGAGTGTTTGCATAGTTATTCTCATTTAGAGCATAACACAATAGATTTGTATGTCCTGGATCGCCGTCAGATTTTTATAAATTTTCATTTATTTGGCTGCTGACTGTAAAGGAATACGTGCACAACGTGCTTCGCATAGACGACGAAATTCAGCTCCTGAAAAGCTCATATTTTCTTGGTTGCGTAGCAAATTCTGTGGGTAATAGAAATATGTAAAGATTGTAAAATTTCTTACAAAATTTTCAAAATATACAATGCAAATTACAATTTTTTCATCCATTCACCCAATGTTTTCGCAGCATAAATTATCATCGCTGTCGACGGCCACATTGCAGAAATGTCAAAATTTCTTCAAAAAGACCCTTTGCAAGCTTTTTATATAGTAAAATATCAGGAGCATGTTTGGTCTTGAACGTGATCATAATTTCATTCGTGTTAAGTCGCGTATATGCGTCAAATACAAAGCATGTCAACACTTGCCTGAAAGACTTGTATCAGAGAACTGCATTGAGTAGCTCACTGAGAGTTATGAGCCACTTCCAAAAATATGAGACGTGAGTGTGCATATTGCATGCAATAATGAGTGTGAATCTGAGTTGCGCTCACTAATAGTGAATGTGTAGATAGCATGCAGCTCATGAATGTGAGCTGCTTAATAGCTCTAGTCTCATGAATGTGATTGCCTGAAAAGCTCACTCACATGCAGTCAGCATTCATGAATCAGTGAATGGCTTGAGCAACTTAAGTGAAACTGTGTCAAGAAAAAAATTTTTATTTGCTCCAATCAATTGGGAAAGTTCGAAAATGGCCTTTGGACTTCACTTTGAGAGGCTCAGGACCCTGGAAAGAACCGTTTTTGTCCTGAAAATCGGTCCCGGACCATGGTACCTGTTTTTGACCCATTTTCGGAAAAAAATTTTTCTGTTCCAATCGATGGGGAAAGGTCGAAAATGAACTGTAGACATCACTTGGAGTATCTCCGGACCCTGGAAAGGACCGTTTTGACCCGGACACTATATTCTGTGTCATTTTGATCAAAATATCTCTTTTAAACGGACAGTATTAAATATGAATTCTATTAAATTTTTACTACTTCCCTTTTTTACAATTTCTATTTCGTTTTTGTTTTGAAAGCACCGAATTTGGTGGTTCCCCTAATAATGCTAATATACCTACACATTTATGTCAGAAGTGTTGAGTAGAGTAGGGCTTTTTCGTTCATTCTGGTTCGTTGGTTTTGACGAATTTTCGAAAATCGATCATAGTTTATTAACTGAATATAACAATAATGAAGTACATTTTTAAAATCAAAGCGCCACTCCAGAGATAAGCGTAAATTTGTTCAACAAATTCAATAAAATTTTTTTGTTCCTCTCCCATAACCAGACAAAAATACCGCGACGGTGGGTGTCCGGTTATGGGGAATTTCACTGTATATACACATCTTTATACGTTGCGAGACGAAAAAGAGTTTGAAAAATTTGAATCAGAAGCACACGATAGGTGCGAACTCACTGTGTACAAAAAAGATTTAAGAAGAAAAACGAAACCAAAATTTCATTTTCATGAAGTAAAAGCGGGACATACAGAATTTGAAGGAAGACGATCTTTCATTGTAGAAAAATATTACGCTGCCTGAAAGTTCAGTTGCAAAGCCGACAAATCACACGGTGCTACAAAAATAAAAAAAAATTAATATACTTTCAAATGACCTAGTGCAAGTTGTAGGTTTGATCGAGTACAACACGAAACCGTGTTTGAAAATTTTGTAACACCCCAAAGCACTCAACTATTTCAAACTCTGCAAGTTTTCAACCGATTTCAAATTTCAAAACGGATTTGGAAAGTCAAAAGTCAGTACTTTCAAAATATATGCACTGGTTCTTCAGTATAACAAAAGTATTAAGTGTTTTTTTTTTTGTGAACATCTAAAAATTTTTTCTTTTTTACTAATATTTCCAACTTCAACGCTATTTTTTGGCCACATTTTGCAAAAACAGAAACATTGAAATTTTTATTTTCTTAAAGTGCCATTGATTTCGGATGAAAAAGTGTTTTTTTATTAAAATGGATTACAAATTGTAGAGCTTTCTCTAGAGAAGGAAATTCGATCTCCAGTACGAAATAAAATTCTTGTTCTAAGTACTTGCTGCAGATTTACCTTATGTGATCGATTTCAGTATCATTTCATATTGCCTTTCTCAAGAAAAAGTTTTGTAACTTCGACAATTTGTAATAGATTTTAATAAAAAAGAACTATTTTTAATCAAAATCGATAGCACTTTAAGAATACTTATATCTGAATATTTCTTTTTATGCAAATTGTTGCAAAAAATTGCGTTGAAATTGCAAATATTAGAAAAAAAGAAACAAATTTTAGATTTTCACAAAAAAATCACGTAATACTTTTGTTATACTGAAGAACCAGCGCATATACACTGCGGTTCATCAGGATAGAACCAACTGAATTATGCAAAAAATCTCTATAAATTGTGAATGCAAAAACAATAAATGCTCAAACTTTTCAGAAATATAAAAGCACATATAATGCACTACTTAAAGACTAAAAATCAATTCCCAATGCATTATAAGGGTACTTTTCTTTAATTGCTTATAAACATGTATAAAATTCGTCTTTTTGTCTTGGTTCACCAGGATAAAACCACTTTTTAATTGCTCTATAAATGAAACAAAAATAATTTGTTTGTATTAAAAAATTGATTTTATTGTAAAAGTTTTATCTGAATATTTATTTAAAAATGTATACTTTTACCGTTATTCGCAATAACTTTGTAAATTCTGCATTTCATTGACTCGTATAGAGATTTTAAGTAATCATGATAAAAATCGGTCCCTGCTGCTTTTATTCCTTCAATAAGCTCATTCTTAGTTTTGTACCGTATTCCTCCTTCGTAGACCTTACGGGTTAGCCAACCCGTAATCGTAATCAATAATGTTAAGATCGGATGAGAAGGGCGGCAAATTTAAGGTTTCAAAATTTTGCCTAGAAATCCAAGATTTAACTACACGTGCCGTGTGTATAGGTGCATTATCATATTGATAAATCGACTCTAGTGGTCCAAAAATACCATTAATCTTTGGAAAAACTAGTTCCAGAAGATTTTTGAAATGACCTCCCCCGGTCATTCGCGTACTTTTTACGATAAGATCAATAGTTGCGTAGTATGAAACTGCAGCCCATACCATAACGCCGCCCTCTCTACTGTGATGAAGGGTCAAAAATTATTTCTGAGAACGCAAATCGTGAAAATTGAAGTTATAGCATTATTTGCGTAAGCAAAATCGGTTTTTGACCAAAAATTAAAAATTTGGGGGTGTTACAAAGTTTTTAAACACGGTTTCGTGTTGTACTCGACCAGACCTACAGCCTGCACTAGGTCATTTGAAAAGTTCATTTTCACTATAGCACCGTGTAATTTATTCCAAAGTGAATACAAAATAAAGTTTCTTATGGAAATTACCTAAAAACCAAGGTTAAAGAGTTGCAACAACTATATGACTTGGATATAGAAGATACGTTTTCTGACGAGTGTGTCCATTTGGCACCGTTTTTAAAAGACAAAGAATTATCTTCAAAAATTGCGTTACGTAATACTTGAACGGCCCCTTACAAAGTTAGTGCAAGAAAATAACTTTATTTGATAGCTTTCCTTGCTAAAGTTAATTGTTTTCACAGCTTATCCATGCCATTCTCAAAACACAGAGCATTTTGTTCAAGTAGTACGTGGATCTGCAATGGCAGTCACCGATGGGCCATATTTTATCTAAGCTCGAGAGCCGCCAGAAATACAGCCAACTTGAATCACGTCGAAATATGGTCGACTAAAATTCTATGCTTTTTATAACGAATTCGATGCCACAGTAAAACTAAATAAAATAACAACAGTAGAGCTTAGAGAAAAGTAGCTTGATAAATAAATTTACGTTTTAACATAAATACATATGTTTTCCCACTATAAAAGCTCCATGTCTTATTTAAATGACTAGAAGACCTGGTGAACTTTGTACTCCTGAAATTGATTTGATTGTAAATCGTCATATGCGATTATCAATCCTAATCAACTCTCTAATTCCAATTCCAACGCTGATTTTCTCAAAAACCCCAAAGGTTTTTACGCCTAAAATTATTATTGTGGATTTGCATTAATATGAGAGAGAAATAACATGAGTTTAATGCACGCTAAAGGACATTTGAAGTCAGGAGATTTTTTTTTCCAAAATCGAAATGTCATTTTTTTTTTCATCATTGTCAAGCCCCTGTGCGGAACTATTTTCAAAGCAAATAACAAAAGCAACATCCAAATTACGTTCTGCAAACGTGCTTGCGTTCTACATGCTTTTGTTTTGCCGTTATTTTCGTAATAACTTTTTATCATGGGACATATATAAAAACATTGTACGCACATATATCTTTTTCGATGACAAAGTTAAGCAAACAAAGCATTCAAAGCCCAGCAGACGTTGTTCTGCCCTCCTTGTCCATGTCCCTATCCCTATCTCTATCCCTATTTGGAGTTTTCTTTCAAATTTTTCCAAATTTTTTTTTTGTTTTAAACCTTCCTTGAACAATTGAGGAGCGTCGGAACAAAAACCGATAAATGACATTTTCACTTTTTTTTTGTTAATGATGCCAATTGGTTGTTTTCCTAAATATCTTCTCTATCGTCAATGTATCCTGGTCGAAAATTGATAAATCCGCTCCAAATCCTTCCGCAAAATAGCCAGATCTGAACATAAACCGATAAATCCTTAGCATCTTTCATTGTTGACTCTTTTGATTCTGTCAAAAACTGTCATATCCATAGATGTGTAGTGCGGCACATGAATTAACTATTAAGGTTTAACACGGAGGAATGCAAGCCAATATCTACACCATAGATATAAATCAAAAACTTTCTAAAGAGCTTTGCCCAAAAGGCAAAGAAGATGAAGAGCGTATGCGAAGAGTGCCATATCAAGAAGCAATTGGTTTTATAATGTATGCAGCGCAAGTGACAAGACCAAATTTAGCATTTCCGGTTGGTGCATTATCCAAATATAACAACAATCCGGGAAAAGCGCACTGGGTAGCAGTTAAGAGAATGTTTCGGTATTTAAAAGGGACAAGTCATTACAAATAGGAGTTCACAAGAGACACTAGTGGTAAAATAGAAGGATTCAGTGATGCAGGCTGGGCTAGAGATACAGATGAGCGAAAATCAACTACTGGGTATGTTTTCAAGTATCAAGGAGGAAGAATTTCATGGAACTCCAAAAAGCAACCAACGGTTGCGCTTTCAACTGCCGAAACCGAGTACATGACTTTGGTTGCATCTTTGCAAGAAGCACTATGGATTACAGCGCTATTTAATGATTGGCAACACCTAATCTACCGATATATCCTACAGTGTTTTATCAAAAACCGATATATCTAGTTGGTTTGGTCAAACACCGATATGTCCATATTGTTTTTTTTTATATCTCAAAAAGTACCATGCACACAAATGCAGAATTTAGGTTTCCAAAACGTGAATTCAACATCAATAAATTGATAGATTGCGTTCAATTCCAAATTAGAAAATCATGAACTTAGACATATTTTTACAATTTCTCACAAAAAACTCGAATGTGATTTATCGGTTTTTGTTCCGACGCTCCTTAATTACAAAGCCAACAAAAAAACAAATTATTCAAATCGGTCGGGGGTCGTTTATAAATTAAGTAAGACAATTTCATGACATTTTTGATCCCCCTCTCCCCCGAGTAAGATTTCGTAAGATTCTCACAACCCCCCCCCCCCCCCCCTTCTCCCTCTCCCGTAATCTTACGTAACATTTGTGCGTCGGCGTTCAAACGTCAAAAATACTTAAGTTTATAATTAAGTAAAATTAATGATTAAATTAGCATTTAGCTAAAATTAATGTTAAAACTTTACATAATAAATAAATTTTAAAATAAAAATATATAACGAAAATAAGAGAAAACATTTATTATTTTTAATTTTTCTTCCTAACCTTAGACCACGTTATAGCAATCTATTTTTTTTATGTTTTGACAACAACTACATTTCAACGTTTACGTATCTGCGTGTAAATGCCTGAATAATAGCGAACTTGTGAGACAGTGTTACAAGTCGACCCTGCGTGCCAACAACATATATGTGGTGACTTAAGACCAACATAAATAACAACAACACACAAGAGACACTATACGTTTTTATGTATTATAATAATGTTTAAGTTATTATTGAAAATTTTTAAGAATTAAAAATTTTGTTTAATTTGTAAGAAAATTAAAAATTCAATTTTAAAAAAGTCTTCAAAATAAAAAGAATGTAAATTTAATAATTTAAAAAAAGAAGTTCTATTTAAATATAACCAGAGAGAACCTGATACTAAATATACATATACATATGTCGTTACATAAACAGAAAAGAAGTTGTCCTGTTCAGAGTCGATTACTTAAATCGATTGTTATCGATGTTTCTTAATCTTTCGTGACTGTCGAAAATTCAAATATGTATATTTCATTACTGTCACAAATGACGATGCCTTAATACAACTTTTATGTATGAATACGCATTTTAAATCTTACGTAAGATGATCATTGACCACCCCCTCCCTCTCGTAAGTTTTAGTAAGAATCCGCTGACCCCCCTCCCCCCAAAAGCATCTTACGTAATTTATGAACGGCCCCTCGAGCCATTATCGAGCCTTTGCGAGACTAACGCCGCTCAGTGGATGGGTTTGTATGAAACGGCGGCCATGTATAGTAATAATTACGCTAGACTCTTGAAATTTGGTACACATGTTTGTAAGGTGAAAACAACAAAAATTTGTGAATATGGAAAAAATCGGTTCACGGACACGCCTACCACCCATACAAAGTTGGGATGTGGTTTAGACTTTTTTCAAAATGGATATCAATTCCCTTTAACTTGGCAATGCTGATTTCAAAATTGTTACTATTTTTGCGATATCTTTGATAGAAAAATAATTTAATTTATAAGCTCATAAAAGTTTGAAATTGCAGCTATAGTTTTTGGTAGTTTTCGAGATATGACAATATGACAAAACCGTTATTTTTTTGGAAAAATTTTTATTTTACAAAAATTTTTATTAATACATAAGAAAGCGCATTTTATGCCCTTTCAAATGGTATACTATTCAAAGCTGGTTTTTCTTTGCCAACCGGATTTTTTAAGGAAGAAAACTGAACGAGCTCTAAAATGCGGTTGGCAAAGTAAACCAAATTTGAATAGTATACCATTTGAAAGGGCCTAAAATGCGATTTCTTATGTATTAATAAAAACGTTTGTAAAATAAAAATTTTTCCAAAAAAATAAAGGTTTTTTAAAAAAAAGTTGACCAGAAATTTTGATAAATTGTCATATCTCAAAAACTATCAAAAACAATAACTGAAATTTCAAACTTTTATGAGCTTATATTATAGTTCATTAATTATCTTTCATATGACATCCATATTTTGAAAGTCAATTCAGGGGTTCCCAAATTATGACAACGATTTCATGAAAAGCTATATCCCCGACTTCCGATGTCTATATCTCCGAAACTAGATGTGCCACCGAACTTTTGATTCCAAAATCGTGTTCAGTATTGAAAGCCGACCACTGTATAAAAGCAATACTTAAAAAACTGTATTCATTTATTTGAATAACTTTTGTCCCTATTATTTTTTCCAACCAAAAACGAACTGTGCACATTCAATGGCGGTTCCATGGAAAATGAGTGCGCTTTCATACTTGAAAAATATTGCTAAATTTAGTCCCGTTAAATGACGTAATTTTACAGTCGATTCCATTAAAAACAGATTTTAGCAGAGAAAATTATGCAACAATAAATATTTTGATGCGTTTGTCCCTATTATTTTTTCCAACACTGTATATAGGAGACAATTTATAATAATGACATTTTTTTAAAGTAAATGAGAAAATGAAAAATATCGCAATGTGCAGATTTATAATAATCTTTTTTGGAACAATAACAGTTCAGCACACAATCGAAATTGATTATAAACCAAATATTTTCTTATGTGTTTTTGAATTCTAGGAATAAATATGGAATCAGAAAGTCTCGCTCGGATCTGAATCCGGAGATATAGCCATCGGAAGTTGCGGATATAGCTTTTCTAAAAATCGATGCATGTATGTACACTTGTGCTCACTACATTAAGTCATTCGTATGCTACGTACCATTTTTGTTCAAATTTATTTATTATTTTTTTTTTCTGATTCTGATATTATTAGTTTTTATAATCCTGCTACGTAAGCATCAATTTACGGCAAAAAAAATCAAAATAAATGTTTTGGGTTTATCCCGAAAAATGCAAAAATGTCAATAAAGGTCATTTACACTGTGCTCATATAATTAAGTCATCTGAAAGAAAGTAATTGAAATTGTTGAATTTTTGGTGTGAGTCCTATTTTTATACCCTACACAGAGGGCATATTCACTTTGTCATTCCGTTTGTAACGCATAGAAGGGGGCGTGGCAGGTATAGAAAAGAATATATATTATTGATCAGCATCACCACCTGAGTCGATATAGCTATGTCCGTCTGTCTGTCTGTATGTCTGCCTGTCTGTTGAAATCACGTTTGCGGGAAAACTAAGCAAGCTGATTCAATGAAATTTAGCACACAGGTCAAACCTTCTTGCAAGCTGCTAGCATATAAAAATGGGCGAAATCGGGTGATTTGGTGAACATGTGAACGGAATTAAGATTGAGCTAGGTTTTAAATTTTCAAAGGCTCATAAAGAGGCGTGGCACAGCCCTAAATTTTAACTTTTATAACGCCATAACTCGTAAACCGTGCAAGATATTGTGATGAAATTTGGTACACGGATACAGATCATATATATCTTGAATTGTGTTTAAAGAGGGCGGAATTAAAAAAGTGGGCGTGTCACATTTTTACAATTAAAAATTATGATTTCGTATAATTCAAAATTGGCACATTCGATTTTCATAAAAATATTAGGGATGAAACTACTAAGAGCAGTCATCAATACAAGCTTCGTCAGTTTACTGGAAAAACACGTTGAAGGGCGTGGCACAGCCCATAATATTTATAAACGTTATAATTAGAGATCTAACAACGTAATCGTAATCTTACGAAAATTTGGCACAATAGAACCGGTGGTCGTGGCACCTCCCATATAAGCAAAACACGTTTAATGCTATAGATAATGTGCAATGAGAGTAATCTTCATAAAATTTGCTGCATAGATGTCAATTATTATAAGCTATAAAATTAAATAAATTTTGACGGGATTACATCAGTGGGCGTGGTACCTCCCATATTAACATAAAGTTGGAAGTGATATTTTAAGAGAACTATTGCAGCAATTGGCATGAAATTTGATGTAGGTGGTTAACTTGGTATAAGGTATGTCATCTGAGGCGGGCGAAATAGCACCAGTGGGCGTGGCACCTCCCATACAAGTAAAATACCTTAAGTCGCATATTTATCGAAATATATGAGCAATCATGCTGAAATTTGGTAAAAGAGGTTTGTTTATAGAAAGCTATTTCAGGATCAAAATCAGTCTCGATTGTATCAGTGGGAGTGTCACCGCCCTAAATTTTAAAGTTAACTAAGGCATATATCGCAAACTATACAAGCTATTTTGCTAAAATTTAGTATTTGGATGTCAATGACGAATATAATTTATTGAACCAAAAGTAGGCGGAATTGGAGAAGTGGGCGTGGAATATTTGGTTTTCTGCATTTCTATTCTATTTTTTTCAACCTTTTCCAAATTCTTTTGACTTTTCCAACTTTCTAATTTTTCTCAATATATTCCATATGTATATTTTCCACTTTTCAACCTCTTTCAACTTGATTCGAAATTTTCTTTATTTTTTCAACTTTTTCATGAATTTTGAATTGTTTCAACATTTTTCAACTTCTTGCAACTATTTTTGAGTTTTTAACCACCAAGATTTGACAAGTGGAGATCAATGTTTTGGGCCATTATCAAGCTGGAAAAACCATCTCAGGGGAAAATTTGTTAGTTCATTAAATTACCTATTTTCTGACTTACATCGATTTTTAGAAAAGCTATATCTGCAACTTCCGATGGCTATATCTCCGAAACGAGATCCGAGCGACATTTTTTGATTACATATTCTTAAAATTCAAAAGCACATAATAAAATATTGGGTTTGTAATCAATTTCGATTGTGTGCTAAACTGTAATTAAGCCTCTTTTTTATTTTGAGTAAAAGAAAAAATATAAAATAATTGCTATGTGTAGATTTTATAATTTAATGTGAAATACAGTCGAACTACCATAACTCGAATCAGAACTATCCCACAAAAAAATTCGATTTACGGAGACTTCGAGTTACAGATTTTTTTTTCTTGAAAAAAAAAAATTGCAAACATGTGCGTGTAAATAATGATGAATATGCATTTTTTATTTAAAGCAGACACTAAATACTGCATACAGTGAAGCAAAATATTCTGAAATTGGTGACTGAAAATTTACTTCTTTTTTTATTTTCAGCAAAAAATTACTTTAATTTGTTTAAAGCCTTGTAGTGTCATTCGCTTGCAAATATAAATTCAATGTTCGGAAAGAATTTTTTACTTCATTTCTGGAATGCTGATGAATAATTTCATCCACCAAACCGTCGCCATCACTCTCCGTTCCGCTTAAGATTGGATCCTCCGATCGACGAAAAGATCGACGTTTTGGATTGGCCAGCACGGAGCCCTGACTTAATTTCAATAGAGAACCTGTAGAACGAAGTCAAGGTTGAAATCGTAAAAAAAAATTATACAAATATGGCCGATATTTGGTCTGCCGCACAGAAAGATTAGTATGTCATATCCAAAACGCGAAGAATTGTGGAGAGTGTGGGTCGCACGTGTAAAGCTATCATCAAAAACAAAGTCTACAGCACAAGATCTCAATGATCTAAATGTTTTTGCACACCAAAAAGTCAACAAATGCAATTTGAACACGATATTTTCTCTTTTTCTCCATATTGTGCCATTTATGTGTCCCGCTCATTTCATCAGTTTTTTTACATTTTGATAATTTTTTTTTTTGGTTAATGGATTATAGCTGAAGTTCGTATTATTATTAAATATGAAGGATATATCTTTGCAAAAAACCAAACACTTGTTGTTTGTTAATAATATTTACGATACTGTAGCATTAGAAAGAAAATATAAAAAATGTGCCATTTATATATCCATAGCTGTATTTTTTCAGTGAAGAAATTTCACAAGTATATTTATGGGCTTTCATTCATAATTGAAAGTGATCATCAACCACTTCGAGCAATTTTTGATAGAAAGAAAGACATGTCGTCAGTGGCAGCAAATTGGTTGCAAAGATGGGCCATTTTTTTGTCAACATATAATTATGAAATTCGGTATTAGAAAGGTTCGGAAATGGGGCACGCTGATGGACTTTCACGACTTCCAATGGAAAATCGTACAGATGTAGAGGTAGATAGCATAAATAATGTTAAAATTAGCCCATTCCCATTAAATTCTCAAGAAAGTTTTTCAGATTACTTCTGCCAAAGTTTGGCCCGAAGCGATCACGAATGATTTAAGGCCTTATTATATAAAAAAAAGACTCCCTTGGTACGGAAGATAATTGCTTATTCTATGGTGATAGTCATAATTCCATTATGTTTGGTTGACAGATTGCTAGACCTTTTACATGGGGGCCACGTAGGGATAGTTCGAATGAAGGCTTTAGCCCGTTCCTATGTGTAGTGGCCAGGTATAGATAAGGACATAGAGGAATATGCTAGAGGGTGTGAAGCAAAAAGCAACCTTAACTTCCTGGAAACAAACTAAATTTCCTTTTCAGAGAATTCATATCGATTTTGGTAAGATTGTAGATAAAAACCTTTTGATTATCATCGACGTTCATTCCAAATGGATAGAAGCAGTAGATATGAAAAGGACAGATAGTAAGGCGGTGTGTGAAGAGTTAAGGAAAATATTTACGATTTTTGGGTTGCCTAAAACGATTGTTAGTGACAATGGTCCGCCATTTAATTCAGTAGAATTATCATCGTTTTGTTCGCGCAATGTTATTGAAATGCTAAATTCACCGTCGTATCACCCACAATCAAATGGGAGCGCCAAAAGGGCTGTGCAGACAAAACAAGCAATTAAGAAGAGTCTTGTAGACGCAAAAACGAAAAATTTATCTTTTGATTTGAAATTAAGTAATATTTTATTGAAGTATCGCAATACACCTTCTACAGTCTTGAAAGAGACACCTGCTAAAATCTTATTTAAGTACAAGCCGAAAACACTTTTGGACGTTTTTGTAACTAAAAAAGGGAAGGAAAGTAAAAATATTAAGAAAAGCACTTTGAATGAAATATCTAAATCTAGCCAAGAGTCTATCGAGCACACTAATAATAAATTTGAAATAAAAAGACATTTTGAAGTCAATGAAAACGTATTATATCGAAATGTATTTTCAAATTATGTAAAATGGATTTCAGGGAACATAATAAAAAGATTAATAAATTAAGATTTATTGAAATCGTAAATAGGTATCAAAAGCAAGCTCATTTAAACCAGTTAAGAAAACGAAAAGACAAATTTGTCAAATTTAAATGTGCTACTTTAGTTACCAATGCGATACCAGAAAATAAAGAAGGTAGGTGTGGAGATCGGGCTCAGAGTCGAAGTCCAATCATTACTAGAAGTAAAGCAAAAATGCTTAAGAGAAAAAGATCGGAGTCTTGTTAGATTTATATGGAAAATAATGAAAATCCGTTAATTTGAGTAAACTGAATTTAAGTTCATAGTGTAATAAGTTAAAATGAATTATTTTAAATTTTGGTTATCTCTAAACTTATATTTGGATTAAGAAGATATTCATCTTATGTTTAGAAATTGCTTTATATCGTTATTCGGAAGTATTGTTTATTTGGATAGTTGTTAAGTAACTATCCTTTTTAAATATAGAACTTGTTGGAGTAAAATGTGGAGGAATTGTAAAGTATTAATATTATTAGTAATATGGCAACGCCATAAATGTCATTTACGTATTATAACTAGCATAGGTTAAGTGTTAATATGAAGAAATATAACAGTCTGATTACTAACTACACCCACCGGCTTCGTTTCTATTATTTTTAAGAAGACACTTCACTCTGTATGAGTTATTACAGTGAAATTCCCAATTACGGACAGCCCCCATGACCGGACAGCTCCTATAACCGGACATATTTCGGCGACACTCATTTTTCATTAACTTTTCCACACAAAATCAATTCATTGGAGCCGGACGCTCCAATAAACGGACGCGGACACTATATTCTGTGTCATTTTGATCAAAATATCTCTTTTAAACGGACAGTATTAAATATGAATTCTATTAAATTTTTACTACTTCCCTTTTTTACAATTTCTATTTCGTTTTTGTTTTGAAAGCACCGAATTTGGTGGTTCCCCTAATAATGCTAATATACCTACACATTTATGTCAGAAGTGTTGAGTAGAGTAGGGCTTTTTCGTTCATTCTGGTTCGTTGGTTTTGACGAATTTTCGAAAATCGATCATAGTTTATTAACTGAATATAACAATAATGAAGTACATTTTTAAAATCAAAGCGCCACTCCAGAGATAAGCGTAAATTTGTTCAACAAATTCAATAAAATTTTTTTGTTCCTCTCCCATAACCAGACAAAAATACCGCGACGGTGGGTGTCCGGTTATGGGGAATTTCACTGTATATACACATCTTAATACGTTGCGAGACGAAAAATAGTTTGAAAAATTTGAATCAGAAGCACACGATAGGTGCGAACTCACTGTGTACAAAAAAGATTTAAGAAGAAAAACGAAACCAAAATTTCATTTTCATGAAGTAAAAGCGGGACATACAGAATTTGAAGGAAGACGATCTTTCATTGTAGAAAAATATTACGCTGCCTGAAAGTTCAGTTGCAAAGCCGACAAATCACACGGTGCTACAAAAATAAAAAAAAATTAATATGCTTTCAAATGACCTAGTGCAAGTTGTAGGTTTGATCGAGTACAACACGAAACCGTGTTTGAAAATTTTGTAACACCCCAAAGCACTCAACTATTTCAAACTCTGCAAGTTTTCAACCGATTTCAAATTTCAAAACGGATTTGGAAAGTCAAAAGTCAATACTTTCAAAATATATGCACTGGTTCTTCAGTATAACAAAAGTATTAAGTGTTTTTTTTTTGTGAACATCTAAAAATTTTTTCTTTTTTACTAATATTTCCAACTTCAACGCTATTTTTTGGCCACATTTTGCAAAAACAGAAACATTGAAATTTTTATTTTCTTAAAGTGCCATTGATTTCGGATGAAAAAGTGTTTTTTTATTAAAATGGATTACAAATTGTAGAGCTTTCTCTAGAGAAGGAAATTCGATCTCCAGTACGAAATAAAATTCTTGTTCTAAGTACTTGCTGCAGATTTACCTTATGTGATCGATTTCAGTATCATTTCATATTGCCTTTCTCAAGAAAAAGTTTTGTAACTTCGACAATTTGTAATAGATTTTAATAAAAAAGAACTATTTTTATTCAAAATCGATAGCACTTTAAGAATACTTATATCTGAATATTTCTTTTTATGCAAATTGTTGCAAAAAATTGCGTTGAAATTGCAAATATTAGAAAAAAAGAAACAAATTTTAGATTTTCACAAAAAAATCACGTAATACTTTTGTTATACTGAAGAACCAGCGCATATACACTGCGGTTCATCAGGATAGAACCAACTGAATTATGCAAAAAATCTCTATAAATTGTGAATGCAAAAACAATAAATGCTCAAACTTTTCAGAAATATAAAAGCACATATAATGCACTACTTAAAGACTAAAAATCAATTCCCAATGCATTATAAGGGTACTTTTCTTTAATTGCTTATAATGTATAAAATTCGTCTTTTTGTCTTGGTTCACCAGGATAAAACCACTTTTTAATTGCTCTATAAATGAAACAAAATAATTTGTTTGTATTAAAAAATTGATTTTATTGTAAAAGTTTTATCTGAATATTTATTTAAAAATGTATACTTTTACCGTTATTCGCAATAACTTTGTAAATTCTGCATTTCATTGACTCGTATAGAGATTTTAAGTAATCATGATAAAAATCGGTCCCTGCTGCTTTTATTCCTTCAATAAGCTCATTCTTAGTTTTGTACCGTATTCCTCCTTCGTAGACCTTACGGGTTAGCCAACCCGTAATCGTAATCAATAATGTTAAGATCGGATGAGAAGGGCGGCAAATTTAAGGTTTCAAAATTTTGCCTAGAAATCCAAGATTTAACTACACGTGCCGTGTGTATAGGTGCATTATCATATTGATAAATCGACTCTAGTGGTCCAAAAATACCATTAATCTTTGGAAAAACTAGTTCCAGAAGATTTTTGAAATGACCTCCCCCGGTCATTCGCGTACTTTTTACGATAAGATCAATAGTTGCGTAGTATGAAACTGCAGCCCATACCATAACGCCGCCCTCTCTACTGTGATGAAGGGTCAAAAATTATTTCTGAGAACGCAAATCGTGAAAATTAAAGTTATAGCATTATTTGCGTAAGCAGGAAAAATTTTTCACCCGTCATCACAGTACAGAGGGCGGCGTTATGTTACCAAAATCGGTTTTTTGACCAAAAATTAAAAATTTGGGGGTGTTACAAAGTTTTTAAACACGGTTTCGTGTTGTACTCGACCAGACCTACAGCCTGCACTAGGTCATTTGAAAAGTTCATTTTCACTATAGCACCGTGTAATTTATTCCAAAGTGAATACAAAATATAGTTTCTTATGGAAATTACCTAAAAACCAAGGTTAAAGAGTTGCAACAACTATATGACTTGGATATAGAAGATACGTTTTCTGACGAGTGTGTCCATTTGGCACCGTTTTTAAAAGACAAAGAATTATCTTCAAAAATTGCGTTACGTAATACTTGAACGGCCCCTTACAAAGTTAGTGCAAGAAAATAACTTTATTTGATAGCTTTCCTTGCTAAAGTTAATTGTTTTCACAGCTTATCCATGCCATTCTCAAAACACAGAGCATTTTTTTCAAGTAGTACGTGGATCTGCAATGGCAGTCACCGATGGGCCATATTTTATCTAAGCTCGAGAGCCGCCAGAAATACAGCCAACTTGAATCACGTCGAAATATGGTCGACTAAAATTCTATGCTTTTTATAACGAATTCGATGCCACAGTAAAACTAAATAAAATAACAACAGTAGAGCTTAGAGAAAAGTAGCTTGATAAATAAATTTACGTTTTAACATAAATACATATGTTTTCCCACTATAAAAGCTCCATGTCTTATTTAAATGACTAGAAGACCTGGTGAACTTTGTACTCCTGAAATTGATTTGATTGTAAATCGTCATATGCGATTATCAATCCTAATCAACTCTCTAATTCCAATTCCAACGCTGATTTTCTCAAAAACCCCAAAGGTTTTTACGCTTAAAATTATAATTGTGGATTTGCATTAATATGAGAGCGAAATAACATGAGTTTAATGCACGCTAAAGGACATTTGAAGTCAGGAGATTTTTTTTTCCAAAATCGAAATGTCATTTTTTTTTCATCATTGTCAAGCCCCTCTGCGGAACTATTTTCAAAGCAAATAACAAAAGCAACATCCAAATTACGTTCTGCAAACGTGCTTGCGTTCTACATGCTTTTATTTTGCCGTTATTTTCGTAATAACTTTTTATCATGGGACATATATAAAAACATTGTACGCACATATATCTTTTTCGATGACAAAGTTAAGCAAACAAAGCATTCAAAGCCCAGCAGACGTTGTTCTGCCCTCCTTGTCCATGTCCCTATCCCTATCTCTATCCCTATTTGGAGTTTTCTTTCAAATTTTTCCAAATTTTTTTTTTGTTTTAAACCTTCCTTGAACAATTGAGGAGCGTCGGAACAAAAACCGATAAATGACATTTTCACTTTTTTTTTGTTAATGATGCCAATTGGTTGTTTTCCTAAATATCTTCTCTATCGTCAATGTATCCTGGTCGAAAATTGATAAATCCGCTCCAAATCCTTCCGCCAAATAGCCAGATCTGAACATAAACCGATAAATCCTTAGCATCTTTCATTGTTGACTCTTTTGATTCTGTCAAAAACTGTCATATCCATAGATGTGTAGTGCGGCACATGAATTAACTATTAAGGTTTAACACGGAGGAATACAAGCCAATATCTACACCATAGATATAAATCAAAAACTTTCTAAAGAGCTTTGCCCAAAAGACAAAGAAGATGAAGAGCGTATGCGAAGAGTGCCATATCAAGAAGCAATTGGTTTTATAATGTATGCAGCGCAAGTGACAAGACCAAATTTAGCATTTCCGGTTGGTGCATTATCCAAATATAACAACAATCCGGGAAAAGCGCACTGGGTAGCAGTTAAGAGAATGTTTCGGTATTTAAAAGAGACAAGTCATTACAAATAGGAGTTCACAAGAGACACTAGTGGTAAAATAGAAGGATTCAGTGATGCAGGCTGGGCTAGAGATACAGATGAGCGAAAATCAACAACTGGGTATGTTTTCAAGTATCAAGGAGGAAGAATTTCATGGAACTCCAAAAAGCAACCAACGGTTGCGCTTTCAACTGCCGAAACCGAGTACATGACTTTGGTTGCATCTTTGCAAGAAGCACTATGGATTACAGCGCTATTTAATGATTGGCAACACCTAATCTACCGATATATCCTACAGTGTTTTATCAAAAACCGATATATCTAGTTGGTTTGGTCAAACACCGATATGTCCATATTGTTTTTTTTTATATCTCAAAAAGTACCATGCACACAAATGCAGAATTTAGGTTTCCAAAACGTGAATTCAACATCAATAAATTGATAGATTGCGTTCAATTCCAAATTAGAAAATCATGAACTTAGACATATTTTTTCAATTTCTCACAAAAAACTCGAATGTGATTTATCGGTTTTTGTTCCGACGCTCCTTAATTACAAAGCCAACAAAAAAACAAATTATTCAAATCGGTCGGGGGTCGTTTATAAATTAAGTAAGACAATTTCATGACATTTTTGATCCCCCTCTCCCCCGAGTAAGATTTCGTAAGATTCTCACAACCCCCCCCCCCCCTTCTCCCTCTCCCGTAATCTTACGTAACATTTGTGCATCGGCGTTCAAATGTCAAAAATACTTAAGTTTATAATTAAGTAAAATTAATGATTAAATTAGCATTTAGCTAAAATTAATGTTAAAACTTTACATAATAAATAAATTTTAAAATAAAAATATATAACAAAAATAAGAGAAAACATTTATTTTTAATTTTTCTTCCTAACCTTAGACCACGTTATAGCAATCTATTTATTTTATGTTTTGACAACAACTACATTTCAACGTTTACGTATCTGCGTGTAAATGCCTGAATAATAGCGAACTTGTGAGACAGTGTTACAAGTCGACCCTGCGTGCCAACAACATATATGTGGTGACTTAAGACCAACATAAATAACAACAACACACAAGAGACACTATACATAAAAACAACTTATAATAATGTTTAAGTTATTATTGAAAATTTTTAAGAATTAAAAATTTTGTTTAATTTGTAAGAAAATTAAAAATTCAATTTTAAAAAAGTCTTCAAAATAAAAAGAATGTAAATTTAATAATTTAAAAAAAGAAGTTCTATTTAAATATAACCAGAGAGAACCTGATACTAAATATACATATACATATGTCGTTACATAAACAGAAAAGAAGTTGTCCTGTTCAGAGTCGATTACTTAAATCGATTGTTATCGATGTTTCTTAATCTTTCGTGACTGTCGAAAATTCAAATATGTATATTTCATTACTGTCACAAATGACGATGCCTTAATACAACTTTTATGTATGAATACGCATTTTAAATCTTACGTAAGATGATCATTGACCACCCCCCTCCCTCTCGTAAGTTTTAGTAAGAATCCGCTGACCCCCCTCCCCCCAAAAGCATCTTACGTAATTTATGAACGGCCCCTCGAGCCATTATCGAGCCTTTGCGAGACTAACGCCGCTCAGTGGATGGGTTTGTATGAAACGGCGGCCATGTATAGTAATAATTACGCTAGACTCTTGAAATTTGGTACACATGTTTGTAAGGTGAAAACAACAAAAATTTGTGAATATGGAAAAAATCAGTTCACGGACACGCCACGCGGGATGTGGTTTAGACTTTTTTCAAAATGGATATCAATTCCCTTTAACTTGGCAATGCTGATTTCAAAATTGTTACTATTTTTGCGATATCTTTGATAGAAAAATAATTTAATTTATAAGCTCATAAAAGTTTGAAATTGCAGCTATAGTTTTTGGTAGTTTTCGAGATATGACAATATGACAAAACCGTTATTTTTTTGGAAAAATTTTTATTTTACAAAAATTTTTATTAATACATAAGAAAGCGCATTTTATGCCCTTTCAAATGGTATACTATTCAAAGCTGGTTTTTCTTTGCCAACCGGATTTTTTAAGGAAGGAAACTGAACGAGCTCTAAAATGCGGTTGGCAAAGTAAACCAAATTTGAATAGTATACCATTTGAAAGGGCCTAAAATGCGATTTCTTATGTATTAATAAAAACGTTTGTAAAATAAAAATTTTTCCAAAAAAATAAAGGTTTTTTAAAAAAAAGTTGACCAGAAATTTTGATAAATTGTCATATCTCAAAAACTATCAAAAACAATAACTGAAATTTCAAACTTTTATGAGCTTATATTATAGTTCATTAATTATCTTTCATATGACATCCATATTTTGAAAGTCAATTCAGGGGTTCCCAAATTATGACAACGATTTCATGAAAAGCTATATCCCCGACTTCCGATGTCTATATCTCCGAAACTAGATGTGCCACCGAACTTTTGATTCCAAAATCGTGTTCAGTATTGAAAGCCGACCACTGTATAAAAGCAATACTTAAAAAACTGTATTCATTTATTTGAATAACTTTTGTCCCTATTATTTTTTCCAACCAAAAACGAACTGTGCACATTCAATGGCGGTTCCATGGAAAATGAGTGCGCTTTCATACTTGAAAAATATTGCTAAATTTAGTCCCGTTAAATGACGTAATTTTACAGTCGATTCCATTAAAAACAGATTTTAGCAGAGAAAATTATGCAACAATAAATATTTTGATGCGTTTGTCCCTATTATTTTTTCCAACACTGTATATAGGAGACAATTTATAATAATGACATTTTTTTAAAGTAAATGAGAAAATGAAAAATATCGCAATGTGCAGATTTATAATAATCTTTTTTGGAACAATAACAGTTCAGCACACAATCGAAATTGATTATAAACCAAATATTTTCTTATGTGTTTTTGAATTCTAGGAATAAATATGGAATCAGAAAGTCTCGCTCGGATCTGAATCCGGAGATATAGCCATCGGAAGTTGCGGATATAGCTTTTCTAAAAATCGATGCATGTATGTACACTTGTGCTCACTACATTAAGTCATTCGTATGCTACGTACCATTTTTGTTCAAATTTATTTATTATTTTTTTTTTCTGATTCTGATATTATTAGTTTTTATAATCCTGCTACGTAAGCATCAATTTACGGCAAAAAAAATCAAAATAAATGTTTTGGGTTTATCCCGAAAAATGCAAAAATGTCAATAAAGGTCATTTACACTGTGCTCATATAATTAAGTCATCTGAAAGAAAGTAATTGAAATTGTTGAATTTTTGGTGTGAGTCCTATTTTTATACCCTACACAGAGGGCATATTCACTTTGTCATTCCGTTTGTAACGCATAGAAGGGGGCGTGGCAGGTATAGAAAAGAATATATATTATTGATCAGCATCACCACCTGAGTCGATATAGCTATGTCCGTCTGTCTGTCTGTATGTCTGCCTGTCTGTTGAAATCACGTTTGCGGGAAAACTAAGCAAGCTGATTCAATGAAATTTAGCACACAGGTCAAACCTTCTTGCAAGCTGCTAGCATATAAAAATGGGCGAAATCGGGTGATTTGGTGAACATGTGAACGGAATTAAGATTGAGCTAGGTTTTAAATTTTCAAAGGCTCATAAAGAGGCGTGGCACAGCCCTAAATTTTAACTTTTATAACGCCATAACTCGTAAACCGTGCAAGATATTGTGATGAAATTTGGTACACGGATACAGATCATATATATCTTGAATTGTGTTTAAAGAGGGCGGAATTAAAAAAGTGGGCGTGTCACATTTTTACAATTAAAAATTATGATTTCGTATAATTCAAAATTGGCACATTCGATTTTCATAAAAATATTAGGGATGAAACTACTAAGAGCAGTCATCAATACAAGCTTCGTCAGTTTACTGGAAAAACACGTTGAAGGGCGTGGCACAGCCCATAATATTTATAAACGTTATAATTAGAGATCTAACAACGTAATCGTAATCTTACGAAAATTTGGCACAATAGAACCGGTGGTCGTGGCACCTCCCATATAAGCAAAACACGTTTAATGCTATAGATAATGTGCAATGAGAGTAATCTTCATAAAATTTGCTGCATAGATGTCAATTATTATAAGCTATAAAATTAAATAAATTTTGACGGGATTTCATCAGTGGGCGTGGTACCTCCCATATTAACATAAAGTTGGAAGTGATATTTTAAGAGAACTATTGCAGCAATTGGCATGAAATTTGATGTAGGTGGTTAACTTGGTATAAGGTATGTCATCTGAGGCGGGCGAAATAGCACCAGTGGGCGTGGCACCTCCCATACAAGTAAAATACCTTAAGTCGCATATTTATCGAAATATATGAGCAATCATGCTGAAATTTGGTAAAAGAGGTTTGTTTATAGAAAGCTATTTCAGGATCAAAATCAGTCTCGATTGTATCAGTGGGAGTGTCACCGCCCTAAATTTTAAAGTTAACTAAGGCATATATCGCAAACTATACAAGCTATTTTGCTAAAATTTAGTATTTGGATGTCAATGACGAATATAATTTATTGAACCAAAAGTAGGCGGAATTGGAGAAGTGGGCGTGGAATATTTGGTTTTCTGCATTTCTATTCTATTTTTTTCAACCTTTTCCAAATTCTTTTGACTTTTCCAACTTTCTAATTTTTCTCAATATATTCCATATGTATATTTTCCACTTTTCAACCTCTTTCAACTTGATTCGAAATTTTCTTTATTTTTTCAACTTTTTCATGAATTTTGAATTGTTTCAACATTTTTCAACTTCTTGCAACTATTTTTGAGTTTTTAACCACCAAGATTTGACAAGTGGAGATCAATGTTTTGGGCCATTATCAAGCTGGAAAAACCATCTCAGGGGAAAATTTGTTAGTTCATTAAATTACCTATTTTCTGACTTACATCGATTTTTAGAAAAGCTATATCTGCAACTTCCGATGGCTATATCTCCGAAACGAGATCCGAGCGACATTTTTTGATTACATATTCTTAAAATTCAAAAGCACATAATAAAATATTGGGTTTGTAATCAATTTCGATTGTGTGCTAAACTGTAATTAAGCCTCTTTTTTATTTTGAGTAAAAGAAAAAATATAAAATAATTGCTATGTGTAGATTTTATAATTTAATGTGAAATACAGTCGAACTACCATAACTCGAATCAGAACTATCCCACAAAAAAATTCGATTTACGGAGACTTCGAGTTACAGATTTTTTTTTCTTGAAAAAAAAAAATTGCAAACATGTGCGTGTAAATAATGATGAATATGCATTTTTTATTTAAAGCAGACACTAAATACTGCATACAGTGAAGCAAAATATTCTGAAATTGGTGACTGAAAATTTACTTCTTTTTTTATTTTCAGCAAAAAATTACTTTAATTTGTTTAAAGCCTTGTAGTGTCATTCGCTTGCAAATATAAATTCAATGTTCGGAAAGAATTTTCTACTTCATTTCTGGAAAGCTGATGAATAATTTCATCCACCAAACCGTCGCCATCACTCTCCGTTCCGCTTAAGATTGGATCCTCCGATTCAACGCAGTAATGCTCAAAAATATCATCGTATGTAGGAAAGACAGTTGTGCAAAGCTCACTGCCTACTTCAATATAATCCTGAAGAGTAGCATTGCAAGTTATTTTGTGCGCTTTTAACCAGCTTCAAATGTTTTTGATTTTCATCAATATTACTCAAAAAAATTAGAGGTATGTCATCTTCTTCCAATTCAGAATATTGACCAAATCCACATTTTTTGAAGCAATTCGCTATGGTTTGATTACTGACGTCAATATTCCAAGCTTTTGTTACATGATTAATGCAATCCTTAAGTGTAATATGAATCCTGTTTTTCGTTTGCATCTATGCACTTTAGTGCGCCTTACGACTCTGCTACGATGTCATATTCGGTGGAAAAAGAACTACATGATGTACAAAAAGGGATTTCCCGAATAAAAAAAATAGTTCAACACAAACAAGCAAGTTACTTCGAGTTATAGAATTCAAATGAAATATGTATTTTCGTTTGAGTTATGGAGAACTTCGAGTTGAAGAAGTTCGAGTTACGACAGGAGAATTGTAAGTTATTTACTCTCTTAACGCTACTGCCAATCGAATTAGTTCGAGTTAAAGAAAATTCGACTTATAGACGTACGAGTTATGGGAGTTTAGCTAGGGTTGTTGTGATGGGAAAAGAGAGGACCTTTTTTTTTTTTGTTAGTATGTAATTTGCTTGGAAAAATTTCCTACATTTTAGGAAACTTGGGTGTTCAAGACAAAAAAGTACATTCGACCTCTAAAAATTACATTTCAAGCCTCGAGTCAGTATATTTTCACAGAACCCAAATGCCATCACTGGTTGGTGCACGTAACAGAACTTGTGCAATATCTTGAAAGTTTCAAGTAAGAATTGGACCACTTTGGGAATCCATGATTTAGACAAAGAAAGTTCAATAGAATATTTCATCGAAGGTATTCCTGGTTCCAAGTACAACAAAACTATACTGTACCAGGCCAGAACTCAGGGGAAAAGAAAAACTGAAGGTTTATAAAAAGATTCGCAGCAATACTTCGTTCATCAGCCAAGCCATTTATCGAAAGAAGGTGTTACAAGTGTGGCGATCCCAACCATCTTGCAAGAGATTGCAAAAAACCCGGTCTTAAATGTTTTGAGCGTTTGAAATCTAGACCCCGCGCTAATGAATAAAATTCACGAGCGGAGATAAAGTTCGAGGAGGGACAGCTCAACACAATGACAAAAAATTCATCGAAAGTCGACAACATTATTCAACTTATTTACCAGACGTACAAAGTTATTACTCTAAACGACTCTGATTTTGGGGCTTTAATCGATCCATGTATATGGTAAAATGGTTTATTTGAATAACGAAATTTATTTGGTGACGAGATTTATTTTTTACTTTACATTTTTATTTGACTAATTTTTTTTTTTTTTTTTACCTCATTTCTTTTTATTGAATCTTCTCTTTAGAGACTAACAATAAGTTTTAAAATCTTATACTAAGTAACATTATTATAGATTAATATTATGTATAATTAATATATAATTTAATAAAGAACTCGTCTCCAGAAACAAAAAGTTGGCAGGGACTTATCCTTTTTGTATAGTGGTGGTAGCCGAGAACTAGGTCTCTTGTTGCTGCACTCTCCAATTCATCGGACAGCGGCTGAGACGAACTAGGTCTTGTTTACGCGTCCTCATCGGAAGAGGAGCTGGCTGCGATGAGTTGCCGAGGTCGGATTGTATTAGAGGACTGTGCCCGAGACGAACAAGGTCCCGGTACAGAGTCCTCGTCTGCTTCACGATGATTGCACGATGATGTTAGAGCTGATAAGTTCGGTTCGGTGCTGTGCAGTATGCACAACTTCCATAGAAGGACGATCCTTTCTATTCAGTCTGGAGTGATTCTCTATTTTTATTAAATTACGAGCCAATGGGTTATGATGATGCATCAACCTTATGGCGTAAGTTTGTTTATTTTTATTTATTTCATCTTTTACCAATGGGATGCATAGATCTCGGTGAATATTTTCATTCCTTATGTACCATGGTGCACCTGTAATTATTCTTAATATTTTAGACTGAGCCCTTTGTATTAGTTCTATGTTTGAAGAGCTGGCGTTACCCCAAAGTTGGACACCATATAAAAATTGGCTTAAAAATTGTTTTATATAAAAGGATTTTATATTCAAGCTTCAAAGGAGAACGATGATTAATTAGCCAGTGAAAACAGCAGGTTTTTAACTTTAACTGAGTTTTTTTGGCTTCAATATGCCTACGCCATTTTAGTCGTCGATTAAATTGAATACCTAGATATGTTACAATTTCGCTTTGTGGGACTGAAGTATTATTTAGAATAGTTGGAGGGAATTCGCCACGCCTAAGGGTAAAACTAACTCGCTTACATTTTTGCTCATTTATTTTTATGCGCCACATCGACAACCATTCTTCTATTGATTTTAAATTAAGCTGGAGCTTTCGAGAAGCTTCTAATGGGCAACGGTTACAACTTAAAACTGCAGTATCATCTGCAAATGTTAAGATGGTCGTGTTAGCATTAATTGGTAAGTCTGAAGTATACAATACATATAGAAACGGTCCTAGTACGCTACCTTGAGGGACACCTGCTCTTACATTGAAAAGAGTTGAAATAAAATCTCTGTATTATTTTAAAGATCCTGCTTTCGAGGTAAGAAGTAAATGTTTTGTGAACATTGAGAGGCAATAAGTGTTTAATTTTATTGATAAGGCCTTCGTGCCATACTTTATCGAACGCCTGTGCGACATCGAGAAATATTGCTGTGTATTCACTGCGCTCATAAGCCTTTCTTATTTCATTTGTAATCCTATTAACCTGTTCGATTGTATAATATTAAAAATTGAACAATACCGCGATCTCTTTTTCAATTAAATTAAAAAGAAACACCTTAAAATTGAGGTCGCAAATTTGTTGTTTTTTGTTTTTTAAATTTGCGATCTCAATTTTAAGGTGTTTCTTTTTAATTTAACTGTGCCGTGTTGTTTTCGGAAGCCGAATTAGTGAGGCGGAAATAAATTGTTATCGGTAACATAAGGAATTAATTTTGCTAGAATTAATTTCTCAAATAATTTTGACAAGCAAGGTAAAAGACTTATGGGTCTGTACGATTATGGTAATGTACGATCTTTCCCAAGTTTTGGTATCATGGTTATCAAAGAGTTTTTCCATTCTTTTGGGTAATATCCGTAATGAATTATAGCATTAAAAAGTCGGGTCAAAAAGATAATGCCTGAATAACGCAATTCCTTAATCATTTTGGGACACATTTCTTGAATTAAACTGACTAAGTTGCTGCTGTGGAAACTCATTGGGATAGTATCGTTATTTATTGGAAGTTGGGGAGGCATGAAACCTTGAATGTTCGTATTTGGTTGAAAAACTGTAGCCTCAGCTTTTTCATCATCACTTCGAGCCCAATTTCCGTGAGAGTACCTAATCGGTGATTCATTTTCAGTGGGGGCTCTTATTTTTTTGCTGGCTTTCCACAAGGATTTTTTCATATTAGCATTGGGAGCGAGTTTCGAGGCATACTTTTGCTGCTCCAAATCTTCTTCGTTTTTTAACGCAGACCTAAGTTTATGTGTAGCAATTTTTAGGATTGCTTTAGAAGCTGGGGATCTGCCACTCTCGCCTTAACCTACGCATTTCGGCTTCGAGTATTTCGATTTCACTGTTAGTAAGGAAACGGCTTTTTGTGTTTTTCACAGCCTGATCAGAAGTTGAGTGCTCTGCTGCTGAATACAGTATTGAGTTAAAAACAGCAACAGCATCGTCAATATCCTCGTTGTGTTCTATTGAATAGTTTGGGTGGATATGTGAGCTTATGTATTTTTTGTACTTAAGCCAATTGGTCTTATGTCATCTTAGTCTCATAGGGGGCTTAAGATCAACTGATTTTTCTAGAAGGCAAAAAATTATTGGAGAATGATCAGAAGAGAGCTCATACTTTGTCTCGGCTGCTAATAAGGATCTATCGATACATCTTGTGATAGCGAAATCAATGAGGTCTGCGATTTTCCTTCGATCGGCTGGCCAATATGTTGGTTGACCAGATGAAGCATAATCGAACGTGGTGCGAAGTCTCATTAACATGTTATATTACTGTTTGCCTTTGGGGTTTATAAGACGAGATCCCCAGTATGTATGTTTGGAGTTATAGTCTCCAGCAGCTAAGAATCTAATTTCCAAGGAATCGAAAAATTCTTTGAATTTTTTCTCACTGATCGCGAATCGAGGTGGACAATAGACTGCCGAAACATAAAGTTTTTTTGGAATGGTTTTGTAGGAAAATAGAGGTAGCATGGAGATAATTGTCTGAAAATTGTTCTAAGTAGTAGTGTTTAAGGCGATTTCGAAATAAAATTCCTGTGCCCCCGTGAGCTTTACCATCAGGATGATTGGTTTTGTAAAATTTATATCCTGGAATATGAAATTTTTGCCAGTTAGATGAGTCTCTGAAATAAGCATTAAGTCAATATTTCCTTGAGTTAAATAATAAAAATTTCATTTTTATTTTGGCTGATGCCGTTTGCATTCCAAACACAAATTTTTAGCTTATTTATTTTTGCGCAATCAAAATTTCAATTAATTGGTTTTGCGTTTTAACTAGATCTTGTAGAGTATTGCATTGAAATCATAAATTGATTCAAGGTTTGAGTTAAGCTTGTGATTTGTTTTACCAAGCTACTTTGTTGAGAATTTGTTGCTCCTGATTTGAGCGCACTTGCATATGAAATAGTTGGATTTACTGGATATGCTTTGCTTTGTTGCTGGACAAAGTTATGGGTTGCAAATATATTTTGATTTGGGTTTCGGTTTACTTGCCTTTTTTCAGAGATCTTATCTTTGAGCTCTTTATAAATGGGACAACCCCTGTAGTTAGCAGTGTGATCCCCTTGACAGTTAGCGCACTTTTTTAAATTAATATCTTTTTTCAACTTGTTAATGCATTTAGAAATGTGGTGAAGTTCTCCACAAGCAACACATACAGGTTGGAGGGTACAGTAAGCTTTTGTGAGCCCATACTCTCTCTTGGCAGTTAGTGCACTGTACCGGACCGTTCCGTTTATGGGGTTCCTCTACTACCACACGACGGTGAAGCAAGAATTCAAGTTTATAAATAGGGTGAACCTCATTCTTTTTTAATTTAGTTGCAGAGTTCGTAGAGCACTCACAATACGCTTTTGCTCATTTTACTTATCTTTCTTTATTTATCTTTTCATTTTAAAAACTCAAGAGCGCAAGCAAATCAGCATTCACTCTATTAGAACTCCTCGTTTGTTTTCATCACTCGTTTATTTCTTCGCTGATAAATAATAAACGAGCGAACATCGTTTTGATGCGTCTCGTTTTATTTTCATCCCTTGCGAGTTTATCAATTGATAAACTCATTTTGAGATGATGTGAAAAGTGAGGAGCACAATTCTTATCGCTCGTGCGTATTCAAATGATAAATTCATTTGACGTTTTTTCTATTTCATGCAAAATGTTTGTAGTAATGGAAATTAATATTTTACCTTTTAATATGTTTATGTATGAATGTGCAAATGTATATGAAAATACTTTTAAGCATTAAACCAACTCAATATTTTTTTTTTAAGATATTCAGGGATTTATTAATATTTTGAAAACCTGCCCATTATTAAATTAGAAAAACAACACTCTACTTTCATTTCAATTCAACTGAAAATAAATGTAACACTTTGACTTAGAAGTGCAAGTAAAATAAAATTTACCGTTAGAGTAAAAAGAAACAGTAAAAAAAAATTGAGCGAGCGATAAGAGTTTTTCAAATTTTTTTTCACGAGCACCTAGCGCAGATTTGTTGTTGTTGAATTGAATTCATCATTGCAAAAATGTATGAGTGAGCAGTATGGGCGAGTAAAAAAAAATATGTATCCCTCATTGAGTTTTTGTGAAGATCATATTCATTGAGCGATAAATATGAAAAAGAAAAAGTAATAGTATGTTCGCTCAAGATATTAAACGAATGAGCGCTCCTTATTTTGTGCTCATAAATGAGGAAATCAAAATTGAATACTCTTGAATTGAATTGTATTGAGGATGAGGAGTGAAATATTTCTCCTCAATGATGAGTATTTACGAACTCTGCTATATTTATTACTGCTTTAGCGCTGAAATTTTTCAGCTCCAAAGCTTCTTTGATTTCAGCAGGGTCAACAGTGGATGGACAATTTCCTTAATAACAACAGTAATACCATTGCTGCTTTTAAGCTGGTATGTATAATAAGATTTTTTACTGTCGTTAAAGTTTTTTGCAACAGTGCGGAAATATTCCTCACTTTTAACTTGAATCTTCGTTTCATGAAGATTACCTCTAGTTAGGGGGACAATGAAAAAGGTATCTTTCCCTATAAGCTGTGTTAGCTTTGTTACCAAAGCATTTGAACTTCGCTCACGCAAATAAATTGGAGGCAGTTTAAAAGTTTTGGGTGGTTCACTAGCGTTGTTTTCGTTAAGTTCGCTTAACGCTGCAAATCGATTGCTAGATAAAATATTTGAAGGTGTTGTTAATTTATTAGTTTTGTTTAATTTTGACATTCCTATATTCCCTTTTTGAGGGCTGAGCTTTCTCTTTGAGTTCAAAGTTATATAACGATATATACCTGTTTGAACTTTTTTATTTTCTTCGATTGCTCGTGCTTTAGGAATAGCGCCGGTAAAAGTTGGTTGTAATGTTGAGACATTCATGGCAGGAGAGCTAATTTTTCCAACTTCTTGCCTTTTTTGTTGCTGCTGTTCTTGTAGCTGTAGCGACTGCTGTTGTTGTTGTAAAATCTGTTGTTGTTGTGGGAACTGTTGATTTTGTAGCAACTGTTGTTGTTTCTGTGGTAGTGGTCCTTGGCTCCATCCGAATGGAGGGGAGCGGCCCAAAGTCATTCTGCTTGTTTGCTATTTTAGCACCACAGAATCAGCTAACTTTCAGCTTTTCTGCCAAGCAGTCTCCGCGGACGATAAGTTTCGTAAACCTTCGCTTAAACTTTATATTAATTACCGAAATTAAAATTACAAAATTTTCTTCGCGAAAAGAACTGTCGCCACTTACAGTGTTGCCGAACGTCTTGACTAATAAAATTGAATTAAAAACTTTTTGACAATATATTAATTTAAAAATAAAAATTTGAAAAAAATTTTTTAAAAGAAACCAGATACAACTAATATTTTTAAGTAAATTTGGGCAACTGTTTTTTATGTAGTGTAACTGCAAGACAGTAACTATAGGAGTGTAAATGTGGGATACTAAATTATTCCCCCTCCTCATAGAATTTAATGGCATTCTTAACGAGATCGAAGTGTAGTTTTGTTTGGAGGGGAGAGTGTTTGTGTATTTTTGTCGAAGTTGATTGTAATTGTAGTATTGTTTCTTATTATCTTAAAGAATTTTGGTGATTTTTCGATGACTTTGAATGGTCCATCCTATGGGTGTTGTACTGAATGATTTAACCCTTATGAGTACAGTTAAAAATTCTAACGTCAAAGCGCAAGTCGGGCCTCCGAAGCCCGGCATTGGCAGTGAAGAAAAAAGTGGAGAAGTTATTATGAATTTTCTTTCTGCACACTCCGTAAAATTAACAAAATTTTAATTTTTACATTGAAAATTACATAAAAAAATTACACATCAAATTGTTTTTTCACATGAACTGGAAATAAAAATTATTATTCATCATCGGATTCATTCAGCAACGTCCTCTAAACGGTACAAGCTGCTCGTCAACCGTGAGGTTTTCTCCGGGTGAGTAATATTTGTTCAAGTTATGGACAACACATCCCTGATAGGTGCAAATTTGTCGTGTGATCGTCGTACGTTGCGTGTGTCCTTGTCGTCGAATCTTATGTGACGAAGAATAGAAGAGAATTGTTTCAAGCCCAGTGTGGCTGTGAAAATGGGTAGACCGCTCAAATGTCCAAAAAACTCGCGGAAATTTTTTTTGCTTGATCGATCAACAACTGCAGCTATCAAAAATCCCTTCATTTCCACGCAATCAATATCTTTCCACTTCCTGTCATGCTTTTTCGCTTCGACATTAGTGTATCGCACGATAATGTCAATTATTTCTTCGTCAAATATTAAATCAATCCAATGCACTTTCCAAATGTTTACCAGGTGGCAGCAAAACTTTATTCAATTGAACACGTGAATAACGAGTTATTCAGAGAATCACGTCGTGCGTCGATTGGCGATGAACTCCATTCCGTTTTATCTCGTCCAATAAATGTGACACGATCATCATCGACATTTATTTCTTCTCCTGCGTCATCACTCGATTCTTCAGATTCTTTTTCATAGTCTGCTGCAGCAGATTCATCGTCAGAAGCAATGCCAACATCATCCTCCTCTTCGCTTCGGCAACCAGAACCAAAAATTTTAACAAAACGTTTGTATAATTAAATAAAAAAATACACGCATAAAAGTAACAGGCAGGGTGTGTCATACCATGCCACATTCTCGCCGGGTTAAAAATGTATGCAAAACCTATTTCGTAAGTAAAATATAATTATCTTAGCAAATGCAAAGAATATAAACAACTATGAAATCACATTGACATTGCCACAGACACCGTGCCTCCGAGGCCCGTCTTGCGTCTTTGTGTATGTAAAAAATGCAGAGCACCCTTATGAATGAAATCTCTTAAATCCTTTACTTTTGCATATACACCTGTCCCCCGTTTTACCCGGGAGATACGTTCCTCAGAAAACCGTGTAACTCGAAATTGAAAATATTTGTATAAAAACCGTGTAAAAGGAAAAAAGTCTCAAATGTACTTATTCAGCATAAACTAAAAGAAACACACATAGAAAAACATAAAATAACTATTTTATTCATAGAAAAACATACATTTAACCTCGAAAGTTATATTCAAAATTATGTCTGTTCGAAGCAGCAATAAAATTTTGTAGTTTTTAATCAAATTTAATTTATGTAATATGAAATCATGGCAACTCTAAAGTCTATGAACATTTTATAACAGCACTTAAAGCTTTCTCATCAGCCTATTTTTCTAACATGTAATTTGAAGTTAGTCAGTCTTTAATTTTGAATCTAACGAGACACATTGTCTACTATTAAAATAAGTTGTTAAAGAAAAAACCATACGCGTTTTGATTTTGCTAAAATGAAAATTACTGGTAGCAAAAAAGCTTGCTATCGACAAATCCATTGGTGACCCCGACGTGATCGCGCTCCGTATTCTTGTGATCGCGTATTTTTTTGATTTTCGCGTACTTAAATTTAAAGACACTTAGTTTTTTCGTTTCTTGGACTTCAACTTGTCATCGTTTAAATTTGGTCAAATTCGTGACAGCCATAACAAAATCAATCGTTCGCTTAAAATTTCGTTTTTTGGACTTCAACTTGTCATCGTTTAAATTTGGTCAAATTCGTGACAGCCATAACAAAATCAATCGTTCGCTTAAATTTTCGTTTTTTGGACTCAAACTTTGGAAAAATTAGTGGTATTCACTCATCAAATAGTACAAATTCGGTTTGATTTTTCGTTGGTTATCTTGTTATTTTGCCTATCGGTACTGTACCATTAAATTTCGCATTTACGTCACTCAAAAGGCATATATCGATTTATGTACATAGACTCCGCTAGCAAACCCCGTTTCGCATAACGTAAAACAAATACAATAAAATTGTATACATAAAGAATTCGCAAGTGTACTCTCTTCGCTCTCGCATTGTAGCTCTAGCAACACAATAGACAGCATTCGGCTAGCACTCATCCTATAATAATTGGAACAATTGATTTGATATTTTTACATGATTGGCAACGCCATTTTTGAAGTTTCTCGTTTTTCGTATCGGTTTCTTGTCTTGCCATATTCATTCAACATTCGGCTGACACCTGTCATCAATTTAAATAAATTTGCACAATTTCCGATTTGCTGATATTTGCATTCTTGTTTTAATCGTGTTACTGAATTTGAATAAAAGAGATAGTGGTTTCACTTTGAAAATGTCGTTTTACAAAAGGAAAAGTTCGGCTATCATTAATCAAATAAACGAACTTAAGTCCGAATTTGTTGATTCGTTTTTTCAACAGGCTGATGAAAGCGAACTTCTCGTCAGACTAGAGCAAATTGAAAAAATACAAAAAGATTTCGAGGAAGTACAAACTAACCTTGAAAAAGAAGACTTAGATGAAATCAATTCGAACGCTCGTGCTCAGTTTGATATATCCTTTATGGAAGTTAAAGCAACAATTAAAAGACATTTAAAGCAGCATCAAGGCTGTGGTCCCGCACATTCGTCAACGGTCATCAACAGACAGCTTCAGCATGACGAAGCCCCTACATCAGTCATCATAGCACCACCGAAAACTCGTTTACCGCACTTGCAGTTGCCAACATTTAGCGGTGTTTATACAGAATGGTCAGGTTACATCGGCATGTTCCAGTCTATCATCGGAGGTGATCCCGAATTGACAAATATAGAAAAGTTTCAACATCTACGCTTGAGTTTGAGAGACTCTGCGTTAGAAGCAATCAGTTCGCTTGATTTGACAAACGAAAATTATGACAGGGCTCTTGAAATTTTAATTAAAAGGTTTGATAATAAACGCATTAACTTTCAGGCACACATACGCGACATATTTGGGCTGAAGAGTGTTGTTAGTGGATCAGTGGCAAGTCTTCGAGAATTGAGCGATAAGATCAACGCACATATGCGCGCGCTATCTACCGCAGGTACAAAGGAGCAAATAGGCGACTGTCTGCTAATTCATCTCATTGGTAGCAAACTCGATATAGCTTCGCAACGCAAATGGGAGGAAGAAACACCAATTGATCAGCTTCCTTCATGGGCCGCAATGTCAAAATTTCTTGAAAGAAGATGCCAAACAATGGAGAATGTGGATGCTATGGTAACCCGATCGCATAGCAAACAGGTGACAAACAACAAGTATCATATAACTAACAACAATAGAAAGGTTTTCGTTGTTTCTAATTCGAAAGCATTAACTAAATGCATACTTTGTTCCTCAATTGAACATATGATTTACAATTGTCCTCGTTTTATTGATTCGTCACCCTCTCTGCGTTTAAAAGAAGCAAAGCGGCTTCAACTTTGTTTGAATTGCTTAAGGGCTGGGCACTTTTAAAAGATTGTCGTTCGCGTAGCTGTCACTACTGTGATTCTAAGCACCATACTATATTGCACCTTACGCCTTCCACTGATCCAAACTCAATTCAGTACAATCTTATGAAGCAAACAAAAATAGTGTGACCAGTGAAAATAGCCCTCAACGTCAATCAGTTTTAGTGTCTCGATCGCTCACCAAAACTCATCAAAATCTAATTTCTACTTCGGATGATTTCGTACTCCTTGCAACAGCGCTTATTTTTGTAAAAAATCGAACTGGCATGCTCATACCATGTCGAGCAATTTTAGATTCTGCATCTCAATTGAATTTTGTATCTTCTCGTTTCGCAAATCAACTGCAGCTCAAACCAAATAAAACTTCAACTTTGATTTCTGGTATTGGCGAATCAGGTTTTGTTGCAGATAGCATAGTCGGACTTCAATTTCAATCACAATTTGGTGATTTTTCTGCAAGAATGTCTGCCGTAATTATTCCTACTATAACTGACTGTCAGCCTAATGTCAACTTGGACATTTCTGATTGGAAAATCCCTTCAAATCTGCAACTCGCAGATCCGTCATTTCATAAAACGCAACGCATAGACGTTTTGATTGGCGCAGGGCTCTTTTTTGATTTGATGTGCATTGGACAGTTCCGAGTAGGAGAAAATCTGCCTCTAATGCAGAAAACAAAAATTGGTTGGATTGTATCTGGCAGTGGCCAATATTATATTAGAAAAAAGACCACACTCATTGCGGCTAGTAAGGCTGTGGCAAATAATTTTGATTTGCAATTGGACGAGCTTGTTAGATCATTTTGGGAGGTCGAAAATTGTTTAGAGCCACTTCGAAAATGCACACAGGATGAAATTGATTGCGAAAACCATTTCAAAGAAAACTACAGACGTTTATCATCCGGCGCATACTCAGTTCGTTTACCAATAAAAATAGATCTCAGCCTGCTTGGCGACTCGTACCAATCTGCACTTCATCGTTTTTACAATTTGGAGAAAAGGCTCCAACGCAATCCTCAGCTTAAGGCTCAATATTCACAGTTTTTAAAGGAATATTTAACCCTTAATCATATGTCTTTGGTCGATTTAGAAAATTCAAATCAAAAAATGTATTTTTTGCCGCATCACTGCGTTTTGAAAGAAAGTAGCACGTCTACCAAGTTACGCGTCGTTTTTGATGGGTCAGCTACATCAACGACTGGACTCTCGTTGAATGACTTATTGTATGCTGGTCCTACCATCCAACCTAAGCTGTTTCATATTTTGCTACGTTTTAGAACCTTCAAATTTGCAATAACTGCTGACATCTGCAAAATGTATCGGTGCGTACGAGTTGAATTTCCAGACAATTACCTTCAATGTATTCTGTGGCGTGAACACCCTGAGGATAGTATTAGGGCATACAAACTTAATACAGTCACATAGGGAACCAAACCAGCAGCATTTTTAGCAATCCGCTCCATGCACCAGTTAGCAATTGATGAAGAAGCTAATTTTCCACTAGGTTCTAAAATTGTGCGCCGCGATTTCTATGTGGATGACATGATCACAGGTGGTAACACAATAGATGAGGTAGCAAATATAATGCAAGAAACTTTGCACTTACTTGGCAAAGGCCATTATAAGTTGCGTAAATGGTGCTCAAATGATTTGAACGTGTTAGTCGACGTACCTGATACTGAAAGGGAAACATTTTTGGCCTTTCATGATGGAACAGATGTTACCAAAACTCTCGGTTTAATTTGGGAACCCAAAACCGATAAATTTTTATTTTCGTTTAAACCACAATCTGACTTGAAGATCGTTACTAGCGCTCGATTTTATGATCCACTGGGATTGATCGGACCAGTTATCGCAAAATCAAAAATATTTCTACAGAACCTATGGAAACAAAGGATGGATTGGGATGAAAGTTTGCCTCAGGAAATGCATACTGCTTGGACTAATTTGATGTCAGAATTTGAAGAAGTTGACGATGCTTGGTTTCCACGACTGGTTATTGTTCCTGAGGCCACTTTTCAAATGCACGCATTTTGTGATGCAAGTATATCTGCTTATGGAGCTTGTGTGTACTTACGGTCTGAGCTTAAAGGAAAAATTGAAACAAACTTGCTTTGCTCTAAATCGCGCCTAGCACCGTTAAAAACTTTAACAATTCCAAAGCTGGAGCTCTCAGCAGCCACTTTACTGTCAGAACTTGTGCATTCGATTTCGAAGCTAAATATCTTTGCAGGTGATTTCCATTGCTGGACGATTTCGTCTATAGTATTATCGTGGCTGAGTCAAGAGTCATCAAACTTTAACGTTTTTGTAGCCAATCGTATCGCAACTGTACAGCAACATACAGCAAACATGACTTGGCATCATGTTCCTACTTTGCTAAATCCTGCAGATATGTTATCAAGAGGAGTTTCTCCATGTGAATTGTTTCATTCAAAGTTGTGGAAATGCGGACCTGATTTTCTTTTACTTAGCCCTCGCCACTGGCCGCCCCTTCCTAATTTGTGTCAGGAGTTGCCAGAAAGGCGGAAAAATGCTTTGTTAACCTTTTCAAAAATCACTGATTTATCAATCGAATGTAAATTTATAAATTCATTTCAAAAAATGCAACGTGTATACGCTTACATTTACAAATTTGGTACCAAAGTTGGTAAAAGGGTTCAGCCTCTCACTTCGGAAGGTTTAAAATGTGGTACTCAATTACTGATTCGTATGGTACAGCGGACGCATTTCGCCATAGAATGCAAGCTATTGAATAACAACAAAATCATCACTTCGTCATCAAACATATACTCACTTTTACCATTTATTGATCAATTTGGGCTTTTACGTGTAGGCGGAAGGCTTGAAAAGTCTTCACTTGATTTTGAATCGCGTCACCCAATTATTTTGCCTAAAAATCACCCGCTTACTTGCGCTATAATTGAGTATTATCACAAAAAACTTCTTCATGCAGGGCCACAATCATTACTTGGATCAATTCGACTTAAATATTGGCCAGTTGGAGGGCGCAAAACTGTTTGTCGCGTGGTTAATAAATGCGTGAGATGTTTTCATGTTAGACCGAAAATTGCCGAGCACGTAATGGGACAATTACCATCGGAACGAGTTCAGTCCAGTCGTACATTTTTGATAACTGGTATTGATTTTTGCGGACCTTTCTTCTATCGGCCTGATACTCGCAATAAAGGACCTATAAAATCTTATATATGTTTGTTCATCTGCTTTGCCACAAAGGCTACCCATTTGGAATTGGTCAAGGACCTATCGACGTCGTCGTTTTTAGCTGCACTTACTAGGTTCACTTGTACTCGTGGGAAACCCAAAGTAATTTGGTCAGACAACGCAACTAATTTCGTAGGTGCTAACAATGAATTGTCTGAATTGGCGAAACTATTTTCAAATGAGTCGCATCAGGATGCCGTGAAGCAACAATGTCTCAGCGACGGCTTTGACTGGAAATTTATTCCCCCTCGTTCGCCCCATTTTGGCGGGCTCTGGGGGTCCTCAATTAAGGCAGTAAAGTATCATTTATACCGCACGATGGGATCTGCTTTGTTGTCATTTAAGGAACTCAGAACTTTAACATGTCAAATTTCGGCAATTATTAATTCTCATCCCATTTGTCCACTTACAGAGCATCCTGACGATCTTGAAATTTTGACTCCTGCACACTTTCTAATTGGTGCACCTTTGACAGCAGTTGTAGAACCAGATGTTACGAGCCTCAATGTGAATACTCTTGGGCGCTGGCAGCGTGTTTGCTACTTACAACAGACCTTTTGGCGAAAATGGAGCTCTGAATATCTAAGTCTTCTACAACAGCGCAGCAAATGGCAATCGTCAACTGAAAACATTCAAGCTGGTACAATGGTTTTGCTAAAGGATGAAAACTTGCCTCCTCTGAGGTGGCAGATGGCTAGAGTTGTTCAGTCAATTTCCGGCGAAGATGATGTCGTTCGTGTGGTCGTCTTGCGAACGAGCAGTGATATCGCTAAAAGAGCAGTCCGAAAAATCTGCGTACTACCAATCGACAATGATGCTGTTGGAAGATTGAACCTTCCAAAGGAGGGTGGATGTTCGAAGCAGCAATAAAATTTTGTAGTTTTTAATCAAATTTAATTTATGTAATATGAAATCATGGCAACTCTAAAGTCTATGAACTTTTTATAACAGCACTTAAAGCTTTCTCATCAGCCTATTTTTCTAACATGTAATTTGAAGTTAGTCAGTCTTTAGTTTTGAATCTAACGAGACACATTGTCTACTATTAAAATAAGTTGTTAAAGAAAAAACCATACGCGTTTTTATTTTGCTAAAATGAAAATTACTGGTAGCAAAAAAGCTTGCTATCGACAAATCCAATGTCTACTAACATTTTTTGCTGATTTAAAGATAATTGCTTAACTCCACTATTACAGATTTCAAAAATTTAGTTTACCTTGAATTTTAAATCGGTGTTAAAATTATTTATCTGCAATATTTTTCCAATTAAAAGAGAATAGTCTTAGCAATGTTTTGAGGATAAACTTTAAGATTTTAGACAGTGAAACTAAATTTAAAATATGTTTTCTGTAGTTCAGAATTTTAACTTAAAATAAAAATCACAATCACAGTCTATCACTTTGATAGCATTTTTCTCAAGAGCTATTTGACCAAAAAATTATTCGAAATGTCTTTCAATTTGCTATATCAAATACTATAAAATTTACTTTACAACAAAAAAATATTGATATATGTTCCTAATAATGTATTTGTGCATACAGAAAATCAGAGAAATCTTCTTTATTTGAGTTCTGGTACAAGTGTTTTATTTTTACAAATGTATATCATAATTATTCACAAAGGAATTGATTTAAATTGACTTGAAATAAGTGCGTGCGAAGCCAAAATTTTCAATTTGAGCAATATTATATTATATGTGAATATGAATTAATAAAAAAGAGATAAAAAAAAATTTTTGTAGTCGAATTTTTGATTTTAAAAACCGTGTAAGATCGAAAAAGTGTTAAACGAGTAGCGTGTAAAACGGGGGACAGGTGTATTTGGAATTGATTTACAAAAATTTCCATGGACAAGCCATGTTAACAAATATAATTTCTTTAAAATCAAAAATTGTTACTGGCCGGGCCTCCGAGGCCCAGCTTGCGCTCATAAGGGTTAAGTGGGGATTTTGATGTGAATTTTGCATTGAATACAGCGCTATCTTTGATTGAGTTTCTGAAAAATCCAAATTAAATTTAAAAAGGTGTGTTAACTGCACACATATTTTTTTATTTTGCTCATCAATATCTTTTTTTTTTTTTGTTTTGAGATTTGCTCCGGAGAAACTCCAGAGTTTTATGTAGTATATATCGAGCATATACATATCGGTCATTCTTTTATTAAACGCACACTTTGTATTTTTTGACGTTTTTGTACATTTTTTGAAACCAAATATCTCAAAAACTCTAGGAGATAGGATGAAAAATCATTTAATCATTTTTGTTTAGAAATACCATAATTTTATAAAAAAAAAATTTAAATAAATTTTTTTAAACATTAATTTTTTTAATTAAAAAAATTGTTCTCAAATTAATTTCAATATAACACCTTTTGTTTTTGATTTTTTTATATGTTATTCCTCAATCAATCGTAAGATTGCATGTGCTTTCATATCGAAATTCCCGCCATAACTTTGGAAACTACGATTTTTTTACTGATGATGCGCATCATATTTTTTCAACATAAAATTCGACATAAAATTTTTTTTTTTTGTAATGTTATTTTTAATCAATCCTAAGAATGAATCTGCATTCGAATCAAAATTCCCTCCATAGCTTTGGAAAATATGAGTTTTTCATAAAGGCGCGCATCAGTCTAATTGTATGAATTGTATCATATTTTCCAAAGTTATGTCGGGAGTTTCGTTTTGAATTCAGATACATTCTTAGGATTGATTGCAAATAACATTACAAAAAAAAACAAAAAAAAAAAAACAAAAATAAAAATTTATGTCGAATTTTATTTGAAAAAACATGCTGCATGCTTTCGATATGAGGGCACATGCATTCTTACGATTGATTGAGGAATAACATATAATAGGCTATTGACTATGTACTTTAATAAGGAACTAATTCGTTAAAGGTATTTTATTATCTTATATGTTCAATTGAACCCTAAAAATGATATAGCCAAAAGTGCTACTAAATCTGGCTTGGACTTTTCAGAACGGGTCGAATTTGTCCATTTTTTATATTTTTAATTATAACTCAGAAACCATACATTTTTTATAGAAACACACTGTAAGATTTATTGTAGGGAATTAAATTTCCTATCGAAATGACTTTTTATATTGGGATAAAAATTATTTTTTCAACAAAATAAGTTAAAAAAACTATTGAATAAAAACGGAAAAGTACAACTTTTTTTGAGTGTATTTAGGGGATTTTTTTGTTCTCAAAAAAGAAAAGTGACGTAATTTCCGTCAAAGTGAAGACTCACAAAAGTTTTTCGGATAAAAATTGACTGAAATACAGTAGAGCTAAGTTATCTACTTTTGTATGATTTTAGTAACACAGGACGACAAAAATATAAAAAATCCAAAACCAGAGACCAGATTTATCATATCCGAAGGACTTTGATGCGCTGAATCCGAATCCGTGCTCAGAATTTCTCCTTTACATACGTCAGGTTTTCGAGATATTCTAACCTAAAAGTGCAAAAAACACGGTTTTTGGCTATATTCTGCCCTTATTTGATGGCATAGTCACCTGACTTAAACGTGCTTGTAAATTTATGGACGATTTCGAAAAAAAATATATGAATACACAGCATTTCAAACAAAAACGACCTAAAAAGGCACTTAAAATCGAGTGGCGCTATAATTCGCTAGATACCAATAAAAAATTTGCAGCTTCGATGCAAAACCGTCTTTAAACTGTAGTTGATCAAAGAGGCTACCACACTACATATTTAAAATTACAAAATCGTTATTTTAAAAAATGTTTTTCAATTTAAACATGTCTACATGAAATAAGCTGTGACGTGAAATTTGGTAGTATACTATTTCGATTTTCTATTTTAAAAATTCCAGGTAATATTTTTTTACAATAAATAAACATTATTTTTAATCTATAATTTTTGTTCTTTCAAATGATATAATTTTTTTTCATATTCCACTTAGTTTCAAAGTTACAGAGCATTGAAGTTAAAAGTATGCACTGCATAAAATAAGCTGTATGTTAATAGAGCATATTAAAGCCTTAAAAACTTTAAACATTAAAGGTTTTTAGGAAATTTTGTAGCGTTTTTTTGTATTCATTACAAATTTTATAATTCTTACTTCAAACTTTCCACAATGATTCCACAATTGATTCGCAAGATCACGTGAAAAAATTTCACTAAGGCACAAAATATCAATAACATTTACATTGACAAAGAAATCAATGTAGTTTTTATTCTGTCTGATTGACAATTATATTGATATATTTTCATTTCTAGACTGAGAGTTAAGAGATTGAGATATTATGTCATAGTCTATGTTCACAGACAATTTATCAATTTTTTTTTCCATTCTTTGTGGAATGTTTGTTGGATTTTTTAACTATACTTCTATATCTGGACTTGTCCTTGATGTTAATGTTAGAGTTAGGAAGAATCGGAAAATTTTCCTCAAAATCCTTTCAAATTTGGAATCTATTACTATTGTTAGTGAGGTAAATTTCCACCTCTCGTCTCGACCATTTTTTAATCGTCGTGATTTTCTTGATTTCCACTTCCTTTGTCCAAACATCACATTTCAGTCTGTTGGAAGCCAGATTATCGCTACGTACGCACAAAATGCGCTGAAAAACACCACAGTCTGGCATGTAGACATTATCCTCATCGGATAAAAAAAGGGGAACATCCCTGATTACTCCAAAGGATTCCATAAAAGTTTTCGGGATAAAAGCCTTAATACCCCTATCCTTTAGACTCCTACCGGTTACAAACGCATTGACTAAATTTACTTCGCAAAAGTTTATTTTGTACAAAGAGACCCCAATGGCTCTGATTGTATTTATTCCCTTGAGATTTAAGATTCTAATCTTTTCCCACAAATATACAGTCGTGTTCGAAACAATAAGAACTTAGACAAAAATTTAAGTTGTCGTACAAAATTTTAATAATAATATTTTATAATATCGATTTTTACTAAACACATATTAAGGTTTTAAAAAATCTATCCCCATTTTTTTTAACGGCAATATTGTTGCATTAAGTCCAAAATGAGCTGTTCGAAAAAATAAGAACAAGGATAAAAATATACAATACTCAATTTTTATATTCTTTATTGAATTAAGGTCCGGCAATTGTGGCCACTTCATAACATTGATATTATGGGTCCGAAAGCACTCCTTTGCTTTCTCTAAGGTATAATTCGGGTCATCATCTTGCTGAAAGATCCCCCATTCGGCATTTCCTCTTCAGCGTTTGGCAACATTACGGCTTCTAGTATATTTTCAATATAGTAACTAGCATCCATAGTGCCAACTATCATAGTTAGAGGTCCGATGCCATTCCACGAAAAACATCCCCACTGCATCAGTTTGAGGCTTCCATGCTTAATAGCCTTAGTCGGAAACTTCACATCAAATTCTTGATTAGGAGGGCATTTTACGTATTATTTTTCTCTGGCGTGGTCGAATTGTACAACTTTTGTGCCATCCGTCCATAATATTTTGTGCCAAACGGACTGAGCTTCCTTCACAAATAATCTGGCAAACTGAAGTCTCCGTTACAATATATATATACATAAGTACATTTTAAAAGCAGTCATTAGGTAGTTCTCATAATAGTTTTTGCGATGAGTAGCGGTGTTACAGATCAAAAATTAAAAATAATTCATTTTAATAAAATTAATTACACTAGTTTACAGCCAAAATGAACTTTGAATGCCGTTATTCATTTGATATGTAAAATTGGCTGCTGATTCTGAAAATCACATTATTTTTTTTTCTTTCACGTCGTTTTCAAGATATCGGTCATTTTCGATTTTAGGACCAAAAAAAAAGTTGTAGTAAGTGACAAATATCTTAAGAACCAATAACTATATATAAACTTTTTATTTATTTATTTATTTAATTAAGTCTATGAACATAAAGATTCTTACAGACTAGAATAACATAATCTACATTAATTCAAAAAAAATTATTTAAAATATGCTTAACTACATTTTTGGTAGCCGAGAAGTCTATATCATTAACAGCATTAACTTCGTTAAACAATTTCATTGCTCTAAAAATAGGCGCATTTTCGGCATAATTTGTGCGAGGAGTTGCAAGATGAAAAGGAACTTGATTTCTTAGTGCTCTTGCTGGAACATTAAAATTAATTAGGCCTAGTAAATCAGGGCAATCCATTGAGTTAGAAACAATATCATGTAAAAATAGTAAAGACAAAATATTTCTTCTACTTTCTAAGGTTTTTAAACCAATCAAAAGGCATCGGGCATTATATGAGGGAGAACCATTTTCAAAGTTTAACGATCGCAACGCAAACTTCGTAAAGGATTTTTGCACCTTTTCAATCCTAAATTTATGTATTTCATAAAAAGGAAACCAAACATTTGACGCATATTCTAACCTTGATCTAACAAGGCTAGTGAACAAAACTTTTAGAATGTAAGGATCACTAAAAGAGGCACTATTACGCCTTATAAAAGCCAGCATAGCATATGCTTTTGGAATTACAAAGTCCAAATGGGCTCGAAAGGAAAAATTTGAATCAAATACTACTCCGAGATCCTTAAATTCAACAACAGACATAAGTGGAAAACTTGCAATATTATAAGAGGTTGAAAGAAAGATATTAGACTTAGAAAAAGACATATAAACACATTTGTTTAAATTAAGAGGAAGTAAATTATTAATAGACCAAAGATGAAGTTTATTTAAATCACATTGTAGGAGAGCAGAATCAGTCGCGTTTCTAATTTGCAAGAAAAGCTTCAGGTCATCAGCGTACAAAAGGCATTTACAATTCACAAATAGAGACGCAATATCATTGATAAAAATAATGAATAACAATGGCCCTAGAATGCTCCCTTGAGGAACACCAGAAACAGCAAGATAAGCATTAGATTTAGTGTTATCAAAAACTACAACACAAAAGCGATTTTGTAAATATGACTTAAGCCATTTCAAAAAACAGGAATGAAAACCCAAAGCTTCAAATTTTTTAATTAAAAGAGCATGTGATAACTTATCAAAAGCTTTTGAGAAATCAGTATATATCACATCCACCTGACATCCTTGCAAAAACGCCGATATGCAGTATTCACTAAATAAAACTAAATTAGAAATAGTTGAGCGGCCACTCATAAAACCATGTTGATAAGGAGAAACTATACTTTTAACAGCAAAGAATAGTTTATCCTTAACAATCGATTCAAAAAGTTTGGAAATTGTAGAGAGCTTGGATATAGGTCTGTAATTGGCAATGTTATTTTTACAACCAGATTTATACGTAGGTGTAATAAACGCTACTTTCCAACAATCCAAAAATACACCTGACGACAACGATTTATTAAAAATTACCATCAAAGGGTAAAGTAAATTTAATGCACAATTTTTAAAGAAAAAGCCACAAAAACCATCAGCATCAGGACGTGTGGATGGCTTAAGATTTTGAATACCCTTCCAAATATCATCCTGTGATAGGGACAAGTTACCAAAATCTATCACAGGTTGCACATTATCATTAACTAGAGGGATAGAGTTAATAGGTGGTTCAAAATTGGACTTAAAAAAGTCAACAAATAAATTAGCAATGGACAAAGGATCATTAGCAGATTCGGCCCCCAAAAACATTGAAGCAGGTATATTTGAGCAGCCCCTTTTAGATTTCACATAACGCCAAAAGGATTTAGGGTCAGACTTAATGTTGGATTCAAATTTTATAATATATTGCTTGTATAAGTATTTATCCAAAAAATTGAATTCTCTCATATAGTGCCTATATTTTAAAAAGTAACAATTTTGATTGGTAACAATAAATTTTTTGAAGAACTTAGAACGAAGATTTTTTAATTTCTTCAATCCTCGAGTGTGCCAAGGACATTTATAAAAATATGCTTTAACTTTCGGAACATAATTAATAAACTCGTTATGAATTAAAGTTATAAAAATGTTATAACAAGGCTCAGTTTTTAAAAGGTAAAATTCTTTTTCCCAATCAATTTGATTAAGAGCATTATTTAACAAATGAAAATTACATCTTTTAAAGTTAAAGTGGGAAACATCAAAATTAGATTCAACTGTATTAAACTTATAAAATGATATAGAGATGCATAATGGAACATGATGAATACTAATGGCTGATAACGGAAAAGGGGATTCGTAAACATTCCAATTGATATTACTACTAATAAACACTAAATCTAGTAGCCTATTGAGACAATTAAAACAGCTATTGATTTGCATAAGACCTAGATCTAAAAATTTATCTACAACATACATTTCAGTAGCACTAGATACTTTAGATGGTGTGAGATAACGATCAGCACTGACATCCGACCAAGTAACACCACAAAGATTGAAGTCACCAGCAACCATCAATTGATTTGCGTCAATAGAAAAATCAGCAACTATTGTAGAGATGTTGTTAAGATGCATTTTGTACAGTTCAACAGAACTATTTGGCGGCAGATAACACACTACTATGTAGAGAGATACCGATGAACCTCTAACTACTACACATAGTTGATCCAGTAACACGTTATTATTTGCAAGTGACACGTTAGAAGACAAAAACTCGCGTTTAACAGCAACTAACACACCACCACCACGATGACGACCAGTTGCAGTCACATCACGATCCTTCCGATACACATTATATATATGTGGATCAAAAAATTCCGCATTATTAAAGTTACAATTTAACCAAGTTTCCGTTAATATGATAACATCAAGTTCGCCATGAGACGTTGCAGCAAAAATATTTCCAGCTTTAGTCCTTATACCAGACACATTCTGATAGTAAACTTTAAGAGTATCATTATTCGGAGAAATATTCAAATCAAGTGCAGTATTCACTACTTTTTCTCTAATTGCTTTGCGGTTTTCTGAAAAAACTGAAAGTCCTTCACCCGTACATCAACAGGCCATAAAGATGGATCCACAATATATTTATAAAGGGATGATGAAACACCTAATTTAAAATTCACCCGTTTCATTGTTTCCAACGGGGTATCTTTTTTCACAAGTTTGTAGCAAGAGAGGCTTTGTTTCAAAATTTTTGTGTGTTTGGCAATATACTCAATGATATCAGAATCAGTAACAGATGATTTGAAAGAGCTAAGATGCACCCATCTCTTACGATCAATAACAGCAAGCTCAGTACTTGCGTTTTTCCCAACAACAGAAAAACGTTTTTTACGTTTTTTATTTTTAGCTTCTGTCCAGCTATCATTATCACACTCATGCAGAGAACTAGCATCTACTGTAACAGCAACAGAGGTATCATTGCCAAGCATAGGCGAAATAGCCGCAGCACCACAATACGAAGATATAGCAGCAGAATTGTTATTATTAACATTGGACTGTAAATTAACAGCATCTGAAGAGACACCAGTAGCAGTAACAACAGCAGCAACAGAAGACGGCAAAGCCATACTCAAAGAGCGACGAGAATGAACAGTTTTATTCTTGTTAGTGTTTTTAAAATTTTTAGCATTCGAACTAACTTTTGTCGACGCACCAGCAGCAGCAACAAAAGAGGGCGCAAGAGGCACACTCAAAGAGCGACGATGCAGAGCAACAGAATCATTTGCATTCAAAAGAACATTACAAGACAGTGGATCATCAGTATTAGTAAGATTCCCGTTACAGAAACTCTCAGAAAGAGAAACAGTTGGTAAAGAAAAAACTGTTGGAGACAAAGAACTCGCAACAACACTTGAAACACAGTTAGCAGCAGCACCCGCGCCAAAAGCATTATTGTTGCAATATGCGTTTTTAAGAGCCAACAACTCTGCAGAAAAACTTGAGACTTGTGAAGCAAACTCGTTCTCATAACTATTAAATTTTTCAAAAATGCTCTTTTTCACATCCAACAATTGCTCAGTCAAAGCTTTAATTTGCATCTCGACAACATAGGTCAATTTTTCCAACCCCAATTTATGCGCTTCCAAAAACGCTTCATGGCCTTTCACGATTTTTTCTGGAACACCAACACACTCCTTACAGGAATAGCTAAAATTTCGGTTTAATTTTAACAGCTTCAGATCGTACTCAGTGAGCGGACCCTCGCAACAGCTACGATGGAACACCTTTTTGCAATATCCACTGCACGGTACCAACTGCGTATCACCTCTAGCAAAGCTCCGGTTACATTTTCCGCAAAAATCATCCATTAGATCACAAAGAAAACCGAGGAAAAACAAAAATAAATGCAAATTTTTCGCGAGTAAACAAAAAACACGTCTACTCTTTACAAGAGAGAAAAAAGAGAATGAAATTAAATTTCCTATAAATAATGCCCACATTACTTTTTGGTTGGCTTGTTAGTTTCGGTGAAATAAATTGATTTCTACAAAAATATATTTTTTTTTCTACAAAAAATGAGAAAAAAGTTAAAATCAACTGCAAATTTATGAAAGAAAAAAAAATTGCAAAAATCATTTTATTTTTTTATATTATAGTTATTGACAGGCCGACAAAATTTGATCAAAATACATACCCAGTAACCGGACTATATATTTCCGTAGGTTTTCGATGCGCTGATTCCGAATCTGGTCGCAGAATTGCTCCATCACGTCAGGTTTTCGAGATATTCTAACCTAAAAGTGCAAAAAACACGGTTTTTGGCTATATTTGAGGTTAAGTTACATCGCGAATAAAATCGTTTTTTCCAAAACTGGTTGCGGCATCTGAAAGTATTACTCTTACCCTTCAAAACCCATTTTAAATTATGTCGATATCTCTTTTAATCACCGAAATATCATAAATTTAAATTTTCTATGTATCCTGCCATACTAGAGCTAATGTAGATCTGTATGTAGGCCTATGTAATAAATTTCAAGTTACGATATTTCGGAGACAAAAAAAGTTATTGATATAATCTAAAAAAAGATTTGAAGGGTAAGGGTAGTACTTTCAGATGCCGTAACTAATTTTGGAAAAAAAAAATTATTCGCGATGTAAAATAAGCGCAAATATAGCCAAAAACCGTGTTTTTTGCACTTTTAGGTTAGGATATCTCAAAAACCTGATGTGATGGAGCAATTCTGCGACCAGATTCGGAATCAGCGCATCGAAAACCTACGGAAATATATAATCTGGTTTCTGGGTATAATTTTTGTCGGCCTGTGTTATTTGTAAGCTAGTGTTATTAATTAATAATATCTCACCGCGTTTCTCATTACTTTACTCTAGAACTTCTCGTATTGAATAAAGTTTAATAAAAACAGTATTAAAAAGAGAGATTTTGGAACTCAACCTAACTAATGTGATGCGAGTCCTATAAAATACTTTTTTTTCTAGAATCTTACATCGGCGTTTTACGAGGACTGACTGTAATGAAAATATAATGAATAGCATTTTCAGCAAGCAAAATTAGCTCAGCATTCTTTTCACAAGCATAAAAGAGAATTCGACAGCGTAGCATATTGGATTTGAAGTTCATGTTGAAGGCTGCAGCATTCAGCATTTCAGAATTTCAGCAACAGTTTCGTTTGCCTTCTCGTTTCGTTTGCTTTGCTGACTGCAGTCAGCAATAAACGGCATGTTTAATTTTTTGCTAGACTTAGCTTTCAAACCCTGGTTATTTACAGGTTCCTCCTGACTAGGTTTAAACACGTCAACATAAGTCTGCGGTGTATTGGGCAAGTTGGTAAACATAATGTTATTTTAAAAATTCTGTTCGACTTGGCTTGGTGGATTTCGAATTATTTCGTTACGTAAGCACACTTTTGTAGTTAGCTGTGTGGTTACCGACGCAACTGTTGAATTTTTTTGCAGTATTTTTAATCCATAAACATGCGAAGAGCAAGAGTACAGTTTGTGCACTGAACAGGATCCACACTGTCATGGGGCTCTTTAACGGATATTCTGCGAACTTAATTTTTTTTTGCGATTTTCGGGTGTCTGATTCAAATTCCATGTTATAAATTAAATTGAATTGTAGTTCTTCGACTTAATTTTGTTTACGTTGGGTTGGGTTCTATGCCTTTTATTATGGTAAGTGTAGTAACTTTCTTCATTTTTATTCAGGTAACCGCCATTTGTTTTATAATTTTTCTCTATATCAGGGATGCACAAACTATGGCCTGCGGGCCAAATTGGTCTGAGCCTTTAAAAGTGGCCCGCCAGTTTATTTAATAAAACTGTCTCCGCATCAACAATTTTTATTATATCGGTCATTCTTTTATTAAACGCACACTTTGTATTTTTTGACGTTTTTGAATATTTTTTGAATCCAAATATCTCACAAACTATAGGAGATAGGATGAAAAACCATTTAATCATTTTTGTTTAGAAATACTGTAACTTTATAAAAAAAATTAAAAAAATTGAAATAAATTTGTTTAAACCTTTTTTTTTAATTAAAAAAATTTTTCTCAAAATATTTTCAATATAACACCTATTGTTTTTTTTTATTCCTCAATTGATCCTAGGAATGCATGTGCTTTCATATGGGCATTTCCATGGTGTCGAATGGGACAGTCGTACACTTTTAAAGTGGAATAAAAGTCAAAGTAAAACACTTTTTTTTTCTTTTGTTACTTAAAGGAATAGCCTTTTGGTTCCAAGATAAAGGCAATAAAAGAGCGATTCGAATGGGAGAAAAAATGGAAGTGTTTTTCATGGCCATTTATAGAAAAGCATATGTCAGCGAAACCTACCAACATTTTTTAACGCAACTAATTTTAAAATGTTATGGAATAATAGCACTTTTTATTAAATTTTGTTTAATTGAAAAATCTTTTTTATTTTTTTTCTTACAAAGTATAATATGATTCATGACGGGACATTCGAATGAGATATATTTTTCCATTACAATTTACTTGGTAAATTTTCATATATTTTTTGTATTTGAGACTTATATGGTAATTAAAAAACAAATTTAATATTAATCACTGTCGAATTAAATTAGTGAGATCAATTTTAATTAATTTAATTTAAATTTAAAACATTTTTCTTAAAAGAATATGAAACTTTTATTTTTACTGTTTAAACGTTTTTTCCTGTAAGGGGCGTGACATCGCGCCACTAAAAAAAATTTCTCTTATCAGGAATGAGCTTATCCCCATACCAAATTGGATTATAATTGGTGGAGCGACTCTGTAGCTGCGATTAACCTATTTTGGGCGGTACCACGCCTCCTTAAAGGACTTGGGGTCCCTTATAACCTTTTCTATGGTTCAATATATATATACAAACCAAATTTAATTAAAATATGTTTACTAGATTAGCTGTGAAAACGTATTTTCCTGTTAGGGGCGTGGCACCACCTACTATTGAGAAGAAAATTTTATTGGGCTTTACCTCTTTTTACAACTTTGCAAAAATAAAAGAATTTAAGCGATTATGTTGTGTCCTGGTAGTTAAATAGGGGTCTAACCGTTTTGCAACTGCCTAGATTACAAAAGTTTTACACTGACGATTGCGGATGGGACAAACTTCAAACAGCTCTAAAAATTTTAAATTTTATTTTTTTGCACTAGTTGTTTCTTTTTTTAATTGTATTCATAAAACTCTGTTTAAACAAAAATTTTGGCACATTTACTGCTGTTCTTGACCACGAAATGGGAAAAAATGATGTTTTTTGATGGCGGACTAGACATTAGAACATGAACTAAAGCAAATTAAAAATTTACAGTTAATAGAGATTGGTTTGATGTCTTCCATTTTTTTTAGCTAATTGTTGTTGGGAGAGAGATTTTTCGGAATGACTTTCATCATATATCATCTCTCTTATATATTTAAATATTTAAGACAAAATACTATTCAAAATTACAAAAAAGAGAAACTTCATTTGTGCAATTTTGAAGTCGGTTTGCTCACTGTTGTGAATGAATTCAAGTGTAAATTGTTTGAATTGACAAAATTTGAATATTTTTCTAAGATAATGTCAGATCATTACGTTTTTTTTAATAACTTTAAATTTGTTTGTCATGGTGTGTACCTTTTGGTGGAAATACCCATATCGAAATTCCCGCATTAACTTTGGAAACTACGAATTTTTTACTGATGACGCGCATGGTACGTTTTTAAACATAATTTTTTTTTTTGTAATGTTATTCGCAGTCAATCCTAAGAATGTATCTGCATTCAAAATGAAATTCCCGACATAACTTTTGTATATTCATACAATTAGACTGAAACGCGCCTTCATAAAAAGCTCATATTTTCCAAAGCTATAGCAAGAATTTTGAATTGAATGCAGATTCATTCTTAGGATTGATTGAAAATAACATTACAAAAAAAAAAAATTTTTTGTCGAATTTTATGTTGAAAAAACATGGTGCGCGTCATCTGTAAAAAATTCGTAGTTTCCAAAGTTATGGCGGGAATTTCGATATGAAAACGCATGCATTCTTAGGATTGATTGAGGAATAACATATAAAAAATAAAAAAAACAAAAGGTGTTATATTGAAAATATTTTGACAAAAATTTTTTTAATTAAAAAAATTGATGTTTTAACAAATTTATTTAAATTTTTTTAATTTTTTTATAAAGTTATAGTATTTTTAACAAAAATGATTAGATCGTTTTTCATCCTATCTCTTATAGTTTTTGAGATATTTCGTTTCAAAAAATGTTCAAAAACGTCAAAAAAAAACAAAGTGTGCGTTTATTAAAAGAATAGAGATGCCAACACTCAGGGTTTCACCCGGAGACTCAGGGTTTTGAGTATGATTTCCGGGTCTCCGGGTTAAAAGTCAATCTCTCCGGGTTTAATATCAAACAGAAAAATATTCATTTTTAGAATAAAAAATTACATAAAAATATACTTATAAATATACAATTGAAGCTTCGTTCTCAAATGCAAATGAACAATGAAAGCAAGCATGCAATCATACAATTTGCCTTCAGACGCTACGACTGGTAAGCCTAGTTTTGAAATTTAGCCCATAATTTTGGAAATAAGATAAATTTTCTGAATTTTTTACCAATAATATTCTTAAAAAATAAAAAATTAAGAAAAAACTATGCATATTGTACATAACTTTAAAACAAAATAATCAAGCATTCCTTTCATGCTAAAAAAGTAAAGGTTTTTAACACATTTTTTTGAAAAAGTTAACGTTTTGCTAGTAAAATAATTGGTCAAAATTCCAGAAAAATTTCAGGCCGTTAAATTATCTTTCTTAAAATCTATATTTTTGGTATCCACTCAGTGCTTCCCAAACTTATAACCAGTTTTACAAAAGCTATGTCAGCAACTTCCAATGGCCATAAATACTTATGTATTTCCGAAACAAAATCCGACATACATACATACGTATGAAGAGCTGAGATTCAAAACACGCCAAGTCCAAAAAATGAAAATGTGTGATATTGTAGGAGGGGACGGAAACAATTTTTATCTACAAGCCCACATACTCTAAATTGTAAAAAAAATTTTTCCTTTTACAAACTTTTGATTGCAAAAGTTTCTGATAAATTATTTTTATCAAAACCCGCCAAGTTCACGTTTCTGAAAATCAAAACCCGCCAAGTCCAATTTTTCATTAAAAATTCATAAATAAAAAAAAATTTCATATATACAAATTACTAGTTTTATTTTTCAAAATCCGCCAAGTCCCGAGGTTTCACTTTCAAAACCTGCCAAGTCCAGATTTTTAATTTCAAAACCCGCCATGTCCACATTTTTTGTTTCAAAACCCGCCAAGTCCAAACGTTTTTTTATAATAATCCTTTTAAATTAGGTCATAAAATGTAATGAAAAATCAGGATTTTAATAGCATTTGACAACTATTTCAATGGATCAATCAATCAGTGGTATACATTTTTTGCGTTTTTCTCCTTACGCAAAATATGGACTTGACGGGTTTTGAATCTCAGCTCTTCATATGTATTTATAAAAAATAACTATAAACATATACACAAGTTGACCGCAATCTGACGATGGTTTTCGATAGAACACGTCAAAATATATTAAAAATCTTAAATCGAGCGAGAAAACCAAATTTGGTAATAAATTCAAATATTTTAAAATATTCCATTTATATCTTGAAAATTCACTTATGCCTTATTTCTGTTTATATAGCATGGAGATAAAAACAGCGGTTGCAATAAAAAGAAAACCGAGAGAAAGACGAAGTGTTGAATTCAAAGAAATCTACTGTAAATATTAAATAATTTTACTTATGTTTTTAAAAAAACTTAAATGAAAACTTTAATAGAATTTCACCCACCCCCTCTAATTGAATCTCCGTGTCAGACATCGGTCCGTGTTGGCAACCCTATAAAAGATTGACCGATATACCTTTTAATATGTTTACTCTTTCTCTTTTCACCCTTTCACGGCAAGCGCGGAGGCAAGACGAAGAGCTTACAGTGTAATTGCAAAATAACAATGGTGAAAGAATATAGTTTATCGTCTACAACGTTACTTTGGCCCCCGGCATACTTTTTAATTTTTGTGGCCCCTCATCGAAAATAGTTTGTGCAGGCCTGATCTATATAATTCATATTTTTGTTTCGTTATTGTTACGTAAATATTAGGCATTACAGTAGTCCCCGCTTAATTGAATCACACTTAATTGAATTTCCCTCTTAATTGGTGTGCATACACCCTAAACTATATAAATTTTTTTAAGTAAAGGCATAAACCGCATAAGGTATTCGAACTACTCACGATTTGACATTTCTTCAAGTAAAAATTATTTGTGAACAACCTGTTTTGTCATAGGTAAGGTTAGTTTTGTCGCAAACTTCGCTATAACTTCCTTTTCCTATTGTCTGCGAAACATAAAAGACGTCCAAAGAATCTTTAGTGATCTACTAAAACAGAAAATTTTTATCAAATTTTGTAACAAATTTGATATTCTTCCTGCTTCACGCAATATGATGCCTATTAATTGGTTTTTTTTATATAAATATTGTCAGGTTGGGCGATATTATACTTATCAAGGAGCTGAATGCTTGACGCATGGCAAGTCATTTACTTAATCTTTGCAAATCTTCCAAGAACTCGCAGAGTTTAGCAAAATAGGCGCATACACCCTACTGGACAAAAACAATTACAACAATTTGCTACACCAAGAAATTCTTTTTCTCAGCTTTGCTTGACGACACATAGTATTGGCGTGGTATGCTAACCTTAGGTGCTGTACACGATCAGCGTTCAGTATAATCGAGATCAGCATCATACGTAGAGATCGGCGTTGGAAAAAAGTTGCGAGCAAAGAATACAAATTATGTGAAAGTAGAAAGAAACAATAATAATTCTAAAAAAAAGGTTACCCATAACGACATGGTAAAACCCCATAAGAACTGTGCAAAATTATTTAAAAGTGGTATAATAACAAGAATCGGACTAAAACTATATTAAAGTCGTACTAAAAACAATAAAAGTGATCACTTTGCAAAAAATAATTAATAAATTGCGTTAGAATTATATCAAAAAATGTTCTTTAAAGTTAAAAAATCATATAAAAATTCTTTAAAATGTTAACCCTAGCATGTTCGGCTACTTGTGAGGCGGTAAGTGAACCTGCTGGGCCTCGCGAGGCCCATATGCCATGGCCCACGTTTGTTGTTGTTGTTGTTTGGTGTGCCGCAGGTGGCTGCCATTGGTTATAGGTGTTGTGCATGGCTCTAGCTACGTGTATATATACATATTACATACAATTTATTACATAGGCCTACATACAGATCTACATTAATTCTAGTATGGCAGGATGCATAGGAAATTTAAATTTATGATATTTCGGTGATTAAAAGAGATATCGACAAAATTTAAAATGGGTTTTGAAGGGTAAAACTAATACTTTCAGGTGACGAAACTAATTTAGGAAAAACAATTTTATTCGCGATGTAAAATAACCTCAAATGTAGACAAAAACAGTGTTTTTTGCACTTTTAGGTTAGAATATCTCGAAAACCTGACGTTTAGGAAAAATTCTGAGCTCAGATTTGGATTCAGCGCATCAAAGTTCTTCGGATATGATATGTCTGGTCTCTGGTTTTGGACTTTTTTCTAGTTTTGTCGGCCTGTGTAATTGGCTGGCGGTGAACATTGTAAATCATTGTTCTATTTTCTATGTGAGCGGTCGTCAATTGTGACGTCAGATTGTGAGTAACACACGACGTTTGTCCGTTTTGCATGATGGTACGACCGCCTCGTAGATTATTATGGTGGATTTGTGAGCTATTATCCACTGAAGATTGAGATCTGCACCGAAAATTAGCTGGCGACGACCGAGATGTGGAGCAAGGAAATCGAGTTATCGTTAACATAAAAATTTTATCAAACTAGGCGTGCAATTTACTGAGATAATTTATTTATTTCATTGGACTTGGCTGAAGAATTGCATACATTGAGATTCGTGATTGTGGCCACTCTACAACAAACGGTTTGTACCGGAGTAATTTGGAATATCCCGAAATCATCCGTTGGAAAAGACATTGACATTCATGTATTAAAAATTTTGAAGCAGAGATAAATCTTAAAGATGAATTTTACCCTATTTTTGCAAAAGCGTATTCAGTGCCGTTTGGTATAAGAAAGAAAGTAGAAGAAGAAATTGATAGATTATGTAAAGAAGGAGTACTTGTTTCAGTGGCTAGAAGTAAGTGGGCAAGTCCTATAGTAATTGTTAATAAAGGAGATGGATCAATTAGATTATGTGTTAATTGTAGGAGAACAATAAATAAATTTGTAGAAATGGAGCACTATGTGATTCCGCGAATAGATGATATTTTAGCCAATTTGTCTGGGTGGAAATATTTTTGTAAGCTTGATCTCACAGGTGCATACCTTCAAGTTAACGTTTCAGAAAGATCAAGAGAACTTTTGACTATTAATACGCATGTTGGCCTGTTTCAGTATACACGATTAGTATATGGTTTAAAAACCGCACCGCAAATATTTACAAAAATAATATCTGAAATTTTAAAAGGTTTAGATAAAGTGCAGGTGTATTTTGATGACATATTGATAGGTGGAAGTAATTTAGAAGAATGTAAGAAAAATCTCTACAGTGTCTTTGATAAATTGCTTGAATATAATGTTAAAGTTAATTTTAATAAATGTCAGTTCTTTCAACAGGAAATTGAGTACTTAGGACACTCAATTAGTGGTGATGGCATTACTCCATCAAAACAGAAGGTCAAAGCTGTTATGCAAGCCTCTGAGCCTAGTAATAAAATGCAATTAAAATCTTATTTAGGAATGGTAAATTATTACAATCACTGTATACCTAATTTATCTTCAGAAATGCATTTATTATTTGACCTTACTAAGACCAATACAAAATGGAACTGGTCTGAGCAGCATAAGCAAGCTTTTGAGAAAAGCAAAAAGTTAGTTGTAGATATGGGTATACTAGCTCTCTATGATCCTACAAAACCAATAATAATATCTTGCGACGCAAGTCCTTACGGCGTTGGTGGTGTTTTATCGCATTTGATAGATGGTCAAGAGCGACCTATTATGTTTGTGTCAAGCACTTTAAAGCCTGCTGAACAGAACTATTCCCAGCTACACCGTGAAGCATTAGCTATTATATTTTCGGTTCGCAAATTTCACAAATATGTATACGGGTTAAATTTCACAATTGAAAGCGATCACGAACCACTTAAGGAAATATTTTCAAATCGAAAAGATTTGCCTGTAGTTCCGGCCAATCGACTTCAGCGTTGGGCTATTTTTCTGTCCATGTATAATTATTCAATTAAATACAAAAAAGGAACTCAAATGTGCCATGCAGACGCTTTGTCACGTCTTCCTTTACCGGAAATAACAAATGAGGAAATTGACAGTATAAATATGTTTCGGATGGTTGACGGAATACCGCTAAGAATTGATGATATTCGAAAAGAAATAGAAAAGGATTCAATATTAAATATGGTTTACGATTTTATTATGAATGGCTGGCCAAAGAAAATTCCAAATTCTGTTATAAATTTTTACCATAAGCGATTATCATTAGGGACAGAAAATGGATGTTTATTTTATGGAGATCGAGTAGTTATACCCCAATCTCTTATGAGTCAGGTACTGCTACTTTTGCTCAATGATCACATAGGTATAGTCAGAATGAAAGCGTTGGCTAGAACTTATGTGTGGTGGCCAGGAATTGACTACGATATTGAGCAGTTTTCAAAATCTTGCGAGACATGTGCGGTAACTCAAAATATGGGTAAACAAAATTTTGCGTCGTGGCCGAAGCCAAATTATCCCTTTGAGCGAATACATATGGATTTTTGCAAAGTGGAGAATGTAACAATATTGGTAATTTTTGATACATTTTCAAAATGGATTGTAGCTAAAGTTTTAAAAACGAACACTGCTGACGTAGTTATCGATGTGTTACGTGGTGTCTTCGCGACATTTGGATTGCCAAAGCAATTAGTATCAGATAATGGTCCTCCATTTGGCTCCAAATACTTTCTGGAATTTTGCGCAAAGAGTGGTATAGAATGTTTAAAATCCCCTCCATATCATCCACAATCGAATGGTAGTGCGGAGCGTGGTGTACAGATAGTAAAAAATTCTTTGAAAAAATATTTAGTTGATCCAAAACTAAGGAACAAATCTTGGCACTATAAGATAAATAATTTTTTGTTAAAATATCGCACAACTCCAACTACAACGACGAAAGTATCACCTGCTGACATGTTATTTAAATATAAGCCAAAAATCTTGCCTGATTTTGTAAATCCTAAAATAGAAAATAGAAATATGGGTTATCCATTACAAAAAGAGAATCTGGAAGACAGTTCTGCTAATAAAAATATAATGAGAAAATGTACACAAATGGAAAAGACACATTTTGATAAGCATATTGAATATAAATCAAATGAAATAATATTATATAGAAATATTTTCAACAATTATTGCAAATGGGCATATGCTAAGGTTATTAAAAAGTTAAGTTGTATAAGATATTTGATTGATATAAATGGTAGGAAGAGAGTTGCTCACATAAATCATATAAAGAAATTTTCTGGAAAAATTGTTAAATTTAATCCCAACGTTATAACTTATTGTTATCCAAATAGAAAGCGCAAACGAAGTGAAGTTTCTAACACAGAACTCGAACATGTTATGAGACGTTCTGAGCGCATTAAGAGAAAAAAAGAATTGGAAGCTGTAATCTGAACTGATTCAGCTATGAACCTTGCTTTGTATATTATATACATTATATATATATATAAATTTATATATATATATATTATGTATATTAAAATTTGATTTGAAACATTGAAATTGTATCAAATTCTATTAAAATTTGGGAGGAAATGATATGTATGTAAATGTAAGTTATCGTAAGTCTTAGATCGTAAGTGTTATTTACTTTGTATAGTCTTTTATTTCAATATATATTTTAGTCACCAATTAACCTTCGTTTCAATAGCACGCACATATATAACAATTTGAAGTTATTTTACATCGCGAATAAAATTGTTTTTCCTAAATTAGTTTCGTCACCTGAAAGTATTAGTTTTACCCTTCAAAACCCATTTTAAATTTTGTCGATATCTCTTTTAATCACCGAAATATCATAAATTTAGGTACACATATGATGTTACTACATAAACAGAACAGGTTTGTTCTGCGAAGTCAGCGTTAACGACCCATCTCTGGTTTTGTTACGTTCAGAAACCATGAGCGGTAGTTGGCAAGAGACCGTTTGGCACTCAGAGCTATGAAAAAAATTTGCCGACCACTCAAAGTCAAAATGGGCCTCGAAAAGCCCAGCCGAACAACCTAGGGTTCAAGTGATATAAAATTTTTTCTTTAGCTAAGATAAAAATACAATTTTTAAGAATCTTGATAAAAAAAAATTAAGTAAAAAGTTTGCAATTAGTCTTCGAATAGGTCTAAACATAGCATAACAGAAAGGAAAAAAACACAAAGTGTAAAAGCACGAAGAGAAAAATACTACACAGTTATTGGGCTTAAATTTCCAAATAAAATGTGTGGTTCAATTATTATCCATTTTTAAAAGTAATAATGATTTGCTAATGAGTTAAAAGCAAATCTGGTGGATTCTATGCTGTACAATTTACCTAAATATCTAAAATTTTGCAAACATAAAATTTAGCTAAAATATGTAGCTCAACAGAAACATCACCGAAGGCCTTCAGCGATGAATGTCATCAATCGTTAATGTGAGTAATTTTGTTATATTTAAACTAAACTATAAACTGTAACTCTGAATTAAATTGCTGAATTCGATTTATTTAAAAAAAAATAAAACAAAGGAAAAACAAATTTAGTTAAGTTAAGTAAATTAATACGAAAAAGAAAATAAAAACATAAACAATAATAACAACAGTCATGTAACAGTGAGCCGAGTCTTTCTCTCGATCGCTTTGCAGACGTGCAGACTTCTTTAATCGTCTTTAATAAAGCTGCACATAGTGTGCTCTTTTGCTCACACATTTTGTTTGCTGCTGTTACGGGTTTTGTTGTGCTTTGAAATGTTACGCGTAAAAAAGTAGTAAATTAAAAAGATCATTTCTCATTTATGAAATTAATTTTGCTCTTGGGTAGAATAGCAATTGATTAAACTATTTGAATCATTGAAATAACAAGGCTAGATTGCTATCCTATCTAAATAAATTCTATGCACCAAATTTAGACATAAAACTTTTTATTACTAGAAATAATCTTCATTCTATATTGTGCCTAAATGACACTCACATTTTTTTTTTCACATACATACAGTTCCGTGCAACTAATTAGGGACACTTAATAAGCATTGAAACTTTTGGTAATATTGGCATTTTATTTATAAAAAAAGCACTGAAATTTGCTAAGAATTAGCTTGAATAACTCATTACCTTTCTTATAAAATAATTATATTTCTATTATTCACCACATTTTTTAAAATTATGTAAAAAACTTAAATACATAACCAAAGGAGTCGTGCATATAATTAGGGACACACAATGTTTTTATACCTATTTAATGTTTTCTGTTATTTTTTTTTTTTTATGTTTTATCAATATTTTGTAGCAAAGCCATTGTTATCAGTTACTGCTTGACATCTGCGAGACATTGACTCCAATAAATTCTCACAAACTGCTTGGAACTGCTTCCCAGAATTTCTTAGTTTCGACGTACAGCTTATCAAAGTTGCTTATCTTGAGCAAGCTTACTTTGCTTTTTACCACTTGCCATAAGTTCTCAATTGGATTGTGATCAGTACTGCAAGATGGGCAGTCCAATACAGTAAGTTGTTTACCAGTAAACCATTGATTAATGTGCCGAGCAGTGTGCTTCGGATCATTGTCTTGCTGAAATATCTAAGTTACGGGCATATTTTTATCCGATTATGGCAGCATTACAATCTTTAGGATTCCAATTTATTGGAGTTTGTCCATAACACCCTCAACTTTTCGAAGTAAGCCAACACCACACCATGTCATAGCACCCCAAAGTATAATGCTTCCTCGCCCATTCTTTTGTGTAGATCGGGTGTACTTTGGGTCAAACTCCTTTGACTTAGGTTGGCGGACATATTTTTTCCAATCGGGTGACAGTCTATTTATTTTAGTTTCGTCTAAAAACAACGCATTTCTATTCCTTTGCATTCCAATGACGATACTTTTTGGCAAACTCAAGTCTCTTCTTGCGGTTGCGTTCAAATAATAGGGGCTTCTTCTGAGAAATCCGTTCAAAAAGTCCAACTTCATGCAAACGTCTTTTAATTGTATCTACGGATAGTGCTGCTTTATTTTCGCCATAAATAGCCATCCAAACTTCGGTTGCGGAATTATGCAGATTTTTTTTAGACTCCCGGACAATAACAGCATCTTCTCGAGCAGTTCTTTGTTTGCGAAGTACCTTTCCTATAGTCGAATTATTTTTCAAATATTGTAGCGCATTGCCTACAATGGTTTTGGAAACTTTTAAGGCAGCTGCGATTTGTCGAAACGCGCTTCCGTCTTGATGCATCTGTGCTATGATTTTTCGTGTGCTGACGTCACAAGTTTTTTTTACTCATTTTAAACTACCAAAAACAACTTCTATAGTCACAAGTAACCATGAACAATAATTAACAATCTTCTTTTTAATTTATTGAATTAACAAAGGCTAAATTTTGTCACTGTCCCTAATTAGTTACACGATCTACTCCTTAACGAAATAACGAATGTCTTCACTTCATAAGAATAACGGTAAAAAAATTAGTGGCAATATTGTATTTTTAAAGTACCAAAGATGCACTTTTAAAAAAGTATTGATACTACGGATTTTGTTGCGTATTCCAAATTGCATATGTCTTTATATAAATCAAAAACTACTGTCCCTAATTAGTTGCACGGAGCTGTATATATTTTTTTTTGCACTTTTGGTTTTTTTTTTATTTTAACTACTATTTGGTATTAAACTATTTGTGATGGCATAATGTAATGCACATAACGTTAGAATGTTCTGCCGTTTAATCAAAATTGTTTAAGTCTTATTAAATTGTAGTTAATATAGTTAAGTATGTAATTAATTTTAAATTTAAAATGTGTTTTGAACTACGATTGGTTTAGTTAAATTACTTATGTGGTCATTTGAATTATATATAAAAACAATGTTGGAGTAATGGAGTAAGTGAATAAATCTTAAAGTTTTTTTTTGGGATTCTGATCAACTTCCGCGCTTTACAGAAACATGGAAGGGAGGGTATAGACGCACGTATTGCGTTTTCTTTATTATAATTTTCTGATCATATCAGGTTTCGGCGTTTGATTTTAGAGTATTTAGCTTCTGTTCTGAATTATTTTATTTATTTTTTACAAAGACAATTTAGGGACTCTAAAATAAAGTTGTATTGGGTTCTGGTAGAAATCGATTGCCAATTACCTCCCCAGCCGACTGCTTTGCTAGCTCATTTAATGGGTCCCGCCCAGGCGTCTAATTTCCCAGTGAAAGCAACATAGCACTACTTACATGTATGTGCATTAACCCCAACCATTACAAGCGTTGTGTCATTATTAAATTCCCATAAGAAATGTACAGGGTTTTCCCGTTTAATTGAATCCCGCTTATTTCAATTTCCCGGTTACATGTATAAAAAAAGTTCACCGAGATATAAAAATTCATATGAAAAAAAAGTGTTATCACTTAAAAATGTCAATAAAAATAATAATTGGCTACACATTTGTTTTGATGTATCAAACAGATGTTTTTGGCGGTCTCTGTTTTGCGTTTTCAATGCTTTAGAATAATAATAAAATTTCGATGCTAAAATAACAAATTTGGCAGGACTTTTACCCAATAGTGAAGAGAACCCTAATTTAGAACATAACGAAGAATTTTTTCAAGTTGATGAAACTTTTAACCAAGTATACGAAAATAACATTAATTGCGACGACAATGAACCTATGCTATGCTATGGACTCTTGACCGATATGGAAATTGCAGAGATCTTTATAGCAGATTCGTCCTCGGATCAATCAGATATAGAAGGGGAAAAGTTTCACATAAGGCCTATTCCAGCGAAAGAGCTTCTAACAGCGATTGAACTTCTCCAACAGTATTTTCTCACTGATGACTCCTTTTTCCAAAGAATTAGATCGTATGTGGACCCACGATGTCTCTCAAGAGATAAAATGTGCAGAACAGTCAAGAATAACGAGCTTCTTCGAAAATAAAACATAAGCCTCACATTCGAGCTATAAACTTAAAAAACCAAGATTTAATTGCATTACATACTATGTAACTTATTTTCCGTTATCAAATGTTTTTTATATTTTATTTAATTTTTTTTGTTTAGTTTCTTTTGTTAAAAACTGTTTTTTGTTTTTTTGACTAAAATACATAGTTTTTTTTACCCATGGAAGAAGCTGTTTTCCTTATTAAACAAAAATTAAATTAAGTGCTGTTTTTCTTATTGAACAATAGTGCAATTAAGAGGGATTTTTTAATTGGATTGTAGTGTAATTAAGCGGGATTTTGTTAATTGAATTTCCCGGTTAATTGAGAAAAAGTGCGAACATTTTGGCCTGTTCAATTAAGCGGGGATTACTGTATATGTACAGTGGCGAGCATAACTGAGTAAATAATTGCCTTTGCCGCATGTCTGATTCTGTAAAAATTTCAATACTTAACCAAATGAATCGAAACTTTCAGGAATTATTTATTATTATTTATCAAAGAAAATGCAAAATGTAACATTTCAAAACAAAATTTGTTTTTTTAATTAAACAAGATATTGTAAGGATACCCACATTTTCTCAGTTTTGCACGTTTCGCGAATTGCATTAAAAGCTGCAATTGTTCAGTATTTGGTCCATATTCCTATATTTTTTATGACGGTTATAATGCTATTAGGCATATTTTCTACAAGCTTTTCAATAATTTCGCTAGGTATTTTTGTTCCATTTAGCTTGGACGCGATACCACAGCTTGTTTAGGTTTTCAGGTACTATCTCGTATTTCTCCAATCGTCTTTTGATTATTGCACGCAAATTCTTAATTGGGTTGAGATCAGGACTTTGTCCAGGCTAGTTTACTACCCTAAATTTTTGCAAAGACAGCCATTCTTTAACTATTTTGATGGTGTGCTTCATGTGACCATCTTGTCGAAACACTACTTCATCTTCAGGAAAAGCACTTTTTTCCACAAAATCGCGCAAGTTGGTAAGAGGTTATTATTTGAGTTGTTCCTGTACTTTTACTTAATTCAGACGGGTCGTTATCAAGCATAGCAAATCGATTTTGGGTAAATGGGTTATTTCTACTTTGTTCGTATTCCTTGATGGATTTAGTACTCTTTTGATTTTAATAACTAGCCATCCATAGCAATCTGGGTTGCTGAACTTAAAACCTTAATGGGGTTAATGTCGGTGGTCCCTTTTTTGTGAAAAAAGTGTTACAAACATTAGAAAATTTTTAAACTTGCGCTTGGTGTATCTTTTTTCTGTTTTTAGTGTTTATTTTCCTATGGTTGACCCATTTTCCTGCTAGGGAATCAAAAGAGAGCCGCATAGTACACTCTAAGGTGACTGCTGTTTTTTAATGAGTGCGTGTGTGTAATGAGTTGACATTTGGAAACATTTTGAAAATATATTTTAGAATATGGCTCCATTTAACCGGGAGAGCCTTTTTGCATTTCCTAACATTCACCTTTGGCGAAGCATTTTTTTGATAGTCGCAGTACTGACCGATGAGTTTTTTTGTTAATTTTTATATTAGAAGAACAATTAATTTTTTCACACTAGTTTCGTGTGTGACAGGAAAGTTAATTGTTTCTGCATCTCTATCGCGACTGTATTAGTTTTAAGTAAGCGTTTTGACTGTAAAAGATTATGTTTTGTGTGGAGCGAATTCAAACACGTCTCGATTAGTTTCACTTTTACTCCCTTACTATGTTTTTGTGGAAAAAAACAAAATTTGTGACCTTAAATTATTTTTATATTAGCCCATACTATAACTTTATAAAAAAAATAAAAAAATTTAAATAAATTTGTTGAAACATTAATTTTTTTATTTAAAAAAATTTTTCTCAAAATATCTTCAATATAACATCTTTTTTTTATGATCAAACAATCCAATCCACACCATGTTTCTCAAAATAACTTCGATATACATTTTTTTTTTTGTAATGTTATTTTCAATTTATCCTAAGAATATGTCTGCATTCAAATCGAAATCCCCGACATAACTTTGGAAAATTCAATTGATACAATTAGACTGATGCGCGCCTTCATAAAAAAACTCATATTTTCCAAATTTATGGCGGGAATTTCGATATGAAAGCAGATATATTCTTAGGATTGATTGAAGAATAACATATAAAAATATATAAAAAATAGAAGATGTTATATCAAAGATATTTTGTTTAACATTTTTATGAATAAAAAATTAATGTTTAAGCAAATTTATTTAATAGACCGGGAGCTGGATGGAGTTGAGTGTGCAAAATATGAGGACCGCATTCTGTTCATAGTTTTGAGCTCATAAAAGCTTGCAGATTATGATTCTGGATGTTGTCAGGAGGTTTGTTGGTCCATGTATTTTAAATACCCCATCCCCTTAGATATCAAGTGCAATGCAGAAATTGTTGCTATGATTCTTAACTGGTCAATGCAGAAAATAAAAAAAAAGTGTGCTTGCATCGCATGACTACTCTCATTAACAATTGCGATATATATAATATTAGCTTGTCAAAAGAAAGGTCAACTCAAGCTGGTCTGGGCGGGTATGTTGAGAAAGTGTGATAAAGCTAAGAAAAAATTATAAAAATATAATAAATTAATTGCATGTATAATTTTTTCATTTCCCTTAATATATTAGCTTTTTACTTGGTTTTAAAGCTTCAAGCTAAATTGCTAAGAAAGCTAATAGCTGTAGTAGCTAAACTCTATTATTATTATTATTATTAATAAAATAACGTTTACACTTTTGTGCATTACAAAGAAAACGAGATGAAATGCGTATAACCTAGCCCTAGTTAAAAATGATCCGAACGCGAAAGGATTGAGTTAATGATGTGGAGTAAATATTTAAAATATGTTTTTTTATTTTTTATGTAGATTCATTAATGCATCCATCAGCATGAAACTACTAACATATGAAAGAATAAAGTCCCTTAAAAAAAATTTAAGGAGATTAAATAAAATTCAGATATAAGATTTTATTTATTTTTAAGCAAAATATCGATTACCATCTTACTTAATTAACTGCGAAAATTCTTTGTTTTCAGATACATCGGTCTCACACTGTTCGGTTTTCCATTTCGGTTCTTCCTTTATTGGTTCTATTTCACCACAAACAATTTGTTTTCTCTTATTAAATAAAGGTTGATATTTTTCATGATATTGTTTTTCCAATCTGTAAACTTCTTCAAAGAATTCAGCTTCTAATTTGAGATGTTCAAGCTGAATGTTTTTCAGTACAGTAACTCTGTTTTGAATTTTCGTGGGGAGGCATTTCAACATTTCTTGAAGAAACTGACGACGCATAATAGCTGTCATATAAGCTGGTCTGAAAATAAGAAACAAAAAAATTAATTAATGCAATAAAATAGATTTTTTGAACCAGTAAATATTTATCAAACTTATCTGGCGAATTTTGATACAAAAAATATTGTTCATTTAAAAAGCTGTTCATAGTTGCATAGAAAAAATTTTAAGGTCAAAGTTAATGCCTTTATAGTTAAAAAATTCAACAAATTAACTCTTATAAGAACTCGGAAAATTAATAGCTACATTAAGGTGGCCCTCGAAAGTATTGGAAAATTTTGTTTCCGTACGATTGTTGATCGATCCTCCTCAAAGTGTGCCAATAGAAGAAAAACGATAAATTATGAAGTTTCAGTCCGAAGTGATTTAGAGGCTCAAATTTCGAAAAATGTTATTTTTGCATTTTTTTCTTTTTACTCACTTCTGAATATATTATACCATGAAAATAAATGCTAATGCATATTATATAAGTTCTTTTCCAACAAGCTAAAAATCATTAAAATCGGTTAACAAATAAAGAAGTTAAGGCTATTTATATAATTAAAAATCCAAACATTTTAATTTCTATAAGAATATTTATGTAAAAAAGATAGGAAAAGGATTTTAACAAAGCAATGTTTACGGTGGTTTGACAATAAATCAGTTCACTTAATATCTTCATACTAGTTGGGTTTTTCTAGCGTTAGGCCTACAATTTTTGCTTACTATAATAAAAACATTGGAGGAGTGGATCTTTCAGTAATGCTATAAGAACTGTACAAGCCTAGCCACCTAGCAGTGGAATATTGAATAATTTATTGGTGTCTGCGCATATCTGTTTTAAATTTCTGTCTTCTTTTTCGGAAGCATTTAGGAAATCATATGACTCTTAAACAATTTCAACGTGAAATCGCTAATTGGGCTTGGGTTGTGTTTGGTGAGAAGGGTCGTGAGACTGAAATTCCATTTTCCAAATGTCTTAAGTGTGGCGTTTATGTTTACAACAACAAAAAAATTGCTCTTTGTCTTTTCACAAATCAAACATACATAGGGGAAGGTGGGGCAAAGTGGTATGCCTAACGGGAAAACGAAGTTTTCACAAAAAAAAATTTTTTTTCGCACAATAAAACATGTTAGTTATTAGTTCGATCTATATTGAATCTATTAAGTTAATTAGGTTCATTATTTTCTCAACAGAAGATGTTTATTATTACGATGCAAAAAAAAAGTACATCCGTAAATATATATGTAAATATACAAACTCGCGAAACAAAAATTTATCAACATAAACAAATCGATGTCAATAAAAATGAATTTCACTAATATATACTACGACGTTTTTTAAATGATTCATATGAAATTAATTTACTTACAGTGGCTCACAGCTTATTTCATGCAGTGCATACTTCGAATTTCAATACTCTGTAATTTTGAAACTAAGTGGAATATGAAAAAATTGTAATGTCATTTGAAAGAACAAAAACTGTAATTTAAAAAAATGTTTATTTATTGTAAAAATATATTACCTGGAATTTTTATAATAGAAAATCAAAATATACTACTGAATTTCATGTCACAGCTTATTTCATGCAGACATGTATAAATTGAAAAAACATTGTTTAAAATAATAATTTTATAATCGGAATCCAGAGTTTCACCTTCTCGTATGGTAGTTATTGGTATATTGTGAACTGTGAGGTAGTTATTAAATTGTGGCATAGGCACTATTACGTGTGGGCCACCACCGAGAGCAGAAAATGAACTAGAACGTCCTAAACTACGCCGACGCATTCGTGGTGACATTGTTGATTTAAGGATATGTTTGCTATTTATTTTCTTCACATCAATATTTCCTTTTCGCCGCCAAATCGTATTGACAAAAGCAAATTCAACTAAACTGCTGAAGATAAAAAATGTGCAACCCAAAAACCAGACTTCCGATACCTTAATGTAACTAACTTTTGGAAGAGTTTTTCCTTGCGCTGACGCTAGCGTTATAAAGGTCAACATAGTACTCGTTCCCAACATAATACGTGGTGCCGCCTGATCAGCTTGCAACCAAAATGATACCCACGAGATGCCAACGATTAGCATCGAGGGCAAAAAATAATCCATTATATAGAACCCGATTTCCCGTGTCAAATGCACTGTAAAGATGAGCGAACTATAATTTCCAGCAAATGCGCCATGGCGCAAATCATTCAGGTCAGCATTAATTACAGTCTCATTAGACCATGCATTTTGAAGCACATACTCAGTCAAATGCAAAGCTGGATCAAATGTAATTGGACGCTTTTGTTCCCAATGTAACACCAGCTCTGAGGTATTGTACATCCAGCTTTCAAGTATAATTGAATAGTGTTGCTCATCAAAAGGGAACTTCTGCAAATTCATCCAACAATAAAGAGTCGCTTTAATGCGCGTGGAAGTTATAACGGTTCCATCGGGACTAATAGAGGTAAGTACATCTCTCTCAGTTGTACCCATAACGCTTGAATCTCTTTCATTGGCTAGAAAAATATGTGGCATCCACAAGTTATCTCTTAACTGCTTCTCACCCAAAATTGGTTGCTGACGCGTAGGTGCTACATCACGAAACATCAGACGAGGATCCAAGAATCTGATTTGCAACAGCCCGTGAATTTTAAATTGCAAATCGGCTGCTTCTAAATTTTGCAAAAAATAAATATAGGCACGAACATAAACATCAACTGGCTCCCGTGTGCCCTCTTCGGTATAAGTTATAGGACGCTCCAAGCGATCATAGCGACAGTCATGGGTAAGACGTTTGATGAGGTGTGTTTGAGAGAGGTTATCAGCCTCCGCCAAGGTGGGGCAAACTGATTCGTAGTTACCTGCCGATGTAAAGTGAACTCTCAAATACAAAATGATAACACAGGTGGACAATGTCCAATATATCATTTTAAAAAAATAAATAAAATTTAACGTTACGACAAAGTAAAGGTGTTCATGACAAGACGCCTTTTGAAACTGATTTTAAATATGCAGTGTGGTAGCCTCCTTGGTCAACTACAGCTTAAAGATGGTTTGGCATCGAAGCTGCAAATTTTTTATTGGTATCTAGCGAATTATAGCACCACTCGATTTTAAGTGCCTTTTTTAGGTCGTTTTTGCTTGGAATGTTTTGTATTCGGATAATTTCTTCCAAAATCGCCCATAAATTCACAAGCACATTTAGGTCAGGTGACTATGCTGGCGGTGCCATTAAATAAGTATACTTGTATATTAACCAAAATTGAACTATGCCCGCTTTGCATTTCGAGTTTTTTTCTTGGTAAAACCGTAAATTTGTCTGCATGCCCAGATTTTCGGCACTCTGTAACAAATTGATACTTATAATCTGAAGACAGATATCCATACTCATTATATTTCCTATAAAAGCCAAATTTCCGGTATCAGCAGCTGACATCCAATGAAGTTAAAAGTATGCACTGCATGAAATAAGCTGTGAGCCACTGTAAGTCCAAAATCCTCGAATCTTACATCGACTGCACTCATTTTGATGAACCTCGTGGTTCTCGAAAAAGAAAACTCAAAATGTCGTAACGCGGTTTTTTTCAAAAACCTATCTACCGCGTAAATCGACGGATAGGTGTATAAATATTTTCTTTTTTGTTCATGATTGGTTTAATATACTTCAGTGCTGGGTAAAGGAAAAAAATGCAAAAAAAAAAAAACATTCTTCGCAACTTTGACCGGCTTGAACGACCGAAAAATCACTTGTGATTGATCTGAAACTTCACATTTTATCGTTTTTCATCTATTCGCACGTTTTGAGGGTGAACGATTTAAAAAAAAAAACACTTTTGAAAATAAAGGCCACTTAAAGGTTAAGCTACATACACTTGTGCTCACATGATTAAGTCATTCGTATGCTACGTACCATTTTTGTTAAAATTTATTTATAAATTTTTTTTCTAAATCTTATATTATTAGTTTTTATAATCCTGCTATGTAAGCATCAATTTACGGCAAAAAAATCAAAATAAATGTTTTGGGTTTATCCCGAAAAATGCAAAAACGTCAATAAAGGTCATATATACTGTGCTCATATAATTAAGTCATCTGAAAGAAAGTAATTGAAATTGTTGAATTTTTGGTGTGAGTCCTATTTTTTTTATTAGTTTAGCTAAATAATGAGTAGGAGAACCATTTTGTTTCATAAATGTTGAGAATCGGTTTGGCATGCTGCCTACCAGGCGCGCACATTGGTCTTGAGTAATTTCATGCCACTTCCTTGGTGGATTGTATGCCCAGCCAAGATTTGACAAGTGGATATCAATGTTTTGGGCCATTATCAAGCTGGAAAATCCATCACAGCGGAAAGTTTTTGGTGTAAATGTTGGTGCCAAATGTTCCCTTAGTATATTCCTATATAAAGAATTTGAATGTATGGGTTGCCAGGCAACCGTTGATGTCGTTAAAACAAACATAAAAAAAGTCGTCGGTTCGCAGACGGAGCACTTTTTCAAAAGCCTGAATTTTTGCAGTATGATTATTTAAAGCGATGAATCCAAGTTCAACGTACTTGGGAGCGATGATAGTCTCTATGTGCAACATGCTTCACGCAAAGAATAAATCATATTCTAAAATTCAGTCCTTTGAAAAAGTGTTCCGTTTGCGAACCGACGACTTTTTTTGATGTTTGTTTTAGCTAAAGAAAAAATTTTGCAGTAAAAAACAGATAGTGTTTGTTTATATTTATCCTTAATAATAGTGACAGTTGGGCAATGTGATATACTATATCATATTACCCGCTTAGTTTTGACAAAACAAACGTTGTTTTGAATTAAGGATCATGCCGAGAAAAAGGAAAGACACGAAAGTGGGATCCAGAAGAAATGGCAAAGGCATTCTGGTGGTCAGAGGAGGAACTATGGGAATTCTTTTGACGTCAACAACCTATAGAGTTCCATTTGTCACACTGCAACGAGCTGTTTGGAGTGATAGACCAATTAACGACATCCTTGTTACCTCCTTGAGACGTTAACCAGTTTTAAGTCAACACTGTTGCGACAGTGTTAACAACATCGTCGTGTAAAACATCAGAGAGCATTGAAAATATACAGAAAAGGATGGAAGAAAAAAAAGGCCAAAAAAAAATCCTCTGCAGCGAAACCACTAGAGAACCAAAACTCTGCAGCAAAATTTAAAGGTCCGAAAATAACAAATTAAAGTTTCTCAAGCGATTCCGATGGAAGCACACATTTAACGAGTTCTGATAAAGATCTTTGGCCCAAAATTTCACCCAGCAAGGACACTCCATATGGGCATTTCCACGATCGAGAACGCGACATTAAAGTTGAAATCAACACAAAGTACTAATTGATCATAGTCTATGAGGCGAAGGGTCAAATCTGAAAAAATGAGTCCATAGAATTCCATCAATTTGGATTATATATGCAAGAAATCAGCACCTTCATGTTGCTATTAGACAACTCTAGACTGATATATTCAATCTGCTCATTGCAAGACTTACCTACAACCCTAGCGTTGAGGTATGACCTACAATATATTGCAACGCCCCCTCCTTTTTTGTTGGTTCTGTCATTTCTGAATAACTTATAATTAGGTACATTTAGGTAACAATCACTGATTTCATCACTGAACCAGGTCTCAGAAATACATATAACATCAACGGACGAGTTTTCAAACACAATCTTAGAATTCAAACTTCTGGCATTGAAATGTACAATTTTTAAACCACAATGTTGTTTACAAAGAACATCAATTAAGATTTTGTGACTACATGTAACACCATTCCTAGAAGAAGAAATTACCTCCATACTGCATATGGCCAACAACAATAAGCATTTTTAACGGGCAAAAAATTAACAAAAAACAAATAAAAAATAATATTATATACTATAAAATCAAATATGCAACAACGAAATGCAATTATAAGAACCGAAAAAAAAGAAACGAAATCATCATCATTCATTTCAAAATATCCACACATCTTTACAAAAAAAATATAAATCAAAAAATTAAAAATTAGAGCTACTAGAAAATAAATCTTAAGAATTTTCAATAGGTGAAATAACAGGAAAATTGTTTAAAACATTTAAATCAGTTAAACTATGAACCGCTATTGCAGTGCCATTCCTCTGGCTACGGACATGAACTACTCCACGAATAGTAAAGACGCTAACAAGTTTACTTTGCTTTTTCAGCTTCACCGCAGATTGTATTGTATTGTTCAAGTATTTTCAACTCAAGATCACAAAAACGTCACATATATATATTATTTGAGAGTTTAACGTTAGTAAACTGTCCCGGCAGACGTTGTTCTGCCCTTTCCGGTAGGTGGCTAGTGTAGGGAGCAGAGTTACTTTAAAAACTTTACGCAAGATAAAGAAATTATGAAATAAAGAAAATTAAATTAGGACACTATGCCCCTTAAAATAAGGACCACGTAGTGTAAATTCCATGAGAATCGATTAAGCGGTCTTCGAGAAAATGATATTTAAAAAATAATTATTTATGAGGGCCACTCTAAATATGCAGCCTAAATAAAAGTTTTGCAGCATAAGCTATGCCTCTTGATATAAAAGCTACGTGGTGCAAATTTTGTGTGAATCGATCTACCGGTTTTCGAGAAAATGATATTTTAAAACTATTTTTGTATGAGAGCCACCCTAAATATGCACCCTAAATAAAAGCTTTGTAGCCTAATCTATGTCCCTTGATTTAGAAACTACGTAGTGTAAATTCCATGTGAATCGATTAAGTGGTCTTTAATGTTAAAATAATAAAAACATTTGTATTTAAAAAAAGTTACACTTACGATAGCGAAAATCAAAATAAAATGTTTAGTATGATTACTACACGCAGTAACTTTTTTTTTGAGTTGGGGCCTCTAAATTTGATTTGAACTAAAATTGGCAGATACCTGCTTTGAACGATCGCGAAGTACTGATAACAAATAATGATCCAGGTACAAGAACGCGACATTAGAATAGCAATGAAATCAAAATTAAAATTTACCGTTATTCGTAATTTTTTCGGTCTCTTTTAAATTGTATGGTATTTATTTGTTGTTCACAGAAATATTTCATAAGTTGAGTTTAACCATAACATAAATATATAAACAAAAAATACTAAAGAGAAAATACAATTGAAAGTTGAAAAAAGCAAAAAAAAAAAAAAACATATTTTCAGTTTTCAGACCAATTTTAACATAATAACAACTGAGATAAGCTGTAAATACATTATATTATAAAAATTAAGACATTCTCTCATTATAATACTAGAAAAAATCAGTTGTCAATTAACATTTGAATTTTCAGTCCCGGTGGACCATTCTGTGGAATTGCCCATATGTTTTTTGAACAAATTGTTTCAGGTGTACAAGGAGAAACGACATGGCCAGAATGCTTGCAATGTGATTTTGTTTGTTTTTTGTGAAAATGCTATTTTTAAAATATGTTTGTATAAGGGCCACCCTAAATATGCACCCTACATAAAATAGCTTAGTATAAAGACACCTGGTGTAAATTCCATGTGAATCGATTTAGTGGTCTTTGTGAAAAGGCTATTTTAAAAATATTTTTATATAAGGGCCACCCTAAATTGCCTATAAAAGGGTATGATTTGAGAATCCAAACCATCCAAGGCGCCACCTAAATGCATACAAAAAAATTCATTCAAATCGGTCCAGGAGGAGTTCAGTGACATACACACGTATGTGTGCGTTCGTGGTCTTAAATGATGTTAAACTAAAATTTTAAAAAAAAATTTCCACATATTTTTTTTTTAAACGGTTCTATTCAAAGAATGTGTCTACACGGTTTTACACGAATCGGGCAGACGTGATAAGTGGGAGTATTTGTGGGATTTTCCGTTCATATGTATTTATTAGTTTTATTTGAGTAGAATAAAATTATTTATATGGAAAATTGGTCTATGCATTCATGTTAATAATGATCAAGTTTCGTAAATTATCTTTTTTATATAAACACATAGCACTAACAATTTTTCTAATATAATTCTCTATGAGATAGGAGGGCTAACTTTATGTCACCTACAGCCATGATCATATAAATAGCACACATTTTCTTAAGTTTAAAAAAGTTAATTTTATTGGCAGGAACTTAATTTTTCCAAAACTATGGATATACATAAATTTAACTTAATACATTACCAATTCAGCTAACAAAAAAAATTGAAATCAAAATTAAAAAATTTTGAATTATTTAATGAAAATGGCTGACATAGCCATTATGAGATGTTCATATAAATAGCACAAATACTAAAATTTGGAAATTTTTTTATTTTCAATGTTGAAATCTAAAAAAATCTGCACGTAAATGATTAAGTATAATTAATATTTTGCATGAACGCTTCGCATCTTCGGCTGAAGCTCTCCACAAGCCTTTGCGACCTCTCCTTAGGAATTAACACCAAGTTTCTTGAGCTGCAGTCCACAAATCGTCAAAATTTTTGATATTTTGATTCCATAGTTTTGCCTCTACATCACCCCATAAATGTTCTTTGGAATTATACTCGGGACTTTGAACTGGCCAGTCCAAAACACTTATTTTCTCTCGTTGAAGCCAGGGTTTTATGATATTGGCCATATGTTTCGGGTAATTATCATATATGAAGTTGGCATAAAATGCAGAATATGGGCTTACCGTGTCACAGAACTTAATAGGAAGACGGCTCAATGCAGCAAATCTGTATGTGCGTATTGCTAGAAAAAAGTCGCTCCTGTCAAAAAGAGCACGTAGTAAAGCGTTTGTTCTTTGCCAAGGAACATCGGTGCTGTTTTCCTGGTGAACCTTGGGATGTCGGTTTGACTTTTCGGCCGACTAGCAAATGTCTTTCCATCTATCCGCAGCTGATTTAAATTTATCTCATCAGTCCAAAGTATATTTTTCTAAAACTGGACATCCTTTTTCCGATGTTCCTTGGCAAAGAAAAAACGTTTCATCACGTGCTCTTTTTTGACAGGAGCGACTTTTTTCTAGCAATAGGCACATACAGATTTGCCACATTGAGCCGTCTTCCTATTAAGTTCTGTGACACGCTAAGCCCATATTCTGCATTCTATGCCAACTTCTTGCATGATAATGATCCGAAACATATGGCCAATATCATGAAACCCTGGCTTCAACGAGAGAAAATAAGTGTTTTGGACTGTACAGTTCAGTTCCCGACCATAATTCCAAAGAACATTTATGGGGTGATGTAGAGGCAAAACTATGGAATCAAAATATCAAAAATTTTGACGATTTGTGGATAGCAGCTCAAGAATCTTGGTGTTCATTCCTAAAGAGAGGTCGCAAAGGCTTGTGGATAGCTTGAGCCGAAGATGCGAAGCGTTCATGCAAAATAAGGGACTTAGTACAAAATATTAATTATACTTAATCATTTACGTGCAGATTTTTTTAGATTTCAACATTGAAAATAAAAAAAATTTCCAAATTTTAGTATTTGTGCTATTTATATGAACATCTCATAATGGCTATGCCAGCCATTTTGATTAAATAATTCAAAATTTTTTAATTTTGATTTCAATTTTTTTTGCTAGCTGAATTGGTAATACATTAAGTTAAATTTATGTATATCCATAGATCTAAAAAAAATAAGTTCCTGCCAATAAAATTAAATTTTTTAAACTTAAGAAAATGTGTGCTATTTATATGATCATGGCTGTTTATAATTAATTTTAGATAAGGGGCTTAATTTATCAAATTTTCTTAAAAAAATTGAATAAAAGGGATTTATTTTACCTAATTTCGGTCACAACAGCCATATTGTAGACATCACTGGCACGTTTTATACCATAAAGTTTTTGTCTGGCTTTCTTTTAAAACATACAAATATTTATATTGATTGGCTGACTAGTATAGTTTTTACAAGCATTTATGTGAAGTATGTGCTCTCATAGAAAATTGGGGCCAATCGAAAAAAACCATTACGATATTCGATTTCTACGGAAAATTTTACTATAGAAAATGTTATCGCCATTCTTTGTGATGAAAGTCTATGTAAATTTGTAGAGAAGTGTTATTTTTTTCACTTTCACTGGTATATAACGAGACTTATTAACCATTCCAAATAAATGTCTAGGACCATCTTTGCATAAAGGCTTTAGTCTGATTTCAAACCAAGTTAATTCATAAACGGTTTCATTTAATTCTATATTACAATATATTGATAAATTATAAATTATATGTGAACGAAATTATTTTTAAACTGGTCTCGGCACCTAAAGACCAAGTCCGACAAGCCCTATCTTTCACCTAGCAACAATATATGATATATGTCAACTATTCACCCCCCCCCCCCCCCAGGCTAATACAATTCATAAAAAAAAAAATTCGCCCCACCCTAATAGTTATATATGTAGTGTATTCACATTTTATTTATTATCGTCATCCAACTATTATTAGTTTACATTGTTCTTTAAAGTTTAATTATTATATAAATTTTCAGAACGCATTTTTTCATGTGTACTAATTTAATATTTCAATAGTTTCAAAACATTGTTTTTGGTTTACGAAATGACTTCTTTCATTTGAATTATGTACATCTTTTGAACAATAAAGTTCTCTTTAAAATTTTATCTACGAATTTCCATATATACAGTGTTGGAAAAAATAATAGGGACAAACGCATTAAAATATTTATTATTACATAATTTTTCTGCTAAAACCTGTTTTTAATGGAATCGACTGTAAAGTTACGTTATCTAACGGGACTTAATTAAGCAATATTCAAATATGAAAGCGCACTCGTTTTCCATAGAACCGCCATTGAATGTGTACAGTTCGTTTTTGGCTGGAAAAAAATAATAGGGACAAAAGTTATTATTCAAATAAATGAATATAGCTTTTTAAATATTGCTTACAAAATTTTTATCAACTGGTCGGCTTTCAATACTGAACACGAGTATGGAATCAAAAGTTGGGTGGCGCAAATAGTTTCGGAGATATAGCCATCGGTAGTCGGGGATATAACTTTTAATGAAATCATTGTCATAATTTGGGAACCCTGAATCGACTTTCAAAATATGGATGTCATATGAAAGATAATTTCATGAACTATAATATAAGGTCTGTTTGTTTATTGAAAGTTTGTACGAATTTGTAACAATTCTTACTGGATTGCGTTTGTTAACAAAAATATCCAGTAGCGAGAGAGAATAAAGTGACAATTTCTTGCCAGAGAGCTTGCTAGTTTTTACTGGAAAAAATTTTACTAGCAAAAAATTTTCAAAAAGAAAAACATGATTTTGACACTTGACAATATTTTTTCATAAATAAAATAGAAAATTATTTTGAAAAACTTCAATATTTTGTCAGTTTGTACTAATTTTTACTGGATTGCGTTTGTTTACTTTTGTGCAAGTTTTTTTCTTTGAGAGCAAATACTTTCTTACTCTCTCAAATTTCGTTACTGGATAATTGTTACTGGGAAAGTAAACAATCACACCTATAAGCTCATAGAAGTTTGAAACTTCACCTATAGATTTTGATAGGCACAAGTCCTATGATGGCAACTAAAATTAAACACTGGCATCACAGACCAAAAGTCATACCAAAAATGTCATTCTGACATTTCTGGTCTGTCATTCGAAATTTGCGTACCTGCGTTCGGTTCAAAAAGAAATGGCTGAATAACGCGTGATTCCGAAATTTCGGTAGCCATTTTGGTTGAATGAAAAGAACGCGTGAGTTGGTTTTTGGAGTCAAATGTGGCGGTCGTGCAGTTTGGTGAATTCATTGAGAAACGATGGCGATTATTACAAAAAAAATATTTTAAACATTATTTAATCGAACTTACAGTCATTAAGCAAAGACCAATATTGTAAATTTTTACTCATTGATCAATGCTATTATTCAACAAACGTGACAAAGATAACAAATGGAACAATTTTAACCTGGTAATTGGTGACATGTTTCGGCTATTACCAATAGCCTCATCAGACCAGTTTGGTTAATTCTGTACATGGACTCGAACCCCTGACCGTTCATGCATTGCAATTGCATATTTGCGACGGCCGCTCTAACACTTGAGCTACTGAGGGACTTGTCATGAGGTGTACAGAGTGCGCATATTCCATTTGTCATCTTTTGTCACTTTCTCGCTTGCTGCCATAGTTCGATTAAATAATGTTTAATTATAAAATAATCAGTCGCTAAAATCAAGTTTCTTAAAAAAATATTTTTTCATTCCTTTTTGTTTTTATTTAATTGATCGAAAGAAGAAAAACAGTGAAAACTCACTAAAAGCAAAGTTTATTTAAAATCGCTCAAAGAAAAAAAAAAAAATACAATTAATTTCAACACAATTTGGACTAAACTGACGAAAACAAAAAAATTGTGTAAAATAAAACTTATTAGTAGGTACATTTATTTGTTGAAAAAATCAAAATTTTTGTAAATTAAAAAAAAAAAATCGGGGATTCAGTGTTTGCTGCAGCAATTGCTGTGCTCAGCAGCAGCAACAAACATGCAACGCGTCAACACTGACAGACCAAGAAGACAAAAGAAAGAAATTCAAACGTCAATACTCAATTGATTTAAGATTTACAACATGCCTACTAACAACTCTAAGCAACGAGTCGACGAATTCCAGCTCCAAGTCATAACCACAATAATAACATTAATAACAATAACAACTTCATAAACACAATAAACACGACAGTAACCACATCCCATAACAATAATAACTTTAATATAACACTACAAAGAACGTGTTCGCGGAAGTGCTAGCGCTCCACACTACACATATATAAA